>CM053767.1:51124696-51181129 GCA_028658305.1 Pachyuromys duprasi | reverse complement strand
AGATCTGGAGGTCTTAGCCCTCCAGTGTAAGATCCGTAGCTCACCGCTGGCCAGGTTGGGTGTTGGCTGGGAATCTGATCTGTGTAACAATGTCTGATTGCCTGGGAGGAATGGCCCTTTAGTCGCTCCCTCTGGTCCTGAACGTGGTGCATCGCGCCCCCTGGTGACAAGAAGGAGCAACCATATTCCATGTTTGATTGCTGGGTTGAGCGGCAACCTTTATTTATTTATTTTTAAGCACCCCCCGCCCCCATGTCTCTTGTCTTTGGCTTCTCTTTACCTCACCGATCTCCCCGCTCCAATTTCGAACAAGGCCGTCAGGTCTGAAGAGAAGAGCAATAATGAAACCGCTTATTTTGTTTGCTCAGACAGGCCAGGCAGGCTGTGATAAATAGGAAAAAGGTGAAAGGGAAAACATCTCCGGATGCCTAATAGACCTACTCTAACAGAAGACCCAGCTCATGTATTACTTGGGTCTTCGTAGAGAAACAATCTCAGGATTGACGAAAACAGAGGCATCGGGAAGCCTGAAATTTTAATACAGCTGTTTTATTTATTTGTTATAGGTTTGTATGTTAGCGGCAGGAGAATGTCGGTGTCGTGGGGGCCAAATGTTGAGCTCATTTCTACCATGAAAGGGGGGAAAGACCTAAGGCCCAGATATTACTATTTTTTAAAAGTTTCCTGGCTAAATGCTGAAGGCAGTTCGCCTGGTTACAAAATAGCCTGGGAAACAGGACTGCGGAGAGTTGTGGGTCTTCACACTGGTAGGAAGCAGTCGGCAACATATAAAATGCCATGGGCTGTAAAAAGAAACGCCTTTCTGCACCCCATCCACCTTTCAACCGGCCGAAGGACACAGAACCTGGCATTAAAAATCAGAGAGCTTAACATCTGCGCGGTTCTTGCCTTTACATAATTTTTAAAAAGTTTGAGACGCAGGAGCCGGTGCCAAGGGATGGAGTCACCGCTTGGATCAAATAATGATGCTCGGGGTCTTGTTCACCCCTGAGACTTAAAAACCTCCCCCTGGGTCGCTGGGGACCACGCACTGCCAGCCCAGTAAAATGGGCACGTGACTGCCTGAGCGCTGCAGCCAAGTCCGGCCAGAGGTGCGGGCTGGCGGGCTGTGGGCGGGGCCGGGGGCGGGGCCCTCCTATAATTAGCGGGAGCCGCGCTTCTACGGCACGCATTACTGCACCTCTAGGGCACGAGAAGTTCCCTGATGCTCTGAGGGTAGCTGGAACTGCGTTCCTTCTGATCACATAGACAGGTCACTGGGTTAGCAGGGAGGGGACAGAGGAGAGGCTGAAGACGGTTATTAAACATGCTGGGAACTATAACCATCACAGGTAAGACTTTGTTCTCCCTTGGTGACAGGCCTGTCGGGAGAAAAGTACTTTTTCCTTCCTGCTGATGTGACTCTGGAATGAGAGTCCCAAGAGGTGAGCAGTGTCTGGAACTTCAGTGGCTTTCAGTTTCTCTCCCTGCACTTTCACCGGGAGAGCGTGCCATAGTCCCTCAGGAACCACCGACCCCACGTTTTGTTTTTATTTAAATCAAAAAAAAAACTTCCTGGGACAATGCATCTTTATCCCTGAATTTGGTGCTGTGTCCTTTCCGCTTGGGGAAGCGAGGGCTGTTGAGAGGAACCGCGGCAGCTAGCGGAATTGAGTCAGTGTCAGATTCGCTGTGGATAAACCTGCCCTAGCCTGGGAAATTGCCAGCGTTTGGCGCTTCCTGGTGCTTGTTAATAAGAACGATGAGTGAAGTCCTGTACCAGACTAACGGTTTAATTTAGTTCATGCTTACGTGTTGCCAGTAAAGCCATAGTTACTGAGTCTATAGCAAGATCCACCATTTAGGTATTAGTAAAAATAGTTTTAAAAAATTACCTTTTCTGCACTTGCTTTCTAGGAATCTAGCTGTATGGGTTATAATGTAATGCCTACTTCTAGAAAGTAGGCTGCCTACACCAGGCTTTCAGAATGCATTTTCCAATCCGCTAGCTTGGTATTTGATAGTCTTAGCAGTTCTGCTGTGGCTAGGCTCTTTAGGAGACTGTGCTTATGTTTTCTTTCCCTTTCACCCCTTCAGAAAATTAAAACTCCACTTCCTCACTTACATTTACCAAAATAGTTCTTATTTAAACATCTGAGACGTGTGCTATCAAATCTGCTGTTTTAAAGTGGGGCGTGGACTTTCCAGGGCTTCATTGTTCCCCCTAGCCGTGTCTCCCTGTGGGCTTTTAAATGAATTTGAAAGTTTAGTAAAGCTAAAAATATCTCTCACTTCCTATAGTTTAGTTTGTTTACTCCAAGGGTGCCTTCATAGTCTGTCTGATCTGTAATATCACTGTCTTTCTACTGCTGGCCAGTGTGGAAATTTAAAAAGTGAATTACATTCTCTTCCCGTGTGTCAGCCCGTGTGTGTGGTGTGTGTGTGTGTGTCTATGTGTCTATGCAGGTGCCCTTTCAAGCCAGAGATGTTGGATCCCCTAGAGCCTGTAGTTAACAAGTGCTTTCAAGGTGCCTTGCTTGAGTACTGGGAACTAAGCTTCTGGTCTTTTCAAGAGCTGTCCATTCTCTTAATTCCTGAGCCCCCGAGTAATGAATTTTCACATGAATGAATCGATGCTTAGAACAGAGTCCCCAAGATCTCACTTTCTTCTGCTATTTTTTTGTGTAAAAAGTGTTATATTCAATATTTTATTAGCTTCTCACATGCTCAGTTTCTCAAGGGAAGGAAGGGGTTCCAGCAAGTAATCCCAGTAGGGCAACAGGCAGAATGTTGAGAAGGGCCGTCTGATTTTTAAGGCGCTATCAAATGATCTGCTCTATTGCTTTCTAGATTATATTTCACAAGGTACCTGTGGACAGTGCTGCATGGTTCTGCGTTTTCTGCTGGTAATCAGAAACTGCACAAGAGGCTAGGCACGGCGGTGCATGCCTTTGGTCTCAGCTTTCTGGGGACAGAGGCAAGCTGGGCTCTGTGGGTTCAGGGCCAGTCTGGTCTATAGCAGAGAGTTCCAGGAAGGTGGCTGTGACATGGAAAAACCCTGTTTCAAATGAAAGGAAGAAATAATGAGAGTACACACATCTTTAATGGCAAGGGTTTAGAGATGGACCTCAATTGCTATGCCTGATAGTGTGCCTAAGACCCTGGTTTTGATCCTGAGTGCTGCAGAAGCTAGGCATGCTATCACAGACCTGCAGTCCTACCACTGGGAAGGTGGCGGCAGGAGGATTAGGAGTTCAAACCCAGGCTGCCATACATAAGACCTTGTCTCAAAGTAAAATAATAAAATAACTAGAGAAACAGAAAGCTTAAGAGCAAGCAGATTTCTTCCAAGGGGATTTCAGTGTCTTCCTTTGCTGTTCTTTTACTGATTGAGGAAGACGTATTCTCAGTAGTCGCTAGGAAGTTTGTAGGCTCGAGGCAGTGGTAGTGTACACCTTTGATCCCAGCATTTGGGAGGCAGAGGCAGACAGATCTCTGTGAGTTCGAGGCCAGCCTAGTCTATAGCACTAGTTGTAGGACAGCCAAAGCTACACAGAGAAACCCTGTAAGACCTGTTCTGTCACCTCTCTTCCAGTTCACACAGACATGTGGAATGTAGACAATACAACCTGCCTTGGGATCTGATGGATTGCTCATAGTTCATGGCATGGCCATTCCAGACCCCCATTAGCATTAACTAGGCATAGGAACTAGAAAATAGTTGTTTGTGACATGATGGTCAAAGAGGGTCCCCTTCCCTATGCACAGAGCGGTGGCAGAAAATTGCCTGTGCCTTTGTTTGTTTGTTTTAAAGACAGGCTCTTGCCTACCCTAAGCTGCTTCAAACTCGTTATGTAGCCAAGGATTACCTTCTGTATCTTCCATTACTAGGGCATGTGTATAGGTGTGCATGCGAGATTGCGTGTGCACATGGGTGCCACAGTGTGCCTGTACTGCTGTGTACTGTAGGAAGATGATTTTCCTTGTCAATGTTTAGCTTCCTCTGTCAGTTTCCCAGGACGCAGCAGCTTGGGTCCTTGGGTTTGTTTCACAAGTTTCCCTGCCAGCTGAGCCGTCTCACTCTCTTTTCCTTTAAAGTGAAGATCTCCCCATGTATCTCTGGCTGGCCTAGAACTTGTAATGTTGACCAGGCAGGCTGGCCTGTAACTCAGCGTTCCCTCCTGGTACTGGGATTAAAGAATGTGTCATTCCACCCCATCCACCACCCCAACCAGAACTCTCTGAATTAAGCGAAAGTCTCTTTCAGAGCCGGAGAGATGGCTCAGCTGTTAAGAGCAAGGGACCCGAGATGTGATCCCAGCACTCATATTGGACAGCTCACAGCTCAGATGAACCTCAGTTCCAGGGTATCCTACACTCTCATCTGGTCTCTGTGGCCACCTGCATTCATTCATTCATGTGCACGCCCACACACTAACACCCACATACACACATAATTAAAACTAAAAAAGCATCTTTACTATTTTCCTTAATTCACAACAGTTTTTTAGGTTAACTGGTAATATCTCAATATCTCTATTTGGTAAATTGAGCAAAAACATTGTTCTTTTTATCTCCAAAGTAAACTGGGAGATCCAGGTGTGGCGGCTGGCTCCTGTAATCTTGTCCTGGAGAAGCAGAAGCCGAAGGATCACCTAGTTCAAGGCAGGCCTGGGCTACAAAGTGAGCCCTGTCTTTAAGGAAAGAAAAGAGAAAGAAAAATGGAGAAAAGGGGGAGGAGCCGGTGATATTTAAATTGTTTCCATTAAAAAAAATTGAACAAACCAGAGAAGTCATGCATATTATACAGTTTATAATGTGCTTTTCTATGCAAATCATTTGGGGGGAGGGGTTGGAGGGCATCCCCTGCACCCAGCTGGTGTGATGTGTTGGTCCTGGTCCATGGGGGGGTACAGAACCCTGGTCCTAAGTTAAGGTGCTACACTGGTCTCTGCTGGTGTTGGTGCTGTATTTTTGGTGCTTTATAGAGTTCATTGTCCATTCCTAATGGTGGTGAGAACCCTGATTAGAGAGCTTCCTCTCGCCGTAAAAGGAAGTTTCCCATGCCTAGCTGCAGAGTTCCTCACAAAGGATCTCTTTCTCAAGGTTGATGCTACTGGGGTGCCCTTGCATCCTGGTGGCCAAAGGCCCGCACATCAATGAAGTCACCTGGATGGTGCTGAACCAGGTTTCACATCCCCGATAAGCCCAGTTAAATAGCCTCTTCTGCCTGGAGGTTTCATGGCTGATGAGAGTTGAGCTGGGTGTGTTTTGATACCAGGGGTGGGTTCAGAATGCAGAGAATTCCTGGAAGAATTCCAGGAGATCGTGGGGGGAAAGTTAAACAGTTCCAGATGTCGTACACAGCAAGCTGTGCCTGGGGACAGAGAGTGCTGGCTGTTTCTAAACCCGAAAATTGAATATGGTAGTTTTTGTGGTGTTGGGCCTATTCTAAACCTGAAAAGTGAATATTCTTTTTTTTGTGGTGTCACACACCTTTTGTTGTTGTTGTTGTTGTTTTTAAAAAGTGATGTCACCAAAACTCAACAGCTAAGTTTAGATAAAAACATTAACATTTAAACGTACAATTTTTTTGATGTGTGTGCAAAATACTTTTATCTCAGTTTCCTAAGTATGTCTGTCTCTTGGCATCTGTGGGGAGTTGGTTCTAATGTGTCCATTAGAAAAAAAAAAAGATTAAGCAGAGCGTGGAGGTGCATACCTATTACCTCAGCAGAGGCAGGTGGATCTCTGTGAGTTCGAGGCCAGCCTGCCTGGTCTACAAAGTGAGTCCAGGACAGTCAAGGCTACACAGAGAAACCCTGTCTCGGAAAACAACAACAACAGCAAAGCAAAAAAAAAAAAAAAAGTGATTTTTATTCAAATAAATATCCCTACGGTTCTCACAACAGCTAATACACTGCACATAGTTGTTACACTGTTATACTGTCGTTCAGGAGTGGCGATGAAGAGGTTGCTGTGACTCAGTTTGGATTAATTTTTCTCCCAAGTTTTTCTCCCTAAGTCGATTGAATAACCATGCGTCCTGTACCCGCCATGCACGCTGCATGGTTCAGAGGCCAATGGTGGGGAACTTCTGTGAAAATGTCCATTAGAGAGTATGCCGATGTGTCCACTAAAGGTGGAGGTGAAGAACCCGTGGCCTCTAACACGTAGTTGACAAGGTGTTGCAGATGGCCATCTAGACCGTGGAGGGGTTAGAGTGTCTCCCCCAGCCTCTGCGATATCAGCGTGATGGGGGAAGATGAGTTGCTATCAACTGGGCTTTTCTAGTGAGCAGCCTCATCTGGGTCCTGGCTGAGGCTGTGTTGTCGTTCCTGGATGAGCCCCAGTACGAGTGAGCATTGTTGGGACCCTGAATGCTCCGGCTTTGCTTCGTGAGCAGCATCTGTCCTCACGGTGCTGGGTTGCTGAGAGCTGTACCGGCTATCACCAGACACAATGAGAGAAAGCTCTCTTCTACAGCTGCTTGTATAGACTTTTAGGGGGCAAGAAATGTACCCCTTTACTTGCTTCCAGTAATTGGACTTTTAGCTTTCCTTCTTTCTGTCTAGTTGGACAAATCTAAGGCAGATGATTCTGTAGGACCTGGGGTTTCACTGTATACATACACACACACACACACACACACACACACATATATGTATGTATGTATCAGATGCAGGAAGCCATAAACTCATCCCCCTGCACTGATTCCACAAGTAGCAAAAGGATCAAAATATGTCAAAATGGAGAGGAGAAGGTAGGCTCCACCATTGAACTGTAGTCTGTGCTTAGAACCCATGTGAAAGTGGAAGGAAAAAGCCCACTCCAGACTTGTCCTTGGACCTCTACACATGCATCCATCCATCCATGGCACACATGCACAAGCAAAATAAAAAATTAAAGATTAGATTTTGAAACCGTGAATATAGAATAAACACAGAGGGATGTAATGGCGTGTCTGAAAGATAAGCAGTGGCCCAATATATTTTCTTATCTATCTACCTATCTACCTACCTACCCATCCATCCATCCATCCATCCATCCATCCATCCATCCATCCATCCATCCATCCATCCATCCATCTATGCATTTATTATTTAACAGTATTCTGCATGTATACCTACAGGCCAGGCCAGCAGAGGGCACCAGATCTCATTAGAGATGGTTGTGAACCACCATGTGGTTGCGGGGGCTTGAACTCAGGACCCCTGGAAAACCAGACTGTTCCTAACCTCTGAGCCATCTCTCCAGCCCAGAATATATTTCCTATTTTTGTTTGTTTTGTTTTAAAGCTCACAGTTAAGCATATGCAGTCCGTTACGGTGCAGGACCAGCTCATGTGCCTGAGAGACAGAGACAAAGACACTTGTCCCTAACAGGTTATCGAGTGACCCCCACCCCCATTTTCAGGTTTCTCAACTGACAAACACATTCCAGTTTAGCATCATAAATACTTCTTGTCTTAGGCGGTTGTCCCCTTGTTTCAAAATGGTGGTCAGGTATGGCGTCTCTAGCAGTGGTACATAAGGTATGTGTATTCTTTTGTGTGGTTGGTTGTTTTTAAAAGCATGACTGTAAGCATGAATAAACCCCGAGTTTCACACCAAAACCCTCATTGTTTGCTTCACACATACAGTGATTTCTCTGTCCAAATGTCAGGTGACATGTCCCAACAACACTGGTTCTTGTCTTGTGGCACTTACAGGTTTCAGACATTACAGGACTTACAAAGAAAGAATGTCCATGCTTTGAAAGTGTGTAGAATCAAAAGGACAGACTTTGTGCTTGCCCTATTGCACACCTCCCTCAGCCTTCAGTTCTCCCACAGAGCCGCACACCTACTGTAAGATGTTGGCCAGATTATTTTTCTGTTTACTCATTTGGAGCTAAAGAGACATTCAAAATGACCAAAGGCTGGCTGGCTGGTTATCCATCCTTCTAGCTAGCTATCTGATAATATATTATCTAATCCATATTAGATATATATTATCTAACACATATTAAATAACACACTAGATATTAGATATATAATTATGTAAATATAATAATTATAATTGCATAATTTACATGCAATGTTATAAGTATATAACTGTATAGTGCTTAGATAATATATAATTATATAAATATAGTATATGAGATTGGATTCATAGAAGTTAGCCAGAATTCAAAGATTCCGTGTATCCCATGTAATCTTCCCTGTCAAAACCCTTATCCAAAAGTGGTACCTATGTTTTGGACGCATGATGGAGCATCATTACACGTCAACACTCAGCGTGTTGAGTATATAGGTTTTAGGTTTTGTCCTGGTAGCACACATTCTGTGGATTTTGACAAATGTCAGGAGTGTGTATGCTTATAATTAGTACCCTGTCAACCCACTGTCTTTTCACCCACCACCTACTGAATTCCATATTGGTTATCCTAATTTTGACCAGTTATGGATAAAGCTGAAATCGGTACCCAAGTACAGTGTGTGTGTGTGTTTAGGAACTATAGCTTTGAACTCATCTTTGACAGCCAAGGATCATGACTACAGTCTCAATAGGATAAAAATATGGTTAGTATTGTAATAAACTGCCAAATTGTACCCCCAAGTCACTACAGAAACCTTCACCCTATGTGGTTATTTTTGAAGTTCTTATGTCTCCTAAACTAGTTGGAGGTTCTGCCTTCAAGCTCTGAGACAGTATGTGGCTATAGGGAAAACCTTGGGTCTGAACACACCAACTGCAGTTGTTTTTTATGAACTTAAGGCGACTACACCCAAGCCAAACCACACAGAGTTGTGTCCTCCGCGCCTATAGCCATTACTTTGAGGGTTAACCAGGCGGCCATATGTAGGTGGTACACAGGGCAGGGACTGCCAGAGAACCCATCACCTAATCAAGTACTAGGGCTAAGTGGGGAGGCCACCACGGGTGATCATAGATCCTTCTGGGGGCGGGGGAGGGGCTTGCCTTGGTCACCTGGCCCCGCCTCTGTGACGTATGTAGCCGTCCCCAAGGGTACCCATCTCCAAGTGGGTGGCCGGCGCCCGCCCCGCGGCCGGTTGGTGCCCCGCGATGGGGCAACCGGGAGCGGCTGGCCGGGCCTCGCAGGCCGCTGTCCCCGGCCGCCGGCCACTATGCCCTGGTGGAGTAACTTATGCTGTGAGTCGCGCGCCCCCTGGCGGCCGCCAGCGTGGCAGCGGCTGGGGAGCGTGGTTCCTCTGGGCGGTGGGGGTGTTGGGGTGGTTGGTTTCCAGCCCACTCTCTGTCAGTCTTCCTGAGAGTCAGCGCAGGCTGACTTACTGCTTCCCAGCCCCGAACTCCCTTGCTCTCTAAGTGGACTCAGCCTTGGAGAGCCGGGCCAAGCCTCCATGGAGGTCACGTGCTGCACAGGTTACCCTCACCTCAGTCTACCCCGGAGATGAGCCTAACGCTGGGGCAGGACCGGAGGCTGCCCCACGAGGAGAGGGCACAGCTTCCGGGACCCTAGCTTGGAAAAGGATCGGGGGTGGGGGAGCGGCTGGCGGAAGGGAAGTAGAAAGGTCTTTATACTTGTCTCTTCCCAGTCTGGAGAGAGCAGGCATGGAGGACAGAGAAGGCGGGCCGCCTCATCAGTGTGTCAGGCGCGTGGCCGAGAAATAGAGCCTGGGCAGCCCTGTGGGTTCGAGCACCTGACGTGCGGGGAGGACATAGGCTGTGCAAATGCGCGTGTGCGCCGCAGGGGCGCGCGAGGACATTTCTGTATCCTGTTGGAACCTGATTTAAACGGCCTCGGCCACCTGGCCTGGTAGTTGTGAAGATGTGAAGGCCAGGCCATGCAGTAGAGGCCGATTTTTTTTTTTTTTTTTTTTGGAAGTGCAACTTCCCTGTGAGTGCTGCAGAGGGGTGGGGGTTTGAGGCAGGAGGCTAATGGAGGCTGAGCCCCACAAAACTGCAAGTGTCCAACCTGTAGGCAAATGGAGGAAGATGCGCGCGGATGGATTCGGATTGCATCTGAAAGATTATTCTGACATAGTGTGTAAGCTTCTACCTCCAAGGGTACTGTAGATTAGTCGACCAGTCAGGGCTTCCTAAGCATTTCTAAAGAGTCCGTAGAGCAGTTAGCTAGCTGAATATTGCTTAGCTGGTCGTATCTGTCTAGAAGCTGTTTTGTCCTGCTGGTTTGCTGGCGCCTGTTTGGTTTTGTGTGCTTTAGCTCAGCTCTAAGCATTCCAGTCTAGACTTAAAAGAGAAAAAAGGATGGGACTTGGAGCTATGGCTCAGTGATTTAAAACACCTGTTCTTGAGGACGACCTGCATTTGTTTCCCAACAGCCTCCTCTGCCTGACCTCTGAGAGCGTGCACATATATACATAAGATGCACACAAAGCGTTCACACTCAGAGTCATGGCGGCGCACACCTTCATTCCCAGCATTTGAGGGCAGAGGCAAGCCGATCTCTGTGACTGCAAGGCCATCCTGGTCTCCAACTCTTTAAAAAGGCTTATTTTTATCTTTAAAAAGATATATTTTGGGTGGCTGGAGAGATGGCTCAGTGGTTAAGAGCACTGGCTGCTCTTTCAGAGGACCTGGGTTCAATTTCCGGCACTTACATGGCAGCTAACAACTATCTATTACTCCTGTTCCAGAGGATCTGGCATCCTTACACAGACAGAACATCAGTGCACGTAAAATAAACATCTTAAAAATATAATCTTTAAAAAGGCTTATTTGTAAGGAAATAAATCTTTTGTTGTTGTTAAGGGCACTAGAGAGATGGCTCAGCAGGCAAGTGGGGGCTTGCTCCTCAAGACCTAGGAGGGTTCCCAGTTCCAAGGGATCCAATGCTGTCTTAGCTTTTGTGTTACCATCACACAGGCACACATAAGAAAAAAAAATCTTTACATATATTATTTCAAATTAAAACTTGGTTTTAGAGGCAATGATGTAAAACACTATCTTTAAAACAATAATAAATAAAAAAATGATAATAACCCCTGCATTTCATAATCCCATAGAGGACAGGAGGTGTTTTTAGTCTTGGGCTTGTAGCAAGATACTCATTTATACTTTTACAGGTTGTTATTAAAATTATTAGAGTAATATTATTTTATGTTTATTTTATTATATTGACACCACAAAAAACTTATTTGACCAGTCTTGAAATGTGCATGTATTAACTATGGTCCCCTTGGAGTGCTGTGGACCACTACAGCTTGTAATAGAGAGATGAAACTGAATTCCCCAGTACCATCCCTTGTTGTTGGTCCTGGGTGTGGAATCCAGGACCTTGTGCATAACAGGCAAATACTCCTACTGCGCTCCACCCCATCCTTTATTTTGAAATGGGTCTTGATTTGTACCCCAGGCTGGCACTGAACTTCCAATCTGCCTACGCTTGCCTTCCAAGTAGCCAAACTTTGTGCCAGTGTTTGTTTGTTTATCGAGGCAGGGTTTCTCTGTGTAGCCTTGACTGTCTTGGACTCACTTTGTAGACCAGGCTGTCCTCAAATTCACAGATTCATCTGCCTCTACCTCCTGAGTACTGGGATTACAGGCAAGTGCCACCATGCCCGGTGACAGTTTTAATTGTACTTTTAATCTATTGCATAAAGAAGTTCATGCTGTGTAGAGGAAACTCAACTCAGACAACAAAACTAAAACATACCATATACCTAACCCTTCCCTATGATGATATGTAAAAGATGGGACGGAGGATTTAGGCTAAAAGGAAGTTGTATGTTTGTCAAAGTTTGCACTTCCTTATTTTAGCAGAAGTAAACCTCATGTAGTCTTAAACATTCTTAGACACACAGCCTGCCTCAACCCTTTCGGTGGTGGTGGCTTTTCCCAGTGAACATGTATGCGCTACTGCGCCGGGGGAGGGGCTCTGGTCGTTTCCCGGTTAGTGCGGTCACCCATGTTCCTCCAGCTTCATTAAATCATCTTGTCTTGCTTTCTTACAACCTGTAATTTTTAAAATTTACATCTTACAGAAAAAAATGGGAGCATCTAGCCAACCACATTCTTTTCCCCTCCTCTCCAGCCATTTGAAGTTTCGAGCAGGCAATGCTTCTTGCTTGATTTTGGCCTTTTATGGAATTGGCCATGTTTTATATTGTCCCTTTGGCTGGCCATTTTCTGAAAATTGGATTCCGTTCACTGGGAACCTGTAACTGGCACGTGTCTTGTCAGTGGTTTCCACAGGATGCCTGATACCCCTGGTTGTGGTGGCACCTGGTGGATTCCTCCCTTTTAAGGGACTTTTGGAAATGGTCACCTGTGTGTTGATACTCTGAAACTTTATGCTTCCTGACAACTTTTCACCCAATGAATTTAGCAACTTTTGATCCTGACTGTATATACTGTTCCCTACCATCATTTCTTTATTATTTTTACTTATTTATTCGAGACAGAGCCTATCTATGAGGTAGCGCTGGCTGTCCTGGAACTCAGTGAGAGACCATAAATGGCTCAGCAGGCAAAGGTGCCTACTGCCATGTGTGATGAACGGAGTTCAATCCTTGGACCTCGTGTGACTGGGAGTAGAGAAACCAGTTCCCACATCCTGCCTTCTGACCTCTAAATAAGCTTTGTGGCAGGACCCTCCAACACAAAGTAAATAAATGAATATAAATAAATCGAATGAGGGATGGGGGAAGACCTCAGTGTCATCCTGCATCAGACACACACACACACACACATCTATTATTTTTGTGTCTTGTTTGGAGATAGGGTCTCACTGTGTATCTCCTGGAACTCACTCTCTAGGCCAAGATGGCCTTGACCTCCTTGGCATCAGCTGTTTCTGCCTTCAAAGTGCTGGGGTCAAAGCAGTATGTCACCATGCTGGCCTGATTTCATTTTTTTAAATAGTACTCTATCCTTATTTACTGGATTTGTTTTTATATCATGACTCATGTGTTCATATTTTTAAAGATATAGTTACTTTTCCTCGTTTAAATGCTTTGCTCACGTGAATAGCTGTGTACTGTGTGCATTCAGCACCCACAGAGTCCAGAAGAAGGAATTGGATCCAGTCACCATGCAGGTGCCTGGAGTCAAGTCCAGATCCACTATAAGAATGTACTATTACCAGCATGTACGGTTAACCACTGAGCCATCTGTCCAGCCCATGTGTCTGATTTCTTGATAACCAAGGAAAGGTAAGGGGCCAAGCGTGTAGTACCTTTGAACT
The DNA here is from genome assembly GCA_028658305.1 of Pachyuromys duprasi. Classification (NCBI taxonomy): domain Eukaryota; kingdom Metazoa; phylum Chordata; class Mammalia; order Rodentia; family Muridae; genus Pachyuromys; species Pachyuromys duprasi. The sequence continues at coordinate 51,167,959 of CM053767.1, read as the reverse complement.
TGAAGTGTTCATAGTCCTTTGAAAGGGGTAGCCATGGCCCCATCTATTCAACACTTGCAAATACCCACATATTCTCTACCTTGCCTTAGTATTAATGAGAGTATTGTGCTTGTTGAACTAAGTAATGTTTCCCCCTCTCTCCTTTCCCCTTGTTAATAGTTGGACAGAGAGAGTCAGAAGATGTGAGAGAAAAAGACCGAGTGAAAGAAATGGCTGCCAACTCTGCAGTTGCTGAAGACATCACAAAAGAAGGGCCTGAAACACCTGAAATAATCGAACAGATCCCTGCTTCAGAATGCAATGCAGAAGAAATGGCACAGCCTGCTGAGTCCCAGGCGAGTGACGTGGGCTTTAAGAAGGTATTTAAGTTTGTTGGTTTTAAATTCACGGTGAAGAAGGATAAAAACGAGAAGTCTGATACTGTCCAGCTACTCACTGTCAAAAAGGATGAAGGCGAAGGGGCAGAAGCCTCCGTCGGAGCTGGTGACCATCAGGAGCCCACCACGGATACCGATGAAGAGTCAGCGCCCAAAGAAAGTGAGCTGAAGCAATCCACAGAGAAGCCAGAAGACACCCTGAAACAAGCACAGAGCACAGGAATTCCCGTTCAAGCTGAATCTGGTCAAGCAGCTGAGGAAGAAGCCAAAGATGAAGAAGAAAAACGTGACAAAGAACCTACCAAGTCCTCGGAGTCTCCCACCAGCCCAGTCAGCAGCGAGACAACATCTTCCTTCAAGAAGTTCTTCACTCACGGCTGGGCTGGCTGGCGCAAAAAGACCAGCTTCAAGAAGCCGAAGGAGGATGACCTGGAAACCTCGGAGAAGAAAAAGGAGCAAGAGGCAGAAAAAGTAGAAGAGGAAAAGAACGAAAAGCCAGAAGAAGGTCCTGCTGAGCCAGCCCCAGCCTCTGAGCCGCAGGAGGCCACAGAAAGCGCCAGTCAGGCCAGGCTGTCCGCAGACTACGAGAAGGTGGAGTTGCCCCTGGAAGAAGATCAGGTGGGTGACCTGGAGGGATCGCCGGAGGAGAAGTGTGCTCCGCTGGCCACGGAAGTGTTTGATGACAAAATGGAAGGCCACCAAGAAGTTGTTGCAGAGGTCCACGTGAGTAATGTGGGAAAGGCGACAGAGGAGCAAGAAGGAGAGGAGGAGGCAGAAGGGGATGTGCAAGAAAAGGGAGAATCCTTGCCCCCTGAAAAACTGGCTGAGGCCCAGGAGGCCCCGAAGGAAGCTGAGCCTGCCGAGGAGCTGGTGAGGAGCAGAGAAGTGTGCGTCTCCGGAGGTGACCACACACAGCTGAGCGATCTAAGTCCCGATGAGAAGCTGCTGCCCAGACACCCGGAAGGCATTGTTAGTGAGGCGGACATGCTGTCCTCTCAGGAGAGGATCAAGGTGCAGGGAAGCCCCTTGAAGAAGCTCTTCAGTAGCTCAGGCTTAAAGAAGCTCTCAGGGAAGAAACACAAGGGGAAACGAGGAGGCGGGGGAGATGAAGAGCCAGGGGAACAGCAACAGGTTCAAACCGAGTCCCCGGAGAGTGCTGATGAGCAGAAGGGAGAGAGCTCTGCCTCCTCCCCTGAGGAGCCTGAGGAGATCACATCTCTGGAGAAAGGGCTGTCAGAAGCACACCAGGAAGGAGAAGCTGAGGAAGGAGCTACTTCTGATGGAGAGAAGAAGAGGGAAGGAATCACCCCCTGGGCATCCTTCAAAAAGATGGTGACACCCAAGAAACGGGTCCGAAGACCTTCTGAGAGTGACAAGGAAGAAGAGCTAGACAAGGTCAAGAGCGCCACCTTGTCGTCCACAGAGAGCACGGTGTCGGAAATGCAGGAAGAAGTCAAAGCAGTTGGAGATGAGCAAAAGCCTGAAGAACCAAAGCGCAAGGTGGATACCTCGGTGTCTTGGGAGGCGTTAATCTGTGTCGGATCATCCAAGAAGAGAGCAAGGAAGGCATCCTCTTCCGACGATGAAGGAGGGCCCAGAACAGTGGGAGGGGATGGTCACCGAGCGGAGGAGACTGGCAAAGACAAAGAAGCTGGGACAGATGCTGCTCCTGCCAGCACCCAGGAACATGATCAGGCCCAGGAAAGTTCCTCACCCGAGCCAGCTGGAAGCCCTTCTGAAGGGGAGGGTGTCTCCACCTGGGAGTCATTTAAAAGATTAGTCACTCCAAGAAAAAAATCCAAGTCCAAGCTCGAAGAGAAGACTGAAGACTCCGCTCCGGAGCAGTTGGCTTCCGACGTCGAACCAAGTAGAGAAGAATCTTGGGTCTCCATTAAGAAGCTTATTCCCGGACGGCGGAAGAAAAGGCCGGATGGGAAGCAAGACCAAGCCGCCCTTGAAGACTCGGGGCCAGTGGAAGTCAACGAAGATGACCCTGATGTCCCAGCTGTCGTGCCTCTGTCTGAGTACGATGCCGTAGAAAGGGAGAAGATGGAAGTGCAGCAAGCTCAGGAGAGTGCAGAGGTGCCCCAGCTGCAGGGGCCTGTGTACGTGTCAGAGGAGGTGAGCAAGACTCTGGTTCACACCGTGAGCGTGGCTGTCATTGACGGGACCAGGGCCGTGACCAGTGTCGAAGAGCGCTCTCCTTCTTGGATATCTGCGTCCGTGACAGAACCTCTTGAACATGCTGAAGACGAAGCCACGCCTCCCATTGAGAAGGTCACTGAGAGAGAGGTCCTTGCAGAAGAAACTCCTGCATCTACCCAGACTTTACCAGAGGGCAAGGATGCCCATGAAGACACAGTGGCCAGTGAGGTGGACTTTACCTCAGAAGCCATGACTGCCGCAGAAACCACGGATGCCCTCCGCACCGAAGAAGTCACTGAGGCATCCGGGGCAGAAGAGACCACAGACATGGTATCAGCAGTTTCCCAGCTAACCGACTCCCCAGACACCACAGAGGAAGCCACCCCAGTTCAGGAGGTAGAGGGTGGTGTGGTAGATAGAGAGGAGCAGGAGCGTCAGACACAGGCCATCCTCCAGGCAGTGGCAGAGAAGGTGAAAGGGGAGGGCCAGGCGCCTGCAGCCCAGGCTGCGCAGAGAGCGGGGCCAATGGCACTGGAGAAGGTGGACGAGGTGGAGGAGGATTCTGAGGTGCTCGCCGTCGGGAAAGAGGGGGATGTTGTGTCGGAAGAGCCCAAGCAGGAAACTGAAGCTGAGCATTTTGCACAGGCCTCTGAGGTTGTACAGGTTGCCCCAGAGAACCTTGAGGAAGTTCCTGAAGTCATAGTGGGTCCAGAGTTGAAGGAGTGTGTCACCACGTGCCAGGCCATAAAGCCGCAGCAGCTGATGGAACAGGCTGTGGCCCCTGAGTCATCTGAAACCTTGACAGACAGTGAGACAAACGGAAGTACTCCCCTTGCAGATTCGGACACCCAGGATGTGATGCAGCAAGACGAGACTGTTGAAAGCCAGGACAGTAACGCCATTGCGACTGTCGGGCAGGTGCAGGCCACAGAGGCAGAGGCACCTCCTGCTCAGGAGGAGGAGCCTTCAACACCACCTAATTTTCCACCCCAGGAAGAGAGTGGGGAGGAACCAGGAAGAGATGTTGTTCTAGAACCTACCCAGCAAGAGCTGTCTGTGGAAGCAGCGCTCATTCTGGCAAAAACTGAGGTGGGTGAAGAGGTTCTCCAGATTGATGGAGAAACAGACAAAGGCGGACTGTGTGCTGAAGAGCTGGAGGTGTCCGTAGACACAGATGAAGCCGACAGTCAAGTAAAGATGGCTGAAGTGCCACGTGATGGTGAGGTGGCAGAAGTGTCCGGATGCCAGGAAAATGAGAGTATTGACGTGCAGAGTAGTCTGAGCCCAGAGGAGAGAGAGATGGGAACTGATGTTGACAAGGATTCGAAAACGGAAACAAAGCCAGAGCAGGTGCATGAAGAACACGGAGAGAAAACAGCCGCTCGTGAGAATGAAGATGCCTGCCTACCGCCCGTCCAGACAGCTGACATGCCCGACTCAGAGAAGGGAAAGGCAGTGGGCAGCCTTGAAGGGAGCTCTTTTCTCCCAGACCAAGACAAAGCAGGTTGCATAGAGGTTCCAATCCAAAGCTGTGACACCCTGGTCACTCAAACAGCTGGAGGTGAGCAAACTGTTGTAGAAAGTGTCAAGGTTTCAGAAACCGATGAAAGTCTGGAGTGTGTAGGTGCACACTTAATCCCAGCAGAGCAGTCCTCTGGAAAGGATGACCATTGCACTCCTCAGCAAGGAGAGGACACTGTGCCTTTGGAGCCTGACTCTCAGGCAGAGTCAGTCTCAGCCATAGTACCACCAGCTCCTGCTCCTGAAAGGGCCCTACATTCTGACCTGCAAGGAGAGAGAAGCACATCCCAGAAACAGCAACCAAAAGATGATGAGCAGATTGGTGCTGACGGCAAGGAGAGTGCAGCAAGAGAGGAAGTCCTGGATACTGAAGTCAAGATCTTGGAATTTGAGAGCCAGAGTAGTAGGCTTGTCCAGAACATCATCCAGACAGCTGTCAACCAGTTTGCATGTACAGAAACGGCCCCCCAAACCTGTGCTGCTGATTTACAGACACAGGTTCCTGAGACGCAGGCTGACAGCCAGGGAGCTCAACAGATGCTGGACAAAGAAGAAGGCTGCCATCAAGCCTCCGCTCACGATGAAGTACTAACTGCTGCAGCCCAGGACGGGCTTGTGATTTCCGGTATTTCCAAAGGCGCGGGCAAGACTTCAGAAAAGATCAGCGTTCCTGCAGCTGAAAGTGCCAGTGTCAAAGACCAGCACTCTGAAGAGGTGATTGTGTCACTCAAGGCAAAGGGAGATGGAAATGATGCAAAACCTGTGCCAGGTGACGCTTGTGCCAAGTTAGAACTCTTCGAGAAGCCACCACCTGAATACAAAGGTCAAAAGGGGCGTGCCGCCGAGGGCCCCCAGCACCAAAGCCTCCAGGCAGACGTGGAGGTCTCTGCAAATCTAACCAAAGAGTCTCCAGATACCAATGGGCCAAAGCTAACAGAGGATGGAGATGTTCAGGAAGTAGGGATGCAGGAGGAGAATATGCCCACTGAGCCAGCCAGAGAGATCAGGCCCCAGACAGAAGAGGATCTGCAGGAGCCAAAGGGAGACCTGTCAGAATCCTAAGACATTGGGTAGGTAAACTTCCTTCCGAGAGGTTGATCCGAGACAGACACACACCCACAGACACACCCTTCCTGCCACATCTATGGGATTGTGTGGCAGATAATTTGTTTGATTGTTTATCTAATATATTTTATGTGCATTAGTGTGAAGATGTCAGATCTCTTGGAACTGGAGTTGTAGACACTTCTGAGCTGCCATGTGGGTTTTTGAAGATTTATTTATTATGTATACAGTATTCTGTCTGCATGTACACCTGCAGGCCAGAAGAGGGCACCAGATCTCATTATAGATGGTTATGAGTCACCATGTGGTTGCTGGGAATTGAACTCAGGACCTCTGGAAGAGCAGACAGTGCTCTTAACCTCTGAGCCATCTCTCCAGCCCCCAGATAATTGATTTTATAGAGAATCTTCAGTTGGAAATAATTATCAACTAGGATAAAAATAATGGCTTTGTTTTGCTTCTTTCTTCCTTCCTCTCCCCCATCCCTCTCTCTCTCTCTCTCTTGTGCAACAGGGCCTTATTCTGCAGTACTGGCTGTCCGGGAACTCATCATGTAAACCAGGCTAGCCTCTGCCCCTCTTTTCTCCTGTGCTGTGATTAAAGGCATGCACCACCACACCCAGCCCAGCCAAAACTTTTCTTAACATTTTAGGTTAGGGCCTGGAGAGGTGCCTCCTCGGTGGTTTAAAATGTGTCCCGCCCTTGCAGAAGAAGAGACTTTGATTCCCAGCATCCATGTTGGGCAGCCCACAACTACATGTAACTCTAGCTCTTGGGGCTCTAAGATTCTTCTGGCCTCCCGGCACTTCTGGAAGCCTATGCATACTCACACTCAGAGACATAAATAGAAATCTTTTTTCAAAACTAGTTTATAGCTATTTGTGGAAAACATGGACCCCCTTGCCCTCCAGAATCTTTAAGCATTTTTTAACTTTGCTGTGCACCTGAGCCTGGGAGGGGGCGTCACGGCTGGCTAGTTTTGCAGTAGCGCAGTGCAGTATGGCAGCCCAGGTTGCCCTTGAGTTTTCTGTGTGGCAAAGGATAATCCAGGAATTCAGGGCACATTTGAGGCTGGTAATCAGTGAGTTGTCATCAGCCTATATGGACCCTGATCTCCCTCTCCCTCACCTTTCCCCCTCCCTCTGTGTGTGTGTCTCTTAACAGTTCTCTCCAGCCCTTAAAGGTTTTACTGTTTTCTGTGTTCATGCAGGCACAATGTGGGTGGCTCTGCTATCGTGCATGCTAGGGGGGGTCAGAGGACACCCTTTGGAGGCGATGGAAGTCGGGTCTACAGGCTTGTGCTATAAGCCTGAGCTGCCTAGCCAAGCCCTCTCCTTGTCCTGGACTGAGAGTCCAGTGTCCCGAAGCCCCCCATCCTGGTAGCTCTCAGGCGCTCGTTCTGTTGTCAATGCATCGAGGGAGAGAAAAGGTAGCTTTCAACTTTCTCTCTCCTTTCTTCCTTCTACAGTCACTCGTTGTATGTTTGCAAGACCAGAATGTGAAGACAAGTCACAGAACAAAATGCTGCTGTTGGGACCTTGAGACCAAGATTTCAGAGCCCTTGAGACCCAGAGAGCAGGGCCGTCCACTGATTTCAAACCCCATAGAGCAACCCCGACAATCCTGAGGCTTCATCGGGAGCTACAGCCAGTTAACATTTCCTTGTTTCAAGACTGCTTTTGATTTTTCTCTTGATGCCATATATTTCCGATTTAAGATCCTACATTCTCAGCCTGGAACCAATGTTGGCAATACCTAGTTCTACTTCTCAAACTGGAGCATCCCCCTCTCTGTATTTAAGTGTATGTTTTATGTAGTCCTCCTCCTGTACCTATTGTATATTTTTTCTAATGTTTAAGCACATGCCTTTTGTATTATGCAATATATAATGGGTGTGCAGCCGTAGCGAAGCCTTGAGAAGTCCCAAGCCTCAACTGTATAACCTGTGGCAAACAGAGAAAGAACTTGTGCAGGAAGGCACAAGTCTTTTAAAAATTCTCTGATGCTTAGGTCCGTGGATTTGTAGTCCTCTGAAAGTGGTCATTTTCCTATGCACAGCGAGCTTAGTAACAGACGCCATTTTGAAACATCTAGCATGTCCCAATATTACTGTGACATGTTTTTTTTCTAATCCAGTCCAGGTTGGAAAGAAGTCTCCTTAGTGACAGATTAAGCCCCATCTCGTAATGACATGGACAGATGAGTGAGCCTAAGGCCATGAGATGTTTCCCCATGCAGAAGGAATCTGTTGTACTTTTTGATTGTACTCTTATATTGCTGAACCGAATTCCTACAGAACGAAGTGAGTCCTGTTCTTTACAAATGGTATTTTGATAGATACTGGAGTTTGTCTGTGTTATATCTGTGCCACTTCTTTTAAGAACGATGTTGCATTATGTTCGTTTGGATAAATTGTGATTTGACAGCTGATTTAAATAAAATATTTGCTTCACTTATATCTGCTGGTTTTTATTGAGCACTAAGGGGCCTAGGTCCCGTATGTACTGCACCACATAGGCTCAGATATTTGAATGCTTGGTCCTTAGCTGATGGACCCATCTGGAAGGATAAGGAGGTGAGGCCTTGTTAGAGGTGTGTCACTAAGGCGTAGCCTTTGAGGTTTCAGGAACCCATGCAGTCCAGCTGGCTCTCTGCCTGTGGTCGTGTCTGAAGGGGTGAGTTCAGGCATTCCCCCAGTACCACGTCCGCCTGCTGCTCTCGGCAGTGCACCCTACCGAGACGGTCATAGCTTCATCCTCGGAAACCTCAGCACCAAGTCCTTTCTTCTATAAGTTGCTTTGGTCTCATCCCAGTAATAGAAAAGTAACTAAGACACCAACTCTCAACCAGACAAGAATTAGAACCCCTTTCTCCAATTCCCCCATGAAGTATTCCTCTGATCCCAGCATTTTGGAATCAGGGGAAGGAAGATTCTTTGTAGGACAGGCTGGGGTACAAAGCTAGTCTAGTGAGAGCGTTTCTCCTCCCCAGCCTCATCTGCGATCCTGGAAGTGAGTGTCCCCTGCCCTGCGCATTCAGAGAAGTCTGTCTTCTGCTTGTGTCACTGGAATTACTATAATTTGGACCTTTTCTGCCTGAGAAAGTTGAGACAAGAGATAACAGCTCTTGGCTGAGGTGACAGAAGATTGATGGCAGAGGTTGGGAGAAGATTGATGGTGACTTTTGGGGGTCTATGCTTGGCCTTTGAAATTTTTATGTGTGTATTTTAATGTCTACCCACCTGTCCCCCACCCCCACGTATATGACCACGACAAACAATTGTGTCCCTCTCCATCTCCTTTCGTCTCCTCTCTGCTCTTTTCAGAACTCACTGAGTCCAGTCGCTACTGCTGGGGTGTGGTACGGCCGAGGGACCATTCCCTGGAGCGTAAGCCACATGTCAGAGGCCACACTTCCAAAGAAAAGGCACTCGCTAAAAGCTCTCCTCTGGGCCTCTGATGCCTCAGCAGTTAAGAACCTTATTGTGCTCTCAGAGGATTTGGGTTTGATTCCCAGAACCCACGGTTGGGCAACTCACATTCACCTGAAACTCCAGTTCCAAAGGATCAAATGCTCTTTTTCTGGACTTGTGCGCAGATATACATATAGGAACACATCTATATACATAAAAATCTTTAATATATGTCAAGAGGAGAGTCAGGAGCTGGAGAGAAGGCTCAGCAATGAATACTGCTTGGGGCTGGAGAGATGGCCCAGTGGTTAACAGCACTGTCTGTTCTTCCAAAGGACCCAGGTTCAATTCCCAGCACCCATATGGCAGCTCACAACTGTCTGTATCCCAATTCTAAAGGGTCTGACACCTTCACACTAACGCACACAAAATAAAAAAAAATTAAAAAAAAAATTAATACTGCTTGCTATCCTTCAGTTCCTACCCACCCCCACACATTGGGTGACAACTATCTGTGGGCATCAGCACTCCTGTGCTCACCTACACAGACAACACGTGCACGTAAGTACTTTTGAGACAGGGTTTCTCTGTGTAGCCTTGGTTGTTCTGGACTCACTTTTTAGACCAGGCTGTCCTCAAACTCAAAAAATTACCATGTTTCTGCCTCTGGAGGTACTGGCATTAATGGCATGTGTCACTACCCTAGGCTCTGATGCCTCCTCCACATCTGTTACTTTGCCTTCTTCTTTCTCCTTATCTTTTTCCTCCGTCCTCCCTGTCTCCTTAAGCAAGGCCTAAGTTTTCCCTAGGTTAACCTGGAACTCACTCTACAGCTCTGGGGAGGCTGAAACACATCCTACCTCTTCATCCTACCTCGTCTTCCAAGGTGTCTGGCTTTTTCTGTTTCCTGACAGTTTTGCTGTGTGGTTCTTTTTGGCCCTCAAGGTAATCCTTCCTCCTCTGCTTCCCAAGTGCCAGCACCTCAGGTATGTGCCCCTGCACCCTCTTCTTGGACCACACTCAATATTAGGTGCTCAGAGATTAAAAGCATATCCCAAGTGAGGACAGAAAGTCTCCAACAAACCCCAGAGCCTTCAAACACTTGCGGTTCTGAGACACTAACCCAAGGGAGTAAACGCCAGTTACCGTACAGCAGCAACGGCCAGGACTTCTACACTTCTCATGGTGCTTCTGAGAAGTGACTGGGCTCCAGGCTGAGCTGCCATTCGGCTAGGGGGACACTTGCCCAGCACATGTTCTGTAGCAGCACTATAAACTGTGTGTGGTGGCATGTGCCTGGAATCCCAGAATTCAGCAAGGATAGCTGAAGGAGTCAGGAGGTGAGGTCATCCACAGCTACATGTGGAGTTTGAGGCCAGCCTGGGCTACATGGGACATCCCCTTACACATAACAGCAACAACAAAAGAAACTCCTGGGTTCCACCCTACATGGGCTGACCCTCCTTTCAACATTAGGGCCAACAATCTGCTCAAGCCTTTCAGAGGGTTCTGTGGCACAGCATGTGGAAGGCCTCTGTGGTAATGTAAGGCTTTAAAATAGTTTCACGGGCAGGCATGGTGGGGCAGGCTGCAGGCTTTTAATGCCAGCACCTGGGAACCAAAAGCAAGCCGATCTCTGAATTTGAAGCCAGCCTGGTCTACATAATGAGTTCCAGGATAGCCAAGGCTATGTAGAGACACCCTATCTCAGGAAAAGAAAAAAATGAAGTCTTAGTGAGAATTGCCCTCAATTGCACGGTAAGTACGTCGACAACTTAAACCACCTTTTAGGAATGAGCTTTATGAGAGAGAATGTTACCACCCTAAAGTCTCGAACGGTCCATGAGATGGGAAGGCATTGAAACGGTCAGTCCATTATTTCAGAAGCAGCACAAGTGGGCCCTTAGAGGGAATGAAAGATCTGCCCATATGACACCCAGGGAGAGGCCTCATTGAGAGGTAAAGAATGAGAGCGTCACAGGATGACAGGGAGAGGCCTGGAAAAGGAGCCCCCTTGTAGAGCAGTTTTCAACCTGTGGGTTGCGACCCCCCTGTCGACCTTCCATCTCCAAAAACATCTACATTAGGATTCGTAACAGTAGCAGAATTATAGTACGAAGTAGCAATACAATGAAGATAATTTTATGGTTGGGCAATCACGGCCACGTGAACTGTAGTAAGACATCACAGCAGTAGGATAGTTGAGCACCCTGCTTTAGAGGAATGCCCCCAGCAAAGAAAGCTGACTTTTGTAACCTTCCAGGGGTGGGTAGCCCTAAGTTGGATACAAGAAATTTCTGTCAATATAAGCTATGTGACAAGGAACATGGAGGAACCAGGTACTGGGTAGTCCCATAAATAAAAAGGTGTGAAAAACTCACAGGGCACTACAGCTTTTAAACTCGCCTTCTAAGGTGTGTATTTACACTAAGATTCAAACATAACTAAAGAGGATGAAATGGACTCCTTGCTCCTTCATAATCTCAGTTCTTCCGATGCTTTGTGATTGTTCGGCAGTACCCAACTGCTTTCTTCACACACTCCTGTCAGTCTGTTCTAGCATCTTCGGGAGCCAGTTGGCGTGTCTCAATTTCATGACGCAGTGGGACTGTAACTCTGTCTGTGCTTTAAAACTGTGGACAACAGCACCGTGTGGGGAAACTGCTGGAGGTCTACCTGACAGGCATACACCCAGCTAGGACTACTGCCGCGGACTTCCACACTTTCTGTGTTCTCTGGGTAGACAAATACACAAGAGAAGAATCACATGCCCATTTAGTTAAATGTTTATTCAATGAAAGGATGTATAAAAACTTACAAATCTGAGAACTCAACTATACATATAAGAGGATGATGGGATTATTCAGTTTCTAACATACATGTACAGTATAGCTATGCACTACCCCACCCCTTGCCCCTCAGTCCTCACTTCTGGCTCCTGTTGCATCCTGTGAGACCATTTTATTAGCCCGAGGGAAGATTAATGGACAACTTTTCATGCTGTTAGGCCAGTGGGGAAATTCTCAGGTGTGAACAAAACTGGAGGCTACACAACAGAATCAATTGGCTTTCTTTCTTAAAAAAAAAAAAAAAATCGTATTATTATTTGGTCCTGATTTCTCTCATTATTTTTGACACTTTAGTAGATGTTACCAGTGAACTTTTGGCATTGCTTTTTTTTTTTTTTTTTTTTTTTTTTGGAACAAGGTCTCTCTGTATAGCCCAGGCTGGCCTCAAACTCCCACTTTCTTCCACCCTCCTGACCCCTCTGCCAGTGCTGGGTTATAGGTGGGCGCCATGCCAGGCAGTATCAAGTTTTACACTTTTTTTTTTTTTAAGGTTTTCCACTCTTTAAGGTTACACTCTGCTCTCAGCTTCCCTTGTAAAGATGCCCGTGTCTATAGTCCTTCCCTTGCAGTGCTCTCAACTGCCCTCACAGGCAGTGGCCTGGCGCTCACCGCTGGGGACGGCTAGGAAAGGCATGCGTTTGCTGCTCGGAAAGACATTCTGGAAAATCATTCTTTCACGTGTGATTTTGAAACAAGCGTGTCAAACACAGCATCTTCTTGTGCACCTTGGAACGAGGCCAGCAATTGGGTAAGGGGTGCATGGGTTCCCCGGCTTTGTAGCAAGTATCTGTATCTGCTCACTCGCTCACACACAAACTCACAGCCCGTCAGGTTTCATCCAAAAATGAAGATTGCCATCACATTATTACTCTTTTGCGTTTGTTAAAGTCGATTTCTTAACTAGTGATTTTTCTTAACTGGACATAATCTCGAAGGATACATTCTGAAATCAGACACCTAGAGGACAAATATTAAAAACATTCTCTCGGGTTTCAAGTTTCCCCACACCTTCTAGATTTGCATAGCAGAGCCCAGCTTTCTCTCTAAGAAGCATGCTGTATTTTCTGACTTTGTTTGAGAAGGAAGACTTATTACCCAGGGACAGTCATAATTTTAGCTTACCAAATTATATTCTAGTTGTTTTATTGACTCTTAATTAATTCCAAGTAGGTTTTTAAAATAATCTAAAACTTCTCAAAACCTATTTCTTTACAAGTACTACTGACCATTATCCTTTCAATATCCCCTGAATCACAGTAAATATAGTCCAGGTTTATAATGCACAAAGCCTTACAGAGATGGGGCTGGGAGGAGAGGCAGGGAAGGGGTGGGCCCGTTTGTATCATGCCGTGGAGAAACTTTCCCAAGCCGGGTAGAAGGTTCCTTGTAAAAATGACAGTTTTTAAAAAGACAAGTCACACTCAGTCTAGTAACACAGTCTCTTGTTCCTTTTTGATGGACGCTAACACGGGGTGGTCAGGGTCAGTCACTTCTGAGTCCCCGCTGCCCAGGAGGACTGACCGGCCCTCGTCCAGCGCAAACACGTCTGAGTTCTGGTTCTGGCAGGAGTGTCTGACCACCTCACTGGGTGTGGAGAAGGTCTTGTCGCACAGGTTGCACTTGTAGGGCTTGTTGGCCTGCACCAGCATGTTGTCCATCTGGCTGCCCTCCTCGAAGGTGCAGAGCTCCAGCGTCTGCTTGTCCACCATGGTGTAGGTGTCGATGCTCTGGTTGAGGCACACGTGGCGCGCGGCCTGGTTGGCCCTGCAGAAGCTCTTGTCACAGGTGCTGCACTTGAAGGGCTTGCCCGTGTGGATGTACATGTGCTCGCGCCAGTGGCTCTTCTGGATGAACTTGCGGCCGCAGATCGTGCACTCATACTTGCGCCTCTTCACCTCCCTCTCCTGGTCCGCCTGCTCCAGGTTGTCGATGTCTGCAATGTCCGAGGGCGGGGGTGTCTCTGACTGCTGCTGCCCGTCTATGATGGGGGAGTCGGAGATGTGCTGCAGCTCACTGTCGCTAGTCATCCCCGCCTCCGGCACTTCCAGGGCATCCTTGCCCAGGTCGGCGCTGCTGCCGAGCGACAGGGGCCCCCGGCCCTCCCCTGGCGGGCCCGCCGTGAAGGGCACCCCGGTGTGGATCTGCAGGTGCTCGCGCAGGCTGCTGCGCAGCGTGAAGCGCCGGCCGCACAGGTGGCAGGCGTAGTACTTGGGGAAGCTCCCGTTCCTCTTCATGATGCTCGGCTTCACGTGGGTGATTGTGAGGGAGGATGGCTGCTCGTCGGAGGAAGAGGCCTCCAGGTTGGTCTCCTCCCCAGGAGGAGGCGGAGGAACAGGCGTGGAGACAAGTTCGGGTGACAGTGAAGTCTGCAGGGGGTCGGCGGGAGCCATACTTGTCCGATTCACCTGGGCCAGGTTTGTAGTCAGCTGGGACAGCTGTGAGGTCTCAGGCACCTGCTCCTGGTTCATCCTGGGTGCCTGGGGCCTAGGTTCCCGTCCAAGTTTCTCAGGCCCTAAGTTCATCTTGGTGGCTTGTCTCAACTGGTGGTCTGCGATCTGAATGCCGTACAATGAGGAGGCCAGCGGGAAGACTTGCTCGGGATGGGAAAAGGTGCCTTGGCTGGCGAGGCTGGCTTCCTGGATGAGGGGGTACGCGTGTAGGAACTTGATCCCTTGCTCTAGCCGCACAGGGTCGATCAGCTGTGGAGCCATCTTCCCAGTGTACATCAGGTGCAGCAAATAGCTGAATATGTCAGGCTGTATGTCGGTAGGCTTCAGACGGACACATTCACTGAAATAAAGGAGAAAGCCATGAGGAAAAACCAACTTCTGACTTAACTGGAAACAAAGCCTGAAGTGAAAACAAGCGAGAGAACACTTCTGTGGCACTACTGACACTTTGAATGAGCTCCTTACAGACCCAGGTCAGAGCTCGGCAGCTCCAGTAAGGTAAGGAGAAGAATTTAATCTGATTAGAAAGCCTGTAAAGCTGTACACTGACATGGGAGGGGTTGCTAGCATAACAAGGCCTAGGGGAAGGGGGCCCACAGGCCCCTGAGTTATTTGCCCTCTCCAGAGAGAAGAGAGACAGCCTGGAACACCAGTCACTTTCCCAGTGTTGCTAGGCGGCATGGAAGGCAGTGCAGGGCAACACAAGCTTCGTCAGTGTCACCGGCCTCGTTGAGGGCCCACTTCGGACTTCACAGTGGTCCGCCTAACTGCCCTCAATCTTTTATAGGTGGCAAGGTAGCACAGGTAGGTAGTGCAGGGACTTGAATCTAGGCTTACTTAACTCCATGGCCACGCGGAGCGCCTCCAGAGCATCAAACAGCTTTGTGGGGGCACATGCTGGGTTTAATTATCCCATCTGGGAGGAGGAAAGGCACCTCCAGATGGTGGCTTAGCTGGCTGTCTACCTGTTAGAGTGACATCACTCAGAAACAGCAACAGTGAAGGAGCGGACTCCCCTTGGACCAGCACCACTGAGGGACTGCTAATATAGCCAGTGAGATACACAGCTCTGCACTACATACAGCTTCATCCTGGACAGCTTCCTTGAATGCCCTTAGAATTTACGGTAACTTTTATTATATAACTTCTTGGCTAAAGATCTTTTGGCAGGTTTAGCAAAATATTCATTGTTTAAATCAATTACCTGTCACCATGCTAAAATATTAACAACATACCCTATCTCCTAAATTTAACATTTTACTTTATTAAATTAAAAATAAATGAGCTAGGCACGATGTATACTCCCCACACATAGAACACGATGAGGCAGGAGGATTGTCTGAACTTCAAGGTGAGTCTAACTACAGTATAAGGCACTGTCTTTGGAAAAAGAAAAAGAGAAAAAGCTAATGTGATTTTAAGATCAACTTCTGACAGGACATACATTAATAATCACTGGATGGGCACCAAGGTATGTATTTCACAAAGACTCAAGATCCTATGCAATACCACACGTAACCACAAAACATCAAAGTCAAACAGTAAAACCCAGGCATAAATCCAGCATCCACTGACAGTGCAAAGAGAGCGGGAAACGTGAGCCTAATGTCATTTTCTACAGAACAAAAAAGGCAAAGACTGCTCATTCTCTTTATTTAGTGTTTTATTTCTCGATCTTTCTTTGAGACAAGGTAGATCAGGCTGGCCTGGAACGTATAGAGACCCACCTCCTGCCCCCCAGTGTTGGACCTAAAAATGTGGGCCACCGCTGGCACGATCAGGCAGTGGCCCAGGGAGCTCAGAAACCTCGGCCTTCAGAGATGTGGACCACTCCAGGAGATGGATGTGGTCCTCAGGGAGGAGGTAGGTTCGGAAGGGGCTTTCTTCCAGCATCAGGCCTGTCCACAGGGCTTTGTAGTGGGTGACTGGTTGGAGAAGCCATTCTCTTGCTTGTTTCTAAGTGTTGCTGACAGTAAGCCTGTCCAATGTGAAATAAGTATCTACAGTTCCTGATGGCAACGGGCAGAACTGGGAAGCCAACACTCTACACTCCAGCCAGGCTTGAGAGAGTGCAAAGTACCGGGGCTGGCACCCGGGTAAGGAAGCTGGGTACCCCTGGATTTCCCCAGCAAGCACACACACATAGTTCCTTCTGCGTCGTTCCAGCTAATGGAATCATGTGCTCCTTTCACTCAGGGCTAGTCAGACCGCTTATTTTTCTATCCACTCAACCATGATAGGGACCAGACTTCTCTTTTATATTACATAAAGTCAGTTCCACTTAAGCTCTGATATTCAGACTTCTGCCAGGGGGGAGAAGGGCTATATTAGCACAGCTACAAACAGTAATTTCACCTTCAGTTTTTCCTTCGCTAGAATTTTAGAAAAAGTGTTTTAAATAATGCTATATTTTTTTTTTTGGACATAGGGTCTCATTATGTAGATCAGGCCCGTCTTGAACTCAAAGAGACCCAACTGCCACTGCGTCCAGAGTGTGGCATTAAAGGTGCAGGCCACCACCTCTGCAGTTTACACCCGCTCAGCGCTCAGTCTACAGAGAAGAGATGGAGACACCTAGTGGCAACTACAGGATGTGCACTGTAAAGCTGCAAGGATCCCCAGGAGCGCTCAGGCCTTCCTAGAGGTGCCTCTGGCAGGAGGCAGGAAGTGCTGGTTAAAAACATGCTGGTCTCAGCTGGGTTTGTGGCAGTGAACCTGAATTCTGCACACAGATGTGTACAAGGATGGCCACCAGGTGGGTGATCTCAGATACAAAGACACATCCCTTTGTCAGAAAGACATTTACTCACTGCCCTATACTTAAAATAAGGGACGTTTCTTGCATCTAAAGAAAACCCATTGCATTGTCTTTTACACTTCAAAATTAAAGACATTTCTTTTTCAAGATCATTTGTTTCACTTACTGAATTAATGGCTGCAAGTAACATCTTTAACATTATGATGTTAAAGAATGGCAGATATATATTTATGTGTACATATAAATATAAATTCCGGCCTCAGCCTCCTGTGCTAACATCACAGGAATACATCTCCCATTTGCAGTGCTGTAAGACAACTCAGTGCTAAGGCACCTGCTCCTGACTTTTCTCTCCTCCAGATGTTTATCAAGTGGCTATTAGAAGCACAAGTCTCAACCATACCCAGTGGTGTCGCAACAGATCTGTAAAACTCAGCTCTGCCACTACAAGTGAGGGGAGGGGGTGAGCACACAGACAGCAACTTAGAGGAAATGCAGAGCTCCTGTAAGTAGCACAACACAGTCATCCTTGATGATTCCGGCTGAGGGCGAGGATGAGGGAAGACGGGGAGTGGGCAGTGCTGCACTCCTGGACCTTCTGGTCAAAGCTCACCTCCCCACAAGTGGTCTTTATGGTTACTAATCTGACAGTGCTGTGGACAATGAACAAGAAAGAAGCGCCAGGGCACATGGGTCAGGTGTTGAAGAGACAGGACCTGGGGATCGGTAAGACATGAGCTGAAATAGATCTGAAGCTTGGGCTGCTGAAGGATGGAAATGGGCCAGCCAGGAATCTTTCTGGAGAGAGGCTGAGTTCAGTTTTATCCATGTCCAATGAGAAAAAGCAGAGCAGGGACAGTCAGGTTTACATGGCCAACAGGAGGCCAGGGCAGGGTACTTGGAACAGACAGGGTTCTGCAGGCAGAAAGATGGAGGCCAGAGCTGAGACTAAATTGTTTCCACCAGCCAAGGAAAGTTCCAAGAAGATGAGCCACCCACCACACTGTGCAAGGATAGCAGGGGCTCAGGAGGCCCAAGGCCTGTGTCCCAGCACCCCTTGAAAAACAAGAGACATGTGGTCACAGGTGAGGACTGAGGTAAACAGGAGGATATCCTTCAGGAGGGCAGTGTTCTGGTGGAAAGGTGCCCTTTGGGACATGACTGCAGTGGAAACAGGAAACCACAGAGCAAATGGACAGGAAGAGTGAGGGGTGAGCAAAGTCAACAGAGGCGCAGGTGCCCTGGTAAGAAGGTTCAAGGAGAACAGTGGACAGGGCTGCATCCCGAGAGCCAGGTCAAGGAATCTGCTGCCAAGACCAAGGATTGGGGGAGGGAGTGGCGGAGTAGAGGAGTAAAGAACAGAATAAGATGGAGAGATGGGAGGGAGGGAAAAGGGGAAGGGGGGGATTATTTCCTCACACACCCACGGATTCTTTCCGCTAAGATGTTTAGGAGAAGTCAAATGAAAAACAAGCAAAGACAGATTTTACATTAGAAAAGAGGGAACTGGGGAATTTGTGCCCTCCAGCTTCTCATTTAAAACTAAGTAAAGTATTCAAAGTCAGGGTAGTCAGGGACTGGGCCTGGCGGAGCAGGAGGCCACTGACAGGGGCCACTGTGGTCTCAGGCTGTCACTGCCTATCTCAGGTGACACTCAGGCAGGAAGGTGGCTGGAGGGCTGCAAGGAGCCAGGTAGGTAGGTGATTCTCAAGTGCTAATCAAATGAGTAGCCAAGAAAGGCAGGGGACAGGTGGGACAGCAAGGGAATGGGGCGGGTACCTAGATCCTGGGAGAGGCAGAGACCCGAGGTCTGGATGAAGCAAAGACAGCAGTCAGTGGGAAGAGGGACCCAGCGTCAGGAGGGCTACAGCCGTTAGATTATTATCAACCGCTTTAGTTACCTGGTCTGATGGACAAACAACATCTTAAAGTAATTGGAGAATGAAGCGAGAACTGATTTGTGTGCCTTGAAGTACACATCGCCGATTGCAACCGTGCAGTCACAGAGGAAACCAAACTCTCGCTGAGCGTTTAACTGCTGCAGTAGAATAAGTCCATGGTTGGTCAAATCCATTTTTTAAAAAATCTGCAAAGTAAACAATTTTATTTTTAAGAAGGGTGATCCACAAATAAGAACGTGTCCTAACGTCATAGCTAACGTCATCAAGGCTAACGTGTCAGGCATGGTTAAACATGGTACATACATCAACTCATTTAATTTAACCTTCTCAAATCCTTGGAATAGGAACTGCCAGGACTCAGGTTTTCAGATGACGTCATCTAGTTACTTGCTGAGACCGGGGAATGAACCCAGGTACTGTACCTCCAAGCGTCAGTCCTAAAGAGATAGTGTGCACCAGCTAGTCCTTTAAAAGTCCCCAATGCAAACCCTAAGATTCACAAGAATTCGACCAACCTTCCACTGAGACTCCTCCTCCAACACAGCCAGAGCCACAAAGGCTCGCAGGCCCATTAGCAATGGAGCTGGCCTCCCTTTTGTGGAGGAGGAAATGGATTTTGAGACTTGTAAGAAGCTGCCCCAAGCCTTCCACTAAGGAAGGTAAAGGAGTCAAAATTTAAATTTGAATGCACCTACTTCAAATTCTGTGCTTTACATTATACAGTCACCCTACTAACACCCCTGGGACTCAGAGACTGTTTACTCCGGGAGGTTGCCGGAACTTGCCCGGCTCCTGCAATCTCTTGATGGCTCCTTTTCCTTAAGCACACTAGGAAAGCCCACTGCAGGGCTGGATCAGCATTGCTTTCTCCAAGACTGGAAGAAAGGCTAAGAAGTGTGCTCTTTCCCTCCAGCAACACCCAGGGGGCCAGGCAGAAAACAAGATGGAAATAAAAGTCTATAGCCAGGAAAAGAAGCAAACCTGTAATGGACAGAATCCAAGGAATTTATACAAAAGCTTCCATAAATGAATTTGGAATGGTGTAAAACATATTTAAAAAAAGACCCCCAAGCCCTAACTAATTATAACGTCATACACTAGCAATGGACATGGAAATGAAAAACAGTATCATCACATTCCAAATATAGAATACACAGGTAAGCCTAACAAAGTACATAGAGTCATATGTGGAAAAGTACAAACTGTTAAATCCCAAACCCTTGGCTAACTTTCTGTAGACAGACAAGATTGTTTGAAAATGTATGGCAAGGCAAAGGAAGTACAATGAAAGTCTTTAGAAAAGAACCAACAGATGGGGAGTCTGGCCCTCTACTCAACCCCAGATGTGGGAGTGGCACAAAATTGGAGACTGGTACTGAAAGAGTCAGACATTACTTCACAGAGTCTGGACCTGGAGCTGCCTACAGAAAGGTGCAGGGTGGATGTGTGACAAGGACTGTATATATAACCCCAGCAAATAGTGCCGGATGAGCTGGGAAAGGCAAGAAAGAAAACAGGAACCTTGACTAAATCATACACAAACAAAATAAAGTGTATCATGGCCCTAAGTCTAAAGCACAAAACTCCAAGGATTTTAGAAAAAAAATCGCTTGGGTGATCTATAAAAGGCGAAAGTGGCAAGTCAGGCTCACTGAGATTACAATGCTGGTTCCTGAGCAGCCCTGCCAAGAGGATGGACAGGTAGCTAAGGACCGGTGGAAACACTGGACCCTTCACAATTCCTCAGAGGGCCAAAGTAAAGAGAGAACTCTGAAACTCAACAGTTCAAACCTGGAAAGTGGGCCATACTTGAAGAGGCCACCAGAGGGGAAAGCCGTACGGTAAATAGACAGTGCTCAGTGCTGCCAGCCTCCTGAATGACAGAAACAGTGTCCGTACATACCCATGGGATGAGGGCTGAAACAGTCACATGGCGCATCAGGGCTGGTGAGGTTGCAAAGAAACTGGCTCATGCTGCTGGTATAAACATGAGATGTTACAGATGGCCTGGACTACACAGAG
The DNA here is from genome assembly GCA_028658305.1 of Pachyuromys duprasi. Classification (NCBI taxonomy): domain Eukaryota; kingdom Metazoa; phylum Chordata; class Mammalia; order Rodentia; family Muridae; genus Pachyuromys; species Pachyuromys duprasi. The sequence continues at coordinate 51,147,459 of CM053767.1, read as the reverse complement.
CTAGCCCAATGGCTTCTCTGATACATTATTCAAAAAATGAAATGCACTTTTACACTATTAATGTCTGCAGTGATTTTACCAGAAACAACCCGGCTGTTCTTGAGTTGTTGGGAAGTCAGGCTGCAGTGCAAACCACTTTGTTGCTGGAACAGATGGACCACAGCTGGCTTGGTGGCAAGCATGCTAATCCCAGCACTCAAAAGGCTGGAAGTGTGAGGCTAGCCTGGGCTACACTGAGACTGTACAGGACAAAACCAAAACAAAACAAAATGAACTACTGTAGACAGAAGAGTGAATTACTCAGCGGAAATGGCAAACCACAAATGTTTCACACTGCATGAGTCCTGTGGTAGGTTATCCATGACGTTTAGAGAAATGGAAACAGATTTGCAGTAGTAAGGTGAGAGGAAGCAGGTGGGTATTGCTACAAGAAGGGAACCTGGGAAACCTGGGGTGACAGGAGTGTCCCCCAGAAGCCACGCAGCAATGCCAGTATTTTAGTGGACATAGGGTATAGCCCAGCCCATACAGCGTCTCCTAACTGAATGTGAAGGGCATGAAGAACTGCCAACAGCAAAACGCTTCTCAACACACAGCAGCCAAAAGACACGTGGCAGATCTGAGGTGCTGCATGGCTTCACCGCAGCTGTGCTTGGCATTCCCAGCGCGAGCACCGCACACTGCGCATGGAAGGCCTAGCATGCAGCTGTGTGACCGCCATGTTATAAACTGCAGGGTCTGCTTCTACAGCACGGTGGTTTCATCAAGGAAAACCTCAGTGTTTTCCTGTCGCCACACCTTCACACCCAAGTACCAGGTTATTGTATCTCTGGATTGTTATCACACCTTAGAATGCAAGATTGTAAAAAAGCAAAACAAAACAAAACAAAAATCCTGCTGTTTGAGTGGCTGAGTTAAGTTTCATTAAAAAAAAAATCACCACATAAATCTACCTTGAGATTATGACAAACCTTCCAATAATTTTTGAAATGGCCCTTCACAGGCACACTTCTGCCATTCTTTGCTATCATTTCTGTGAAGTGGCAGTCTCCGCACTGTGATTATAAAGCTGAAATACCGATGAACTCTGAAAAGCATGGAAGGTGCTCTACCTCCTTCAGCATCAACGGTCAAAGTGCCCACTTCTTGTCAGTGACAGCGGCTGTTGCTTATGGAGAGTTCAAGATAAGAACCCCTTATGTACTACCGGTCTAGTTCCCATTAATAAGTTATTTGAGATATGGCTACTCACATTTTAAGGCGAGGAAATGGCAAAAGAAGGGAGGCAGCTTGCTCAGACCGCAAAAAAGTAAGTTTGAGAAGTAGGATCAACCAGGGTTCACTGGATTTTGTTTGTTTTTGAGAAACATTTTTAGTGTGTGGCCCAGGCTGGCCTTGAACATGTGTTCTTCCTACCTCAGTCTGTTAAGCACTGGCATAACTATCTGGTTTAAATTAACAAAAGATCCTATTTTTTGAGTGATTTTAACTATATATACTTGTTATAAAAGATTGAAATAGTATGGACATACAAATATGTGTGACCCCCCTCCCCCATATATTGGTGCATGCGTGCTCTCTCTCTCTCTCATGCTTGGGAGGATATCTAGGGCTTGGCACACGCTAGTAGGTGAACATTCTACTGCTGAGCCACACTACCCAAGATCTGCACTACTACTTTTTGAGGAATCTTTGCTAATATTATCTTTTTCACTTCCTATGTTACAAGTGATATTTAATGAGGCATATATTAAGTGTCTATTTCCGTTTAATCTGGTGTCTCTTCATGAACTTTATCCACCCCTTTACGCTTTTTTTTTTTTTTTAACATACATCAGGCTGGGGTTGGGGGTTGAACAGACAGAGCTCTCCTGCTGCTTGCCTCTGCTTCTCAAGGGTTGGGATTAAAGGTATGAGCCATTTTATTCTGATTTAGAAACTGTTAACGTTACATACATTGACTCTGTGCTTGTATACGTGCATGACACAGCACTATGTGCAGGGGACAGAATTTGCAAGAGTCAGTTCTCTCTGTGTGGGCTTTGGAGGATCAAACTCAGGGCACCTGGCTTGGTGGCCAAGTAAGTGCCTTTATCCATAGAACCATTTCACAGTTCTATTTTTTTTCCCCTCTTTTAAAAAATACTGATTTATGGGGGTGGCATGCAATTTTAATCCTAGCACTCCGGAGGCAGATCTCTGAGTGTGAGGCCAGCCTGGTCTACATTGTGAGTTCCAGGACAGCCAGGCTACACAGAGAAATCCTGCACCCAAAAATCTGATTTATGAAAGCCACTGTGCATATGGAAAATGAGCTGTGTATCAGGGTACTAGTGCTTCCCAGATTTTGCTTTAGTCTCGTTTGTAGATAGCTATTTTTGTGCTGCTGGTGACTGAATCTGGGGAAAAGCAAAGGCTCTCTACCACAGGGCTGCCCCTAGCTTTAATCTTTCTGGTATTTATTTTTCATGGTTCAGTGCATCATAGTTATCAATGTTTAGTGGGAGGGCTTGGGTGACATTAATGGATATACTATCATCCCCTTAAATACAGCAGACCGGGTGGCTCTGTCTTTGCATAACTAACACTGAGTCTTTTATTCAGCCTGTGAAGATGAAGCCATAGTGAAATTGCTAAATATTTCCTTTTAGAGGGAGTCTACAGGCTTAGAGAAATGGCTCAGTGGTTAAGAGCACTGGCTGTTTTTCCAAAGGCCTTGAGTTCAATTCCCAGCAACCACATGGTAGCTCATCTGTAGTGAGATTTGGTGCCCTCTTCTGCTGCGCAGGCACACATGCAGCAGAATGCTGTATAAATAATAATAATAATAATAATAATAATATTAAAAGGGAGTCTACAAATTATTTTAAAATCAATTTAGGAACACATCTTAGATAAGGAATCACACTGAGCACGAGTATTCAAAATATAAAGATGACACATGTCTTCTCAGAAATGTGGGGGAAATTGAGAAAAAGCACAGAACAACAGGCCACAGGCTAAAACTACACAGGCTGGATATATTCATCAGTCAAACCTTTCTATTTGGGAGATTAAAATATTTTTCTCAGACAGAAAGTAAAAACAAAACACCTAGAATATTCTACAGGGAGTTGGCCTGGGACAAGTGTGAGGGGCAGCAGAAGGCTCCAGGATCTCAAAAGGGTGTTTTTTGTTTGTTTGTTTTGGGAGGGAGGTACCCTGCCCATGGGACAGAAGGGCCCTTCTCTGCTGCACCCCTTTCTCCCCAGGCACCAATATTAGTGCCACGATGCATAACTGACACAAATGATACTTAGCCCTGTGGCTGAGAAGGCTACCCCTTCTTCAGAGACCAGCCTGTCTCTTCTACCCAGCCCTGCCCTCCATATCCGGGGTCTGGAGGCCTGGAGAGACTGTCTCCGGCAGCGTGGACTTCCTCTGACACTGCTCTGAAGCCAGGCACACTGCAGCACCCCTGTGGCAGGGGTCCCTGTGGGGGTGCATTCCCTTCTACCCTGGCTTCCTAGGAACTTTAGAGCAAGCACAATGAGAATGTGGGGCACAGGCCTGTGCAGAACTCCCAGCTCAGGGCGCGCACCACGCTCCTTCCACCTGCTCTCTGACCCGCCCGCTCTTGCCCTCCTCTGTGGCCCTTCCATCCTCACTAGTGTGACCTTCTTGTCAGCTCTGCTCTCCTTGCCCACTCACCACCTAACAGTGGTCCCTCCAGAGGGCAAACATGATGGTTCTCTCTCCATGAGCCCCTCAGGCTGCACATGGACTTCTGAGCTGGTCCAGACTCTCTGACTACATACCTACTACAAAATAAACCTGGACATGTGAGGGTCCAAAGGCACAGAAGATTCACAACCCTGCAAGGACAGGGCTTTTCCCATATAAATACGTAGAAAGGACACAATCCCAGTACCTGCCAGAGAACGGACAGGTGGCGCGCCAGTCATTGGATCAGTGGTTCTCAACCTGTGGGTCATGACCCCTTTGGACCCTTTCACATGGGAGACCATCAGAAACGCTGATATTTACATTATAATCCATAACAGTAGTAAAATTACAGTTATGAGGTAGCGATGAAATAATTTTATGGTTGGGGCCACCACAACATGAGGAACTGTGTTAAAGGCTGAGAACCACTGCACTAGATGGAAAATAATCTTTACTTCCATTTTCTTTTCTTTCTCTTTTTTGAGATAGGGTCTCATGTGGCCTAGACTGGCCTTGGACTCTTAAGAGCTTGGGTTATAGGTGTGCACCACCATGCCTAGCCATGAAAAGTAATCTTTCTAATAAAAACAAGGCATAACAAATAATATACTTTCATAGCCGGATGTGGTGGTACATGCCTTTAATTCCAGTGCTCTGGAGAAAAAGGCAAGCTGATCTCTGTGAGTTCAAGGCTAACTTGGTCTACAAAGCTAGTCCAAGACAGCCAGGTCTACACAGAGAAACCCAAACCAAAGAAACAAAACAAAACAAACCTCCCAAACCAACCAACCAAAACCAAATAATGTATTTTCTTTTCTTCTTTCTTTCTTTCTTTTTTTTTTCGAGACAGGGTTTCTTTGGCTGTCCTGGGCTTATAGACCAGGTTGGCTTTGAACCCACAGAGATCTCCTGTCCCTGCCTCCCAGAGTGCTAGGATTACAGGTTTGCAATACCATGCATGGCTTCCAATTGTGTATTTCTATGACAACCTAATTTTAAAATTGTATTTATTTCTCAGACAGGTTCTTATGTACCCCACACAGGCCCTGAAGCTGTGATCTTCTTTCCTGAGTATGGGATTACTGGCATGTGCCAATCACACAAGATATAAGACTGTCAGTTTGGTGATCTTTACAGAGAGTCTGGCTTAATCTGTAATCCAAGTATTATCAAAAATCCCTGTCCCTCTCACATTTGGGATGCTGAGTCAGGACCCTTTGTAATCCGGGCCTGGGATGCACAGCAACATCCTAATTCAAAAACCATCTGGCTTCACCTGAGGACACTAATGGGTGAGACAAGGTGTTCACTCAGAAACTTGTGGATGAGCTGTTGAGGAAAGGCTGAGTGTTTCCCCAGGCCCTTCACTGGCTCCTGAGAGAACACAGGGCCCCTGCCCTGGTCCTCATTCTGGAAGCTCCACACTGGGCTGCCTCAGGGTCAGAAGGGCAGGTGGTGGACCTAGAGTTTAGGCCCTTTGTTCATGCTACTTTCAGAGAGACTGCGACTGACTGACAAGTGTACTCAGTCATATTCATACACGTTCACACACGTGTGCTCACACAACTGAACCTCACTCAAGTGTGGGAAGCTGTGAGGGGTCTGAGGCCCACCTGCTGCTTCCTGAGAGCAGATACTGTCCTCGCTAGCCACTTCTGCCAGGTGCCTAGGAGGGTATCTAGCATGGTGTTCACCATTTACTAAACTACTAGGTGGTCACAAAGGGAAGAATACTCAGTTTAGCCATGGTTTGGCCCTGACTAGCCTAGCAGTTTAGGAGAAAAGTGTAGCTTCTTTTTAATCTAAAAAACGCTCATCAAACTTAATGTATGCTACAGTTTGGAGGATTTTCTCAATTTAAAAATGTCAGGTGATGCTTCCCCACACATCAAGTTGTGGCCAACGATTTCATGTTTGCCAGGAGCCCGGAAGAGTGACAGGTGGAGAGGCATGATGCAAGTGTGTAAGAAGGCTGCAGGCTGCGCTGTGGCAGAGAACTTCAGTTCTCAGGAGCCAGGGGACACAACGAGAAAGACCAAGGGAGTCCTTCCAAGCTGGACTAGAGAGGGGCTGAAGGAAGAGGGAAGGTTAGAAAGACACCTAGAAGATGGAGAAGTCTGCAGTGGGACTTGGGGAGGAGGGTGGAGAGGTCAAAGCCCTCAGAGGCGGTTCCTGGAATAGCTGGGCAGGTCTCCCTGGGAGATAAAGCCAAATCTTAGTTTGGTGGGAAAGAACACATTGCATTTGTGAGATCATTGGGTCCTCTGGGATGAGACAGAGGGTATCTAGAGCTCTGGCCATCCTGGTCTGGGGCCTGATGTCTGAGGGTCTTGTGAGCTGACTCAAGAGCCAGAGCAGTAAATCATGTCAGGGTGTAGTCATGGCACTGTATGGGAGGGGTGCAAAAGGCTGAGAAAGAGTCAGGACCAAAGCCTGTGACCTTTTGGGTATACGGTTTATGTTCTCTCTGTGTGCCTCTGCCTTGCTCTACAGGCCATTTCTAAATTCTCTTACCAATGCTGGTCACAAAGCTAGCCATGAGATGGCATGGTTAAGACCTATGTGGAAAATCCCTAGCCAGCATTGGGATAGCACTCAGTTGGCAGAGTGCTTGCCTAGATGCACAAAGTTTTAGGTTTCACCTCAGCATCATGCAAACCCTGTGTGGGTAGTACATGCCCATGATGCCAGCACTGGGAGGTTCAAGGCCAGCTAGCAATACTGGAGATGTTCTCAACAGTAGAGGACAGGACCCCCAATCACTTAACACAATGGAATAGAACTTTACAAAAGAAAGAGAAAGCTATTTAAGAAAAGTCACTTGGGGACTGTTGAGATGTCTCAGTGTTTAAGAGCATTTGCTGTGCTTGCAGAGGAACTGGGTTCGGCTCCCAGCACCCACATGGAAGCTTAAAACCATTTGTAACTGAGTTCCTGGGATCCTGCCTCTTCCCGAGCCCCAGGCGCTGGCAGGAATGTGGCACACAGGGATTTATGCAGATGCACATGGTGAAAAGTCACTTGTCTTTCCTAAATTAGAAAAGTGAGTGGCAAAGAACTGAAGACAAAGAGCCTGACTTCCTTCTTTCCTTCCTTCCTTCCTTCTTTTGAGACAGGGTCTCACTATGGAGCCCTTTTGGGTCCAGAATGCACTGTGTGGATCAGGCTAGTCTCACACTAACAGAGATCTGCCCACCTTTATCTTCTCGGTGCCGAGATTGAAGGTGTGCACACCACTCTGCTGAGAGTGTTTCTTCAAAAGGCTTTTATAGAATGTCTTCTTTATGTACTTTACATGTGTACAATGTTCTCTTCTTAAGTGAATCCACAGAATGTAAGAGAGTCATGCCAAAAGTAAAACCAAAACCAAACATTTCTCAGAGCCATCTATATCCATCACTTAGAACACTGGAACACTGTAATGATTCAGTTTTTTAATCTTCACCCTTTCCCCCACTATGACGCCCTGAGGACTTTGCTGTCAAGGGCACTAAGATCCCCCAGGCAGCTCGGCCTTTGGAGGGACATAGGCACAGACTGCATAATCACGGTCTCTTCTGCCAATCTGAGTTCCTCCTCCACTTTCTGCATAGAAACTAACAAGCAGCAGCTTTTGGGAATAGATGATTCCCTGTAGCTCTTAGAACACACTGAACACCACTTAGACTTAGTGTCAAGGGCACTAAAAGGTCCTCTGAAACCCTTGCCTTTATTTACACCAAGAATAATGAATGCTGTAATGCATGGCGTACATCAGTAACTGAAGAAGTGTCATTCTCAATTAAGATGGGTTCTGTCAAGTAGTGTAGGCTACTTACCAGGATACAAACTGCCTTTTCAATTAAAAATTAATGCGGGTGGGTAGGCATGAACTAAACCTCAGTGATGCTGGTCATCTTTTCCTTTACTAAATCCTCTTCCCTGGTAATTACAGAAGGAAAGGGATACACCATGTAGCCCGCTGCATTTCAGAGAAGTCAAGAAGGAAGATAGTAATGAAAATTCTAAAAATTATGGTACAATTAATTTCAAAGAAACCAACAAGGGATTACACCAGTAACGCTAAAAACTTAATCTCTTAAGTAAAGCAGAGCCTGCCTGCCTTCTTATAGTACCTACAGGTCTCATTCAGGTTCAATCATGGTGTGTGGTGTTAAACTCAGACCTCTGTACTTTAACTGTAATGAATTTCTATTTCTAAAAAACAATGGGTTCTAAGCCATTTTCACACATCCATGTCATCTCCATGTGATGACATGGATATATACCATCTTCATCTCCTCCCCTCCCCTTCTTGATGATTCTTTCTCCTCTTAAATAGTCCCCTTTCTGCCCACATGTGTGTGTGCCTGTGTGTTTGTGTGTACGCATGCCTGTCTGCTTGTCTCTGTGAGTGTTTGGACACCAGATGACAACTCAGGTCTCCCCATGTACCACGTGGGTTCTAGGGATGAGACTTAGGTGATCAGATTTGGTAGCAAGTGCCCCTACCTCCTGAGCCATGCAGTTTCACTCATGCACATTAAAAAAAAAAATCATTATCCAATGGTCATTTGGAAAATATTGAGTCATTGAATTGAGATTTCCCCAATTGTTAACACACTGGAAAAATAATAAGATCAGTATCATTAATGAAAATTGTTTCAACCAAATGAAAACCTGACAGACCCATAGGATTCACAAGAACTTGTGGATAGTTATAGACCCATTTTGAGGTTTGAGAAATCAAAATAACTCTGCAGTCCAACACACTCACACATTTTAAAATTATTCCCTGGTGCAGGGTCTACAATGTGCACAGGATTCTTCTGCCTCTGGCTGCCGAGTGCTGTGATCAGAAGTGTGCGCCACTGCTCTTGTCAAACATATTTTTAAAAATAAAGCTTAAAAGTACTTAGGCAGATATATTGAAGAGCTCCTCAAATTCCTGATTTTGTAGAGTGAACTTTTATTCCCGTTATTTCTGAGAGAGGTCTTGCTGGTTAGCCGAGGGTTTCCTTGAACTTGCAGTACACTGATCTTCCTTACTCAGCCTCCCCAGTGCTAGGATTCCAGATGTGTGACACCATGTGTGCCCTGAGGGTTTTTGTTGTTTTTGTTTTTTTAAATTTTATTTTATAGGTGTGAGGTTGTCAGATTCCCTGGAACTGGAGTTACAGACAGTTGTGAGCTGACAGTTGTGGGTGCTGGGAATTAAACCCCAGTCCTCTGGAAGAGCAGAGAATGCTCTTAACCACTGAGTCATCTCTCCAGCCCCCTGAGTTTTCTTGAAGAGTCACATCTATGTCCCTCATGCATGTGATCTAGGACTTGTGTTTGAATGTAAATCCCCGCATCTAACTTGGCCTCTGAACCAGGAAAGGAAGATCTTGGGTATCTTGGGCTGCCATTCCTTGGTAAGGGTTCTGTGGCTACTGATGCTTGCTTGCTCTGCTTCCCAAGCCCCTTTTATCTCTCTCCCTCCTCCGTCCCCTCCATTTCTGTCTCTCTCCTTCCCCCTTTCTCTAAGGTCTCATGCAGTCTAAGCTGACCTCAAATTCTCTGTTGTTGAGGATGGTAGCCTTGAAATCCTAACCCTCAGGTCTCCAATCTAAGAGTGCTGGGATTCCAGGTACGCGCTACCATGCCTGGCTGGATTGCACCTTAATGACCATCTTAGTATTGTAAACACATAAAATCTCATTTAGTATCGATCTGTAATTCCCTGCTAGATTCTCAGTGTCCCGTAAAGGACCCAACGAACACTTGTAAGGAAGGAGGAAAAATAAGAGTGCCCTTTGGTCACCGACCAAGTTCTTCAGTCGTCCTTTCCACATCCTGCACCATACTTCTTGTTCAACAACAGGGAAAGGGCACTGGGTCTAGGGGATGAAGGACCCAGGAACCCTGAGAGATGGAAGCAGAGTTCCTCATGCTAAAGCTGATCCCAAGCTATTTCCTTCCCTGCCTACCCACTGTAGCAATTCTCAGGCAGGAAAGTACCCCACTCAGTAGGTACCTGAAATCATGGGTGACAGGGCATAGCCTCTGAGGGGCTGCTGGGGTAAAGTGTTTTATCAGGGCATCTTAGTCAAAGTTCTACTGCACTGAAGAGACATCATGGCCATGGCGACTCTTACAAAGGAAAGCATTACTTGTGGGCATGCTTACAGTTTCAGAGGTCAGTCCCTTATCATTGCGGCAGGCGCTGGAGGAGCTGAGAGCTGCACCCTGACCTGTAGGCTGAGCGCCTGGGCCTACTATGGGCTTCTGAAATCTCAAAGTCCACCCACAATGATGCACTTACTCCAATTTTTAATCCTTCTAGTTCTTTCAAATAGTGCTACTCTCTGATGATTAAACAACTGAATACATGAGCCTGTCAGGACCACTGTTATTCAAAACACCACAAAGGGCTTGTAAAATGAAAAATTTGGAAGTCATTGTAAAGTTTATTCTTTAACATAAAATGCTCTCCTTACCAGATTTTGTTCTGAGGTTAAGGTATGTCTAGCATTAATTTTGCTGGAGTATTTTGGTGGAAGTTTTGCACCCATCTTTCTACAAATTTTCTGAAGAAGCTTAAAACTGGGCAACGAAGCAGAAATAAAAGGACAAAGTTTTCTACCACCTGCTAGTGCTTTCTTTCTGTCGTATCCTCCCACTTAAAAATATATATTTTTTTTAAATTTGATGTTCTCAACAACAGGCTAATCCCTTTAGCTAGGAAAAATCAAACACAGCATCCCAGGTTTACTACATGAGAAACATTGTCATGTTTAGAAGAATTAGGAATATAATTACATTCTTCATTAAAATTATCAAGTTTTCAAATATTCCAAACAAACTGAAACAGTTTCTCTGAGAGTCTTCACCTCAGATATGATTCTTTCCGTTAGTGAGAATCTATAATAATGAGTACTTTATTTTATTTTGAGACACGGTTTTTCTGTAGCCTGGCTGGCCTGGAACTCATTCTGTAGACTAGGGGGGCCCTCGAACTCAGAAATCTGACTGCTTCTGCCTCCCAAAGTTGATTGTACACGAGCCCTGGCCTGGTCAGGGTCTATACTGATAGTGTCAACCCCGAAGGACACAACAGCCCTTATAGACATGTACAGACCACCCCGGAGTTACGCAAGCTCCAAATCCGTTCTCTCTATGCCTATTTTACTCCAAGAATACACCATGAAAATGAATAGAGTCCAAGCTCTCACATTTGTATTGTATGGTGATGGTGGAAAGGAACAAAGCAGACGGGCGGGGAGAGGAGGCCAAAAGCTGGGGCTGACTCCCCGAGGTATGATTAGTTGTTTGAGAAGTTGGGTGGGAAGTTCTCCCAGCAAACGGCCTGTCACGCTCAGGATTTTTCGCTCCTCCTGCTTGGCTTCGCGACCTAACTCGCAGGAGAGCCTTTAAAACCCACCACTAGCTAACATCCACCAAAAGCCTGCATCCTAGCAGCTTCTATCGTGAATGCATTCCGGCCTGCGAGCTTGGGCCTAACCCCTCGCCGTTCCCACCCCTCGCGAAAAGCCGGAGCCCTGCTCCCAGCGCGGTCGCTCCCAGCGCGGCCGGGCGGGCAGACCAGGGCGCGGCCGCTCCAGCGAGCTGCAGCCCGAGGCGACGAGGCTCCGCCCCCGGGGCTTTGACTCCGCCCCGTGTGGGCGGGGCGGGGCGGGGCGGGGCGGGAGGACCGGCGCCCCGGTCCCGCCCCAGGGGCCGAAGGGAGTGGGGAGCAACGCACTCCAGGTCGCGCCGCTCGTCGCCCCTCCCGGAGGCCCCGCGTGCGCGCGCCCCGCGTCCCGCGGCGACGAACACAATGCCGACGCCTACGCCGCGCGCGCGCGCGCGCGCCGCCCCGGCCGGCGGGCGCCACGGCCCCGGCGCCAGGGGCGGGGGGAGGGGCAGCGCGCGCGAGAGCCGCAGACAGCGCGAGACCCGAGGCCGGAAGCGCGCGTGCGCGCCCCCGCCCGCGAGCGGGAGGCGGAGCCGTGGCAGTAGCGGCAGCAGCTGTAGGAGCCGCTGCAGCTGGGAGACGCGCCAGAGAGGCCGGGCCTGCTCCGGTCCGACCGGATCCCTCCCCTCCCCCTCCCTGCTCCCTCCCCTCCCCCAACCCACTTCCGCAGCTCGCGGCCTGGCCGCCGAGGCGGCGACGACGACCGCAGCAGGAGGCGACGGCGGAGTACGCACCTGACGGGCCCACCTGGCGGGGCTCCGGCGCGGGACCGCTCACCGGCCGCCGCCCGCTCCGGACGCCCTTGGCCGCGGCGGGCAGCAGGGACCGGCGACTAGGACCGGAACGCGGAGCGCCCCCTCCCCTTGCGCCCGCCCTCTCGGCTTCCGTCCCCTCCCCCTCCCGCGAAGCCCCGGATGGAGCGGCCGCGACTCGCCGCCGCCTGGCTGCCGGGATGGTTTTGTCAGGCGGCCAGAGCCCCGGCGCCAGGCGCCGCCGCCCCCGCCCCGCGGGCCGCCCCCGCCCCGGCCTCCCCGCCCCAGCGCCCCGCGCGCTCGGGCCCGCCGCCTGCCTTCTCCCGGAGCTCCGGGACGGGAGTCATCCGTCGCCTTTGTTGCCACGGCCGCTGCCGGAACCGTTTGCGAGCTCCGGCGGCTCCCGCCCCTCCCTGCGCCTTCACGGAGCCCGGGCCGGGGGCGGCACGTGGGCCCCGGGACGCGGTGGCGGTGCGCGCTTACCTGTCGCCGGTGCGGCCGCGGCGGGGCGTGAGGGGGAGGCAGAGCCCGGCGGCCTGGCCTAACTGTCCCCGCCGCCGCCTCTGCCCCGCGTTGCTGCTGCTGCTGCTGCTGCTGCTGCCGCCGCGGTCGGTGTCTCCGGCGCGGCGGCGGGCGGCGGCGGCGGGGCTTTTCCTGTCCGGTTACGTTAAGGTCACATGACCGAGAGAGCGGAGCGACTAGTGCAAAGAGGCTGAGAGCGGCTCCCGCCGGGGGGGAGAGGCGGCGAGAGAGCAGTGGCGGCAAGAGCCCCTCCGCCCCCCCTAGCCGCTCCCCTCCCCCCGCCCGCCTCCGCCTCCTGCTGCTCTGCCGCCGCCGCCGCCGCCGTCGCCTGCAGCTCGGCGCTGCGGCTCCCACCCAGCCTGCGCTCGCGGCCCCAGCCAAAGTTCTGCAAGCCATGTGCAGCCGAGGCGAGGAAACTTCTCCGCAGCGGTCGGGCCCGGAGGCTGGCGGCCAGACCCCCTTGTTAACAGTGTGTTTAGGTAGGACCAGTCCTGCAGATGCAGATGGTCTTTTCGGGGCGCAGAGGGAGATGCATGCCGGTCCTGTCAAGGGATGCCTGACATCTCTTGGCTCTGCCTTTGTCCCAGGACTGCCCCTTGTTAGCTTTTCGTCCTAAGATGCAGAGTGGCTTGTCGTCAGTCACCGACGGTGTTGCCACCGGTGGTGTCTGAAAGTCACAGAGAAGTAGCTGTCGCTGTGTGTCCTGTGTAGCCTTACATAGGCGACTGTAGGCCAAGATGTTTCTGTTAGGATTGGGTGGGATGCTTATTTCCCTATGTTGAGCTTTGTTTATGGCGCTTTGCGGTGTGCGCATTTGGACAGGACACTGCTCTCTGGTTGACTTGGTCTCTGAGGATCTGGTGGAATGGATTCAGAGTTGCCATCCTGTGAGATGTTACTGGGAGATACTGAAACATGGTAACATGGCTGGGAATTGGAATTCCCTGGTGAGGTTTTAAAGTTTACTTTTTATGTTGCCATTTTGCTAGGAGTGGTGTCTCAGGAAGTACAGTTTTATCCCTTTTGGAGACACGTGTTAATGATTTATTTTATGTAGCTTTGATTTTAAGTTTGGTTCCAACTTAAAAGTGGAGGCAGTGGTTTCCAGACTACACTTGGCTTCAAACACAGTAATCTATAAGGATCTTGATGCCAAACCCATCAGGTTTTGAAAGTCAGGTACCATAGCATCATGCCCGGCACACTGAGGTTCATCCTAGAAATCTTGAGGATGGTTTAGCAATCCAGTTGTATGTACAGCTACTGATGACTAATTTCTTTGAAGACATAAGCATCTGTGTAACTGTAGTCTTGCCCAGCGTGAGTAATAGGTCAAGTGGATACCTGCCTTGAACTTTCTTAGACTTTGATCAGCTAGATGAATGACTTGTGCAGTGCTTAAAAGTTTGCCTCCACAAAAAATCCTGACCCTGACCCAGGTGTTCTAGGGTACTATCAGTAAACCGGCAATGTTGGCCTTCACATTGGCATGCCAGGTTCCTTGGAGTGACTGGTCTGTTTCCTCTTAGTAAGAGACCAAAGTGAATTTGATTTGTTATGTGGAGAGAGTCGTGATTAAGAGCTTTAGATTCTTCATTCTGTTAAGTTGTACTTGTGCAGTTCTCTGTGAAGGTGGATTGACCGAAGAATATCTTTGTTTTCTGAGACAGTCTCAGAAGCTGTGCAGCCTTTCCTTGCTTGGAACTTGGCACAATCCTCCCTCTCCCTCTGGGGTGCTACTATTGTATGTGTATGTATATACACACAGGTATGTGGTGCAACACACATCACCTACCTGAGTCCTAAGAAGAGTTTGCCAGTACTTGGTAGTTTTACAGGAGCAAGCTAGTGGTAAGCTCTCGTTCCTACAGACTGGTGCTAAGAGTGTGCATCCCTGTCCCTTCAGGAGCTGCTACTGTGAATGTGCTGTGGAGAGCATCCTAGTTGCCTAAGGAGCTGCTGCTCAAATTAGAACTGGGCTACTTTGCTGCTGGTTCTCAAGGCATAGGCAAACCTGCTTGACTTCAACAGCTTATTTTATTTTATTTTATTTTTTTCAGTCCCCATCGTGAGTTAGTAACCCAAGGGGCCTGATTGGGCTCTGTCTGCTTTCTCCCAGCTTGTCTAAGTGGAAGCATTTGTGTGGAAAGACTGGTGCAAATAACAGCTAGTCACTGTGGCTCAGGGCAGTGCCAGGGGCACCTGTCACCTCTATCTAATAAGTGGTTGACAGAAGAGCTACACCTGCTATATATATATTGACTAATAACTTGCAGTTTTATTACTGATTTGGTATTTTGAAAATAAGTGTAGCATATTGGGAGTTGAGACTAGTTTTACTTAAAATGATATTAGCAATCTGAGTGGATTCATCAAAAGTTATGAGTAAATAATTCTGTGAAGTCTTGTTTTAATCAAGATTTGGTTTGTGTTCTGCTGAGATACTGCCATAAAAGCAGGCATTTAGTTCCAGTGTGACATAGACCCAGTGTGACATCGACAGTGGACAAAAAGAAAAAAAAAAAGTAATAGATTGGAACTTACCCTTTAAGCTTATAGTTGCTCCATGAAAATTTTGTGTGCTGTGTTTGCTCAGGTTGGAGGCAGAATTTCCTTTAAACATTGGTAAAAACAAAATTAACAGGAAGATCTTGCTCATAAAATGTGATCAGAATCCAGTGGCGCTTTTCGCTAGATTTCATGAAGGATGTCCTGTTGAGTAATCTCTTGCATTAGGATAATGGCATGCTTTTACATGCTGGACTTGAGAGTGTGTGTGGGATGCCATGCCCTCGGCATTCTGAGACACGGCCTTACTGTGCAGCGTCCTGGAACTCACTATGCAGACCCTTGAACTCACATCATCTGTTTCTGCCTCCTAGGTGCTGGGATTAAAGGGCGTATGCCAGCATGCCTGCCTCATGCCCTCTGTTACATAATAAGCTCAACATATAGGTCAGAAAAGCTGTATTTTAGCCTAGTATGGCACATGCCTGTAATCTCAGCTATCAGGAGGTTGAGGCAGCAGGGTTGCTGAGTTTGGGGCTAGTCAGAGTCACAGAGTGGATGAGACCCAGTAAAACCTAACAGCTCACAGACAAAGCAGATGAAAAACCAATTTATTTTGAAACTGTCATAATTATTTTATTGGCTGTATCACAGAAGTTTTAGGAAATACCTGTTCATGTTGGCTGTTACTTAGCTCACTGTCCCTTGGGATGAATTCCCTACGTTTCAGCAAGCTGCTGTGGTGAAGGGCCTATGAAACTGAGAATTACTAACTGTGATGCTAAGGAAAGAAAGCCTTTAACAAACACTGGATGTATATGCGTGTGGGTGTGTGCTGCCGTCCAGGAATGGAGGTCAGAGGATGGACTGCTTTGGGCCATCTACCTTTACAATGGTTCTGGGGATCAAACCCAGGTCAGGCTTGCACAGCCCACTCTGACCTGCTGATCCACATTTTAAATTCTGTATGTGCGTGTGCATGTATGCACTGAAGTCTGAGGTGTCACGTCTTGGAGCTGAAGTTAGGTAGTAGTTAGTTACTTGCTGTGGGTCTTGGGAACTGAATTATTTTTTTTGCAAGAGGATCTGCACTCTGAACCATCTTTCCAGCCCTTCTTATATTTTGAGGGTCTCATGTAGCCCAGGTTGGCCCGGAACTTGCCATGTTCCCTATAATGTTGGATCCTCTGCCTTTACTCTTTCTAATGCCAGAATTCGAGGTGTGTGTACCTGTAAAATTGTTGGGGCTGTTCTACATTTATATCACAACCCCAATAAGATAGGGCTCCCAACCTGAGGAAAAACTAATTTTTACTGCTATAAAGCAGCCCAACATGTGGAACTCACATAGTTTTTGTGGGTCAGGTGTCAGGGAGTAAGCAGTAGAGCTGAGAGCCCTGTCAGGGTCTTTCAGGATTTCAATCGAGTGGCTGTGGCTGCTGGCTCTGTTTCCAGGGTGGTTGGTTCATTCATGTCTAGCCAGCAGTATTGGATTGTTTAGCTAACTCATTCCTCGTGTGGTTGGTGTCCTCCAGAGTAAGTCACCAAGCCCCAGTGAAGAAGCAGCCACAGGCCATTTCTTGTGTTGCTATCTAGTGGCAGTACAAAGCACAACTTAGCCTGATGGCGGAAATAAGCTCCTCCTCCTCAGTGGCGGAGTATTTTAATCGCTGGCTCAGTTCTGTTTTTCCAGTTCATAGAGGAATTAGGGTGGGATCAGAAACCTAGCTGAAGTCAGTCTGAGTGTAATTAGTTGATTAAGTCAGTTTTTCTTTTCCTCTGAGGGCATCTAGTTTCTCTGTTCAACCTCACTGTGAAAGGAGGCGCAAAGAGGTTTAGTAATTATCTGGCCTAAGGCCTGATTTAGTTTTTGAAAACTACAATTTTCTGACCTTTATCATGAATAATCTGTTTCCTGATGAGAAAAATTGTCTGGCAATTGTGTTTTTAAATCTTTATTAAAGAAGTTATAGTGAAGATTGGTTAGCTAGTCTTTCAGTTTTTAGGCCTCTGATGTCGTCCTTAGCTGTGTCTGTGTGTGTGTGTATAATACAGATACATATTATTTAATAATATAACTAACGAACTTGTGCATAATCTTTTATAGTTATTTATGTAATTATTTTTATGAGTTTATATGCATGGGTATCTGGAGCCTCTGTAGGCCAGGGGTTGGATTCCTTGGACTTGGAGGTCCACATTGTGACCCACCATATGGGTGCTGGGAATTTGTACCACTGAGCAATTTCCAGGCCCTGTAGATTTTAAAGAAGGATTTTGTTGTTGTTGTTGTTATTTTTCCAGATGGGTTATCTGGGTCCTGGACTCATTTTGTAGAACAGGCAGGCCTCAAATTCAGAGAGATCCAACTGCCTCTGCCCACTGAGATTACAATCATGTACCACTGCGCACAGCAGGATTTATTTTTAATTATGTATATATGTTATGTGTACGTGTTAGTTACTTTACTGGTGCTGTGATAAGATGCCATGACCAGAACCAACTAAAGGAAGAAAGTATATTTTGGCTTAGGGTTCCAGCGGTAGAGTTGATGGTGGCTAGGGAGGCATTGCAGCAGAGGCCAGACCGGGAAGCAGAGGGGTCACTTCTCAGCCACACACAAGGCAGGGAAAGCAGTCTGAAGGTGAGGGGAGTCTGAACAGTCAGAGCTTGCCTCCAGCCACGTGCTTCATCTAGCAAGACTCTTCTAAAAGATATAAAACTTTCCCAAATAGAACTACCAATGTGACCAACTCTTGAAATACATGAGCCTGTGGGGACACCAACACAGTATATGTGTTTGGGTGTGAACATGTGTAAGTGCAGGTGCCCTCCGAGTTCAGTAGAGGGTGAAGTATGAAGAAAGCTACAGTATCTTAGGCTGTGAAGTTATTTATTGGTGTTGGGGTATTGAACCTAGGGCCTTGTGTGGTGTATATGAGGCAAGTGTTTGCTACTGAGTTAAGTCCCTAGTCTTTTTACTTTTTATTTTGATTGGGTCCTGCTAAATTTCTCTCAGTCTCAGGTAGCTGGGATTACATGATTTAAATTACCAGCCTAGCTTTATGTGCTGTGAAATTTCCATGGACGCTTAATGTGTTCATTCACTGATTCATTGAGACAAAGTCTCACCAAAGTCTCAACTAACTGTCTCTGCCTCCCATGTGCTGGGATTAAACGAGTGGACCATCATGCTCATTGTAAAATTTTTTCTAGAAGCATTTTTTCCCTAAGGCTGATTTTTGCTCACAGTATATATAACATGAGTATCTCAGCCCCTTTCTCTTAGACTTTCCGAAGTAGTAAGTAGCTAGACACCATACATCAGTTTTACTTGTACTCTTATCTGACAAGCTTTTAGTACAACATTTTTCTCTTTGGCACTGTGATTTTTTTTTTCTTCTTCTTTTAAACATGAGATGGTGTCACTTGGTAGCCTCAGCAGACCTGGGGCTTCCTGTACAGTCTATCCTTGCCCTGTAGTGTTAGGATCACTGTTCTGGACTGTCACACTTCGCAATCTTTGTGGTTCCTGTTCCCACCTAATAGTACCCTCCCTTCTGATATGGTTCAGGTGGGACTCTGTTGCCAAAGATAACCTTGAACTTTGAAACTTCTGACCCTGCTTCCACCTCCCAGTGCTTGGATTACAGGTGTGCACCACCACTACTCCCAGTTCATGCTGGAGCTCTAACCCGGGTTGTCCTTCTGAGCTTGGCACTCTATCCATCAGTGGGGAGATGTTTCTATCCCTAACTGTTGGTTATTTTATTTTGAATTTTGTAACCCTTACCCAGTAAGCTTGAGTGAGCTTTTGTGAAGTGCTGGTACTTAACTGCTGTAGTAAATTTGTAGTTGAAGGGTTAAACAAAGCTAGGGAACCTACGATGATTTCTCTTACTAGAATTGAATGGAAAAGTATTGTAGAAAGCATCTAGGTTTAGGTTATAGGTAGGTGTGTGTGTGTGTGTGTGTGTGTATGAAAGGTTAACCTTGTTCTTAAAGATGCCCTGGGGAGAGACAGATGAGATACTGTCATGTACAGTTTCCACCCTATAGATGTGCCGGGATAGACTAGATAAACTTACTTCTGAATCTTGGAGAGGAGGTGTGCAAAATGTTGTTTTAGTTGGGGGACATCTACCTTGAGTTGTTTTCCTTCATTGGTAAGCTGCCACCATGAGTTGCTTGGTCCTAGAATTTCTGTGATTTCTCTAGATCTATATGGTCCAGTCCAGTAGCTGAGTCACACTGCGTACAAGGGACAGCGTAGATGCCACGTCGCTTCTGCCCGACAGAGTGCTTCATTAGGATGGGGCTGCTGGGAAGTCATGTGTGGCGCTTACCTGTGCTCAGTGTGCTTGAGCTAAGACTAGAAGAAAGAAGCTGTTGTGGGAGGAGTAGTGGTTGATGTTTATGGACAGTGGAACCAGTATTTTACATGGTAGATAAGGAGATGACTCGGGTAGAGTGTTTACTGTGCAAGCATGTGGGCTTGTGGATCCCCAGCACCTCAGAGGTTTAGTGAGCTGCTCTGCTGCTGCCACAAGCAGATCTCGTGTCTCACTGGTCAGCCGCTCTCCCCTAAATAAAGTGGCCATCTCAGAAAGTCCTGGGAAGTGCTCGGCAGTTGGCGCAGTCAGCGAAGGTGCTTGCTGAGCTGAGTTCAATTCCAGGGGCCCATATGAAAGTGGAAGGCCCTAACTGACTCTACAAAGCTCTCCTCTGGCCTCTACATGTATGCACATACAGATACAAAAAAATAGAGAATGCTGAAGACGTCTCCCAACCTGGCTTCAAGTGTGCAGGCACAGGAAAACAGGAAGAAAAAGGCTCTGTAGTTGCTTCTGGTCTGGAAAGATGGTGCTACATCTTATACATTGTTTAATCTCTTAACCTTAACGTTTTACTTCTAACAGGAATAAATTCATCAGGATTGTGAAGTAACTTATTTTTACAGTGCTGGGGTTGCATATCTAGCATAGAACCTCCGTAAATGATGGTGTTCATTAATGTACTTCTGAAAAATAGATGACTTCTCTATAAACAACTTCAAATTATACATACAATAAAGTTGATTTTTCTTTCCATGTGCAGTCTTGTTAATTTCAAGTGTGTGTGTTTAAAATGACTGCCAAGTTTATAGGACAGGTCTTTGCCTTCAAACGTCTCCATGTTTTTTGCTTGTTAGTTTTGTTTTTGTTACAGATTTTCCTCTTCAAGCCCCTAACCTTGGAACTCCCATCTGTTGGTGGTATTGTAGTTTTAAATTTTCCAGCATTTTATTATGTAAATAGAACTACAGAAATTGTAGCCATTTCAGAGTGGTCGCTTTAATTCAGCTAAAGAGGGTGAGATACACATCCAAGATAGAACTTGGGGTTGGGGGGAGGTGGGTAGTCCCAAACTTTATCCCAGAGGGGCCTTTAAGTTTAAAACAAAGATTATATGTGTATGATTGTTTTTTTTACATGGATGTATGTGTGTGTGTGTGCTTACACTCCACCCAGTGTGTACTTGGTGCCCAGCGGCAAGAGGAGGGTATCATATCCCTTAGAACTGGAGTTAGAACTGTTGAGAGCTGCTTTGTGGGTGCTAGGAGCTGAACCTGGGTCTTTCCTCAGACCAGCAAGTGTTCTTAGCCCTGGCCTGTCACCTCTCCTGCCTCTGCACTTTTCAAGTGTTGGGATTACAGGCTTGCCTGGTACACACCCCAATTTAAAATTGGTTTGGTTTTCTTGTCCATAGTTTGTACCCTGGGCCTTGTGGGAAACTGCAGTTATCACTAAGCTATACAAGCTTTTTAAACAAAGATTGTTTGGATATAAAATTTTTAGGTTTATTTTACGTGTATGTTTCGCCTATGTGTATGTATGTGCACCACAGGTGTGCCTAGTGCTGCCTGGGATCAGACAGAGTATTGGGTGGGGCCTGGAGAGATGGCTCAGAGATTAAGAGCATTGTTCTTCCAAAGGTCCCAGCAGCCACATGGTGGCTCAGAACCATGTATAGTGAGATCTGGTGCCCTCTTCTGGTCTGTAGACAGAATACTTTAAAATAAGAAAGTGCTTTTAGCTGCAGGGCTTTCTTTTTTTTTGAGGCAGGGTTTCCTCTGTGTCGCCTTGGCTCTCTTGGACTTTGTAGACCTGGCTGGCGGCAAACTCACAGAGACCCGCCTGCCTCCTCCTCCCTAAGTCCTGGGATTACAGGGTGAGCCACTGTGCCTGGTAGTTGACTTATGGGTCCTGGGAACTGACCTGAGGTCCTTGCCTGAGATAAGAGCAGCCAGTTCTCTAATACGCTGAGCCATCTCTTCAGTCCCCTACAAGTTCTCCGAGCCACACCCCTTTGTGGCGGGTCTGATAGCCCAGGCTGGCCCAGAATTTAGCTCAGAATCTGGATAGTCTCCTACTTCCACTTTCCAAGGGCGGGATTACAGGCGTGGACCACCATGCCCTGCCAGAGTACTAATGTAGTTATCCAAGTCCCATTTGACTGAGACTTTTGTTCTATTTATTGCTTGTTTGTTTACATATTTATTTTCAAGACAGTGTCTCACTGTGTAGCTTTGGCTGTCTTGGAACTTACTATGTAGACTGGACTGACCTCACTTTCAGAGATCCACCTGCCTTTGCAGGGATTAAAGGTGTGTGCCACAAAGACTGATTATGATCCAGGATTTTCATATTACTTTGTTTTTTGAGACATGGCATCTTTGTGTAATGCCATTGGCTGTCCTGGAGTTAGCTCTGTAGGCCAAGGTGGCCTCAGACTAACAGAGATCCACTTTCCTCTGCCTTCCTCAATGTTGGCATGATAGGTGTGGGTCATGTGCCCAACCCAGGAATTTAAAATGAAATTTACAAGGGAAACTGCTACATGTTTTCAACCTAGCTGTTTGTCTTGTTTTCCGAGATCATCTCCTGTAGCTTGGGCTGGTCTTTTAAGCTCACTTATGTAGGCAGGAATGACTTGAGTTTCTGCTCTGCCTCCAAGTGTGCTGATCACTGGCATTGCCCTCAGGGCATTGCTGTGATGCTGAGAGTGAAGGCAGAGCGCTTTGCATGTGCAAGGCAAGCACTCTGCACTGCTGTGTCCTTACCCCCACAAGAGGAATGTGTTGACTTTTAAGTCTTGAGCTTTAGCGCCCAGTTGGTGATCACATCTGGTAACGGCACACTAGTTCGTGCTGTAGTGTTTGGCATGTTAGGTAGAGTAAGTGCAGTGGTAGTGAGAGCCCCACGGTAAATTGAGAGGCATGTGTCCATCCTGTGATTGGTGATACTCTTGTCTATGACAATAGCTATTGACTGGTAGAGGAGGTACCGGAGTTGTGGCTCTGTAGCATTGCAGCAGAGTCGAAGGTGGCTCAGAGGAGGAGATCTGAAGACAGTTCTTTCAGGACTTAGACATGTTCTAGGTCAGAAAGTGGCTGCTCCTGGGAAGCCTTCACTCCCAGGAAAACCCAGGATGGTGGGTTATTCTGTATGAAGAGGGTTGCAAAATCAAGAGTAGTCAATTGCCATGTAGTGCCTGGGGTAAAGCTAGCACCAGAGCCCAGCCCACAGGGCTGTAGCTCAGGATCAGTCCTGGGGCAGGAGTGGTTTAGACTTGGATGGAAGCACATGGCTGCCTTTTCTTAGTTTGCCACCCTCTGTAATAAGCCTGCAGCTGATAAACTCACCAGCCAATCTACCCTCAGTCTAATCTGTTTATTAGCAATACTTAAAGGTAGTCATTGTTGTTAGTAGATTCTAGTCTCTTGAATGGAAGCAAAGTTAAAAGCTTAAAATCTTTCCTGTTCCAAGTTGTTTTAAAATTCAAATGGTGATGTCTAA
>CM053767.1:51077060-51124596 GCA_028658305.1 Pachyuromys duprasi | reverse complement strand
ACATGGCTCATGGGCAGGCCTCAGCAACCGTGAGGCTGTGCTGCCCCAGCGTTGAAAACCGGCGGTGATGAGTGTGAACACAGCCCAAGGGATGGCACTGTACTGGGGGGTGGGGGGGTCGGTGGGAGGGGGTCCTGGAAATTTGGTCTCTATTTAATCTCAGAAAGTTTTAAAAAGTGATTTTATGTATAGTAAGTGCTTTACCTGCATGTATGTATGCACTGCCTGCCTGATTGCTGCAGCAGCCAGAGATGGCATAGGGTTCTCTTGGAATTAACACCCTGAAGTGCTCTTAACTGTTGAGCCATAGCTCTAGCCCAGAAGCATACATTTCTACCCACAGATTATAGTCCAGGCTCATAACTTCATGCACATTTCACAAAGCTAGCCTCATAGCAGCTTTTAGAGATACTTTTCTTCTTACAGAAGGTTTGCCTTTAATGTTCAGATATGCTGGACTTAACAGGTGTGCTCTCTGGCTGAAATTACTGTCTTATATATAGGGTTTTACATGTGCTAGGAAGTACACAACTGAAGTCTTAAGAAACCCACTTTAGGGGTGAGAAGAGAGTCTCGGAGAGGTCTATTGACTTGCCCAAGTAGATGGACACACCTACTAAAGCATACATCCAAGGCTGTTAAGTGTTGAACTCTGACGGGTGATAAGCATTTGCAACTGTTCCAGGGATGGCTTTATTTTTTGTTTTGTTCCTGAAAAATGCTGATCCTAAAGCAGTGTTTGTTTTTTGAGACAGGGTTTCTCTGTATAACCTTGGCTGTCCTGGAACTCCTCCTGAGTGCTGGAATTACAGGCGTGTACCACTGTGCCTACTGGGCTAAAGTTTTCCTTTATGAGCATGTTAGACATAATTATGTTTTGCATTGTGGCAGTTTGTTTTTTCCTTTTGGCTTTTAGGTTTCTCTGTGTTGTGTCCTTGGCTGTCTACACTCACTTTGTAGACCTGGCTGGCCTTGAGCTCACAGAGCTCCACCTGCCTCTGCCTCCCTGAGTGCTGGGGTCACAGGTGTGTGTCACAGTGCCTGGCTGCACTGTGACAGTTTTAACATCTAAAGAATTTGTTTTGCTTGTATTATAACTAAAAACGTTAAACACCTAGCTGAAAAGATACTTGTTATTATCACATGCTGACACCTGTCAGCACTGCTTTCATTGGCTACCTTTAAGCTGTGTGTAATGGAGTGTAATACCTTAATAAATTTGTACCCACCATGATTCATGGAAGTACAGGAAAATATTCAAATTCTGCATTATGTGTTCCCTTTTGCTACTGCTTTTGTATTCTCCCTATAAAACTTGATCCTAATAAATGTTTCTGAAAATCTGTTTTTGTTTGAAAGATTTATAAATGTTAAAATTTGTCAGACCTCTCAGGCAGCATAGTTTTTCTAGCTTATTAAAACTGTTACAATTTTTTGTTTGGGTAATAGCACTATTTGAAGTTAACTTTTGAAAATGCATCTCTCAACAGAGGTAGGTTTAATGGCCGTGGTTCAAAGGGGGTGTTTGTAAATCACAGCGGGCATGCTGCCTGCTCCTTGGGGAACTTTTGGGTCCCCTTGGGTATAGGAATCTCAGGTACTGTGTCTTGCAGTGTGCTGGAAAGACAGGCCAGATACTCACTTTAGCAGTATTAGCTAACCTAATTCATCAGTTATAGCTCATCAGTATGAAAACTGGACTCTGACAGGCTGTTGAGTCAAGGAGTAGAGGCAGAGCTATCCTAAAAATAAGGCCACAAAGGTGAGTAACTGTGGGCTGAGTGGTGCCCAAGTCACACATATAATGAAGTGTGTTTAGAAGAGCTATGTATGACTTTCTTGATGTTGCAGGACAAAGCGTTGATTAGTGAATGCAGCATGCCACTTAAAACAGGAATAGAGAATGTACTCCAGCCAAAACAACTCTTGTACCACACAAGTGTTGTAAGGCTCTCGAGCCAGGGCCGCGATTCCCAGGGTTAGGAGTGGTGGACGGTCTTGGCTTAATGTATGTTCAAATTCAATGTTCTTTAAGCTGATGAAACATTTTCCTTTTGAACTTTAGAGTATGTTGACCTAAAAAAAACATAACTTCTCTTCAGGCAACAATATATTAAGAGTGAAAAATGAAAAGATCATTATGACATTTCTGCTTGTTTTATTTTGAGACAGTCCTGCCGAGTGAATTGGCCTCAAACTTGGGCAGTCCCCTGCCTCTTCTTTGCAAGTGCCGGGATTGGTGGGCACCACCACAGTCAGCCAGGTTTCCCTGTGTAGGCAAGGCTAGTCTGGAACTCATGACCTTCCTGCCAGGAATACAGGTGTGTCCCAGCCCAGGGACAGTTCCTTGGTTTCAAAGGTTGTATCTCTTCAGTGGTGCTCTTACTATCACAACATCAGAAAAAGACTCTTCCCAGCTCGAACATTACCTTAGGAAAATAAAAAGTTAGGAGTTAGTAATTTCATGGTGAAACAACTGAATTTCATTCCCTAAGGAAAAAAAAAGTTTTTACTTGGCTCACAAGTCCCTGGTAATTGGTTCTACATTGTGTCAAGTTGACAAAAATAACAGCCACGGTAGGTAGGGTGAGGACTTTCCCAGTGAAAAGCACCGCCTGTTCACAGGACAAGCCTCAGGTCTGAGGTCTGATGGTAAGGCTGTGCATGACAAATTTACAACTGGAAGTTGCAAATGCTGACTTTAAAATTCGGGCTCACAATGAACGCCTTTGTAAGTTAGTGTTTGACAGCGCACAGAGCTCTGACCTCAATGGTGATGAGGATAACGATCATCCACTCCAGACGGAGTGCCCGCTTCTCATTCAGATGATTCCGCATTAGGTCTGTTAGTTCCATGCAGTGTTCAAGTTTTTCATTCATGACCTGCAAAAATAACAACAAAAAAACCCTTCTTGTGCATCTGTGTTTAAAGAGAGTGCAGATTAGACATAGCTGGTCATTAAATTCTTGCTGCTTTGTCCCTAAAGGCAACTAGCTGTTAGCAAGCAGTGTTTAGTGGCTCCATCTAGAAGCAGTTTGCAATACAACTTCATTTTATTGTGTATGTTTCTGAATGTATATGTGTGCAGGTGCCTGTGTGAACCAGAAGGTGTCAAAACTTCTCAGAGCTTGTGCTGAGCATGTCAGCTACGTGACTACTGGGATTGTTTGTTTTTCAAGAAAAGGTCTCTGTGTGGCCCTGGCTGTCCTGGAACTTGCACTGTAGACCAGGCTGGCCTGAAACTCCAGCTGCCCCGAGTGCGCACAGTCACCACATGGCAGGTGCTGGGGTCTTCTCAGCTCTGGCACTAACACAGAAAAAGCCCCCTCTCCGGCACTCGTTCATTTACTCTGAGACAGGGTCTCGTGTATCTTAGCGTGGCCTGGAGTTCCGTCTCCCAGAGTGCTGGTGTTCCGTATACACCACACTTGTGAGTATGCAGTGCTGGGCATTGCACTTGGGCCTCTGCCTGGCCGCTCAGTTGTAGTCCCTGGCCCCTTTGTATTGCAGTTTCAAAATCACACTGCACACTAATCCAGGAATGGTCGAGGTTTAAAACTAGGGTTTCCTAGTACTCTGCTAGGGGAACCTGAAACTTTATCAAGCATGACAAAGACTGCTTAGGCAACAGTTTTAGCATGTATGCAGAAGAGAGAACAAAGGTAGCTTTCTACTGAAACAATATAGTACATGTAGCCTGAAACTGACCACTAGGCGGCACCACTACCAGCTGAACTGGCAACGGTTCTGGGTTATGATGTCTTGGACAAGGTGGCTGGAGTAGGGTGTGTATGATTGTCAAACAAAATAGAATCTGATGTGACTTCAGTTATAGACCTACTCAGTACGTGAGCATTTCTCTGAAATCTATAGTCAGGGAACATTATAGTCAGTGTACATATAAGTTCCATTAAATGCATGGACCGGAAGATCTTAGCATGTCATGCTCCATTCCGCACAGAGCATTTAACTGCTTTATCAGTGAGAACCAACACAGAACTCCCACTTGACATAGGATCACTGTGTACTTTATAAATGCCTATGGCAGCACTGCATTCGTCTAGCTGCTTAGTCTTGGCCACTAGTGTGTTCATCTTTCAACTTCTCTCTCCAAACTGCTTGATAGCCCTCCATTTCAACTATGCCCATGGAACAGAGAACATGTTCTCTCCCAACATTACTGCTTCAAAAACAAAACAAAAAAGTGTGCAGTGTTACCATAACCCGTACAACTTTAAAGTCTCCAGTTCCAGGGGTTCTGATGCCCTCTTCTGGACTCTGGGCACCTGCACACATGTACTGCAATAAGCTCACACAGGTTTACATAAAAAATCTTAAGGAAGTCTCCTACAGGGAATGGTGCTGAATGCTGTTAAAGCCCAGGACCTGAAGCAAAGGCAGACTGATCTCTGAGGTCAAGGCCAGTATGATCTACATAACAAAGTTTCCTGGGGATTAAACTAAGTTTAATCTAGTGCTGAACTAAGTTCAAAGCTAGAGTAATCCAAGCATCTGGCACAGGCCAAAGCAGTTTCAAAATCAGAATATAATGTATTTCTTTTTGAAATCAAATCACCTGTTATAGTAGCAGACGTCATGGAGTTTACACACGTGTAAACAGTTTGCTTAAGGGATGCCTAAGCACCAGGGGGACAGACAAGGGGGAATGCAGCTAGAAGTGTATGACCAAAAGTGGATGGAGGTTAGGAAAATGAGCTTCGGCTTGGACTGAAGGCAGCACTGCAGACGCGGCCTGAGGGCATGGCTGTTTCCCGATTCAGTGACAACTGTGGGTACCTTTGATGAGATCATTATGCAAAGTACAGGTGTCTGCACTGCAGAAAAAGATATATTCACAGCATTCAGTAAATTAGGGAGGTTTCTTAAAATGATGTCATTTGCTTGAAGGGACATGAGATAACTGAGAAATGACTCGAATACTGAAAAGAGGGTCGGCCAGGGAGCAGCAAGCACACTACTCTAGGCAGCAAAACAAACTGGGGGCTTGAGAAAGCCGGCCCATGGGCCGCCACCATCCACCGGCCTCAGATGTCCACGCACAGTGCTGACTACTTGTATTCTGTGTGGGGTAGGTGGGTGAGTGCACGGGCGCTATTCCCTAACAACTGCCTATATCCTCCTCCAAGGGATCTAACACCTGGCTTCTACACATATATACCCATTACATAGGTACCTACACACGTGGCGATAAACATACAGCCTCTACAGTGCATGAGCACATGTACACATGAACACAAGCAGATACCACACCCATCACATGTAACACAAGAAGAAACATGCTTAGTTACTTGGGAGGCTGAGGCAGGAGGATTCCCAAGTTCAAGGCCATCCTGGCAATATAGTGAGGCTTCTACCTCCAAAAGGCATTAAAAACAACACAGAAATCTCAGAACTGAGCCTGAGACAGAAAGTTGAAAAGTGAGGCCAAGTGTGATAGCTCATGTTTGTAATCACAGTACAGCAAGAGGATCATGAGTTTGAGGCCAACCTGGGCCACAATGTGATGCTTTGTATCTGAAACCCTTGTAATAATTCCTTACATTTCATATCTTCCTTCATGTGGTCAGGCCTGAATCAGTGTCTGTAGTTCAGACTGGTCTTGAGGTCAAAAGCAACCTTCCTCCTGCCTTAGTCCCCCCAGAAAAAAAGACTAAAGTGACAGCAGAGAGGACATGGGGAAGAAATGTGACCAGAACTGCAGTAGAGAAGGGAGGTCTCTGTGTGTAGCCCTGGCTGTCCTGGAGCTCAGGGATCTGCCTGCTTCTGCCTCCGGAGTGCTGGGATTACAGGTGTGCATTACATAGCCCTGTGTGTCCTTTTCTCTTTACAGATGCATACCTTAACTCTTCGAGTAATGCTCAGGAACTGGCAAGTCTTATCATAAAGCTCCTCCAGGTTTGCTCTGTCCCAGTAAAAGTCAGGGGTGATCAAGAAGTCTGAACTCAAGTTTATGCGGTGCCTAAATAAAAAGTACAGTTTAGCTTCTGAGATAAAAATTTATTCATATTTTCATGATGCAACATGAGAATAGTTTTAAGTATCATTCTTCAAAAAAATATTTGAGAGGCACATACACACACCTGTGCACCCCCACCCCAAAGAAAACTAGGAAGAAATAAAAAGGTAACATGGGTAAACCTCACTTTCATTGTTACTTGCAGCTTTCCCTTCTCACTCTCTGCGGCTCATCAACCACCTTTAAGATCCCTCTATATCCTCTCAGTCATGCAAACACAAGACAGGCAAAGACACAGGGTTTCTTTTCAACTCCTAGGCTATGTAGGCTGGCCTGGCCTTGAACTCGCTCTGTGTGCAGCTCAGGCTACCTTGCATTGGGATCTCCAGCCTCAGTCCCAAGTGCACTAAAAATAATAAGGTGTGCACTGCCACACTGGCTCTTTCTCTTAATTTCACCCATCCTTTTGTATTAGATGTCTGAGCTTTAAATAATTTAATGTAAATTCTTGTTGCAAAGTATACTGGCTGACTGTGTATGTCAACGTAAGTTAGAGTCATCAGAGAGGAAGGAACTAATGTTGAGGAAATGCCTCTGTGAGATCCAGCTGTAGGACATTTTTTTTTCAATTAGTGATCAATGGGACAGACCCAGCTCACGGTGGGTAGTGCCATCCCTGGACTGCTGGTCTGGGTCCTATAATAAAGCAGGCTGAGCAAGCCAGGGGAAGCAAGCCAGTAAGCAGTACTCCGTGGCCTCTGCATTAACTCCTACTTCAGGGAGACAGAGGCAGCTGGATCTCTGAGTTTGAGGCTAGCCTGGTCTACAGAGTGAGTTCCAGGACAGCCAAGGCTACACAGAAAGACCCTGTCACAAACGGAAAAGCAGAAACACAGCGATCAGCCTGTTTAACCTACCAAACAGCGCAAACCCCTTTACTCTAAGGACAGGACAGGCCTGTAAACACTGTGGTATGGTTGTCTGGACGTTTCTCCATGAACAGATTTGTGTGTATGCAGACATTAAGAGAAATAAAAATACTTTCGCTAGCTGAGTGTGGTGGTGCATGCCTGCAATACCAGCACTACGGGAGGCAGGGGCCTGGTCTAGAAAGTGAGTCCTGGATAGCCAAGGGTATAGAAACCCTGTCTCAGCAAACTGAATAAATAAATAAATTGCTATGCAAATGGAATAATAGCACATACATAATTTGCAACTAATTTTTGTTTTGCTTTTATATTTTACATTCTTAGGTTTTCAGGCAGCACATGCCAGGTTGGTCTCTGCTTCCTTCCACATTCATAGCAATGGGATTGCAGGCATGCACCACATCTGCTTTTATTTTCTTTAAGAGACGGTCTCAGCTAGTCATGGTGGTGTGCGCCTTTAATCCCAGCACTTGGGAAGCAGAGGCAGGTGAATCTCTGTGAGTTTAAGGCCAGCCTGGTCTACAAAGCAAGTTCTAGGACAGCAAGGACTTGCAAAGAAACCCTGTTTTGGAAAAAGAGAGAGACAAGGTCTCATGTTGTCTACCCTGGCCTCCAACTGGTTGATTAGCTTGAGAATCATTTTAAACTTCGGATTTAAGGAGGAAACTCCTGTTTCCTGCTTCCATGCTGTGCTGGGCTCCAAGCCAGCCTCTTGTGCATGTTATACAGACAATCTAACCAATTGGAGCTCCAAGATGTAACTTTTTACCTAACATACTTAGCTATGTTTCTTTTCACAGAGCATTACATTTCTTTAAAAAAAAAAAAAAGGCTTTTACTTTTACTTATGTGTCTTTGTGTGTGTGCATAGGCCCTTGAAGGGCAGGAGAGGGTGTCATATCTAGAGTTGTTGGTACAGGTGGTTGTGAACTGTCTGATTAGGTGCTGGTAACCAGACTCAGGTCCTCTGGGAGAGCAGTATGACTCTCAGATGCTTTCTAGTCCCATTTTTTCTTTTCTGGAGAATTATCAATGTGTTTGTGTATGATTTTTATGTGTGTTGTGGAGGTCAGAGGACAGCTCTATGGATTGTCTCTGTGTTTCCAGTTTTAGGTGGGTTCCTAGGATCAAACTCAGATTGCCAGGCTTGCTGTCAACCAGTGAGCCACCTGCTGGCCGGCTGCATTCTTTGTAGCAACACATAAGCATTTTCCTGGCAAAGGTTAAAACAACAGGGTAAGGAAAGTCAGGCTATTCTCAAATTAAATCTATTTAGTCCTAACTTCTGAGTTTGGATATTATAATTTGCTGATCAGATTCTGCTTGTATTAGCTAGAGAATGGGGAAAACATTCGGCTACTTCTCAGAGAAAAGAAGGTCTATGTGTCTCTGTTGTGAGATGCTCTGTGCGTATGCATGGGTGAGCATCCCTGTGGGAAACAGATGACGCAACAATGGACAGCTTGGCTGCTGGCTGATCTAAGCAGGTGGGAAGACAGTTCTCAGGAAAACATGTAAAAGGAGCTTTGGCCACTTCATCCAGAAGGAAACTGGATGACACTGCCCAGTGACCCCTCCGCAACCAGGATGCATCAGTTCACAAAGAGGAAATCACTGTTAAGTGACAGGTTCTTCTTCACCTGTGCCATTGTACAGTGTCAAGCTCAGGAAATAAGGATAAAACATCCTGTAACTATTGCCCTGTTTTCCTGGGGGTTTGTGCTATGTGACATGCTTAATGTACATGAATTTTGCTCTTCTGTACTTAGCGTATTTTGTGACAGTCCAAATGGAGGACTTCATGGGAGGACTGTTCTTCATGGGAGAAGTTTTTCCTGCTTATAATAAATGTTTTGTCTTAAAGGAAATCCTTCATTTAGAAGGTAATATTTTACCTGAGGGCAAAGAGCTCACCCATTTTCTGCATAACTTCTTTATGAGACAGTTTGACTTTCTTCCCAGCTTTTAATGCCTGTTTGGGAAAAACAAAACAAAAACCACATATACAACAGGCCCGTGTCTGTGGGTTGTGCATTTGTGGATCCAATGAATGACTGTCGGAAAATATTAAGAACTGCATTTCTACTGAGTAGCAATACTCTGTTATCCTAAAATGACTCAACAATACTGACCTTTTAGACAAAGATGATCACGCACAGCTTTTGGTATCCTGGGTGGGGAGGACTCCTGGAACAGCCTCCTCCAGCCAGAAGGGGAGCACTGCACCCCCATGTACAT
This sequence comes from Pachyuromys duprasi, assembly GCA_028658305.1. Lineage (NCBI taxonomy): Eukaryota > Metazoa > Chordata > Mammalia > Rodentia > Muridae > Pachyuromys > Pachyuromys duprasi. Next base: position 51,115,451 of record CM053767.1, on the reverse strand, counting down.
CTTTCCAATAACTGGAGTTAGGGCTATGTAGTAAGTTCTCAAGGGACACCTCATTTCATACGAATAATTGAGATGACAGTTGCCCAGTTGAAATGTCTTCACTCATCTCAAGAGATCAGAAGCTTACACTCAGGCTTCTCACTCCTTCTGCTACCATCTGGTTCGTGAATGGCCTCCAGAGGCCATCTGTCTGAGGCTTTATCCTCGACTTGTGGCACTGGAGCGTGGTTAAATGTTTGGAGGTGGAGCCAGTGGGAAGACGTTAGGCCGCTGGTTACATGGCCTGGAAGGGGCTGCTAGCACCCTAGTCCCCCTTCTCAATGCTCCCTGGCTGCCGTCAAGTCAGCGGTGCGTCCCACCAGGCACTCCTGGCCACAGGTACTGCCTCACCGTGACCTAAACCAGTCATCTGCCCCAGTACAGAAGGAACCTTCCAACCGTGAATAAAGCACCCTTTCCTCCTGAAATGTTATACCAGGATACGGAATGGTTAGTTTTTTTAATGTTTGCCTCCATGTACGCCTGTGCACCACATGAGTGCCTAATACTAGTGAACACCAGAAGTGGAGTCCCTGGAGCCAGAGTTCTAGGAACCAAAGCCAGGTCCTATGCAAGAGCAGCAAGTGCTCGTCATCACACGTCCACCTCTGTGCAGCGCCCCTCCCCCACTTCCTTGTCTCTTCATTGAAAAGTGGGACCTCTTTCCCAAGACTCATTAACCATGTTACTCTGTTACACTAAAAACCTAGGACATTGTGAATGTATCCCTGGGCTACACCCAGCATTGGTTTCCCTTTACTGAAAACACTGCAATCACAGCAAAGTCATTTGAAGTTTTCAAGTCAAAAGCCAATGTTTTTATCCTTACTTCATAATTTTCTGTGTAACTCAAAGTGTCTTACTACAGTCTCTGTAGCTTTTCTAGTCACTATTACTTTATACTGGAATGTGCATATTATTATGTTGAGCAATTTGTCTTCCCCCCAAGAAACCAATTATTCATTTTTTAAAAAGCGTAGAACTGATATAATTACCTCTGGAATTGATTGGATAGACTCAATAAATTTGTCTAGTGCTGCTTCCCAAATAGCCAGTTTCACTGGGAAAAAAGGAAGAGGAAGTTTCCTTTACCATCACGTCCACAACTCGACAGAACACACAGCCACACGGTGCCTCTGCCGCTATGTCAGTAACCGTCTGCAAAGCAAATGTGCAGCTGGGTGCGGAGAGCACGCCTGGGACCTGTGCACTGAGGAGTTCCAGGCTGACTGGGCTGTAGAAATGATGCTTTTACCCTCTAAGTAGGAGCCAGGCATGAAAAGGAAATGTCACGCTGCTTATTTTTGTTTTATTGAGATAGGGTTTCTCTGTGTAGCCCTGGCTCTCCTGGAACTCACTCTGTAGACCAGGCTGGCCTTGAATTCATACAGATCCCCCTGCCTCTGCTTCCTGAATGCTTGGATTAAAGGTGTGTTCCACACACCTTAACAATGGAATTTTTAATAATTTTAAATGCAAAACAACAAAGAAGCAGAAGTACTAATATGTTAAAGCTAAAGTAAGTTAAAAGGCCGCTGTAAAGAACGGGAGGAAAGCAGACTCCAGATTTTTACGTCTGTTGGCAGAACACAGGCACATCTAGAATTCCAGATTTTTGTTTCTAATTCAGGAACCCAGAGTCACACTCTTACGGGTAGTGCTGTGGGTGCGGCTAGGGTTGGACCTAGTGGATTTCCTATACTCCTCAGGGCTATGAGAAGTCCCGGCCCCTCAGAGGCGTCCCACAGGGTATGCACAGCCCTGTAGCCTGCTGCACACAAGGCAAGCCCTTAGGGAGCACCCGTGGCTTTCCCAGGGGCCATGAGCTCAGTACTGTGACTTGCTCCCAGTCACACAGGGCTGTGCTGTCTCTGGATCAGAGACTACCGAGCTGAGCAGTCATGCGGAGGAAAGAACAAAGGCAGTGGCAGGAACATGAAATACATCCTGGAGAACTGGAGCTTTATCAATAAAAACCGTTAAGAAATGAGCAGCCAGCAAATAAAACATTTTATACTTGTTTTCAAGAGAAAAAGGAGCATTTGGGCTACATTGAGTGTTGTGAAAACAGTCAGAAATCATTACCCAGTGCTTAAAGAAGCTGTGCAATGTTTCATCCACACAGCAGACTAACTCACCTGAGAGGCAAAGCGCATTGGAGAATGCAAATTTTTCTAGAATGGTGTCTTCTAAGTCCAGCTCAGAATTTAGTTTGATTTCCCCTCTGTGCAGCTTAGATTGTCCCCTGTGAAAAGAAAAGAAAGGAAAAACCATTTTCAAGTCTTAAAAGCAGCCGCAGTTCTGAAAAAATGTTGCCATATTTCTAGAAGCCACTTTGACAATTTTTAGTTATAAATGGCCTCTTACCCTTTGATCCAGTGCATTCCCCGGAATTAACTCACAAAAATAACCAGGTAAAACTAGTGCACTATCAACTGTTTTGAATGTATTTTGGCAGTGTCACACTGTAGCCTAGCTCAAACTTAAGGCAATCCTCCAGCCTCATTGCTTGAGTGCTGTGGTTAGTTTTAACTTCTATACTTAGTCTATAAACTGCTGAGCCACCATGTAGATGATGGGAACTGAACCTGGTCCTCTGCAAGAACAGCAAGAACTCGTAACCACTGAGCCACTTCTTCAGCCCCACAGATAACTTTATTGTCAAGTGCTCATTCGTGGGAAAAAACAAACATGACAACAGAAAGATGGAGTAGCTTATTAATTCCACAGAACAGACAGCTGAGGGCTGAATCACAGCACTCCTGAGGAGCCTGAGAAGGGCCTCACACTACAATGAGAAATCAGCTAGGCTGCTGCCTGCCCACACTTCACCTGACACGGGTCAGGCCCTCATAGTTCTCAAAGTGCTTCTCTTGGATCACCTCATTACATTTCTGTCATATTCAAAGTCAACTGAAAATCAGCAAATCCCTATGGCAACATCTGATAAACTCATCCTGATGAGGGTGTGCTAGGTCGTTCATTTAGGTTGCTTACAGAGAATAAGTTCTTAATTTCGGAGTAATACTTTTACTTGTTTTAATGTGTTGGTAATGGGGAAGGTTGAAACCAAACCCCGTTCTGTGGCGTGGCTGGGGGATGTGTACCAGTAACTTAAAGGGCCTCCGTGCATTCAGCGAGCTCTGCCAGGCTTCGCAGCTCACTCTGTGCCCAGAAACTGCTTACTCTGTTTTCGTGTAGTTGAGCTCTTCGTTTTCCCAGTGCACCAGGGCCACCTCGTAGGGCTGGGTTTCGTGTCTCTCCAGGACTTGCATCACATGCTTCATCTAGGAGAGAAGGACATCTGCTTGCGTTACTCAGACTCTCTCACAGGCCGCATGGCTTCATCTGCTCATGATGGCTTCTGATACTTTGGCGGCATGTTTTCTGAGTCTACGTTTTTAAGGAAAAGGCAAGTTCACTGTGACAGTAAACTAACCAATGGTGTGTTCATTTAACATTTGGAAAGTATAAATGACCATTAAAAAAATTAACATTATCCAGCAACTGAAAGAAAATCGCTGCTAACACTACAGCAAATATAACATTATCCTTTATATTTGTTAAGACTCTTAAAAAACTGTACAGGCAAATTACCTGTAAAAATTAAAGTAACAGGGTGCTAGAGAGAAGGATCAGAGGTGAAGCTCATTAGTTGTAGAAGACCTGGGTTCAGCTCTCTGCACCCACATGGTGGCTTACGATGGACTCTAGTCCAGTTCCACAGGATCTGATATTCTCTTTTGAATCCCTTGGGCACCCAGCATTCACACGGTGCATACACACACATGCAAACAAAGCACTCACACATAAGATAAATCTGAGAAGAGCTAAAGCAACATAAAGGCGTAGGAAGTGCCATGATTAAACTTGGTGACCATCCCCCTCCACATTTGTTTCTGCAGGGCTAGTGCAGACCCCACGTGCATCTACGTGTTTTCTGTGAGCACATGTGTATTTGATTTTTTTTATATGAATGGAATTATACTATACATAAGGACATCTTCACTGTTATTCTTAAAGGAAGACACGCAATTTATTTATATATCCTTGGAGGATGATTTCTACTCTACCATCTCATGGAATCATTGTGCTGCATGTGTCTCCATGTTATGAGGTATTTCTTGAAGAACTGCTGAGACCTAAGGCTACGGCTTTGAGGCCTAGCATGCTGGAAATATGACTACTGCCAGCTCTTCGAAGAAAGGAAGAAGGGTAAGGAGAGGGAAAGCAGAGGAAGGGGAGACAGGCATCCTTAGATTTCTGGGAAGTATTTCAACCTGCTCTACAAAATAGCTTTTCCTCTTAGAATCTAAGTATTCATGAGTGCTCATAAAACCAAGGCCTGTTACCAGCCTCTTCTGTCTTTGCCACTTGTTTGCACTAACTTGTTCTCCCACCTTTCCTCCCCCATGGCATGTCAATCTCCTTCCTTTTAGTGAACCTAAACACAGAGAAGGATATGCTCTGAGATTATTCATGGCTACCTCTGAGGAACAGGATCTCAGGTGAGCAGAGAAGCATGGTTCCTTTCATGTAACCCCAGGGACAGGCCTCCACTTCTCAAGTGCTGTGATTACAGGCACGAGTTGCCATGCTGAGTTTTCTTTTTTCTTTTTGGAGGCAGGTTTTATAACTCAGGTACTGACTCAGGTACTCAGGTACTATCTCATAATCCTGAGTGTGTATACTGGTTGCACTTCTGAGTGACTTTTTTAATTCAATTGTTTCATATGTAGAAAATGTAAGGAGAATTGAAAGTCAGTGTATAAGCTGAAGGGAATGGATAGATACAGAGCAGTGCACAGAGCAGCTGTGGGCTACAGTGTGTCCCTGTGCTCCAGGCCTCCACGTGCTGACTGCTAGCGGCAGTTTACTCTCAGGACACTGCAGCTCTACCTGCTTATGCTGTATTATACTTACAGTTTTGTCTCTTACGTTCCAGAATACAGCAACTCCTTCCCTGATTCAAGAAGAGGAGAGTCAACCTCGGCAAAGGGAGAACACATTCTTTTTAGATTATTTGATTTTGCCTCCATGTATGCACATGTACTATATGAGTGCCCGGTACCCACAAAGGTCAGATGAGAGTGACACATTTCCTGGAACTGGAGTTACAGGTGGTTGTGAGCCATCAATTTATGTGCTGAGAATGGAACCTGGGTCCTTTGCAAGAATAGCAAGTGTTTTAGCTGTTGAGCCATCTCTCTAAGACCCAAGAAAATATTCTTCAGAGCCACACTGAGAGCTGTGTTTAAGCAGCCTCCATCACAGTGGTCCTCAACCTTCCTAACGCTGTGACCCCGTAAGGCAGCCTCTCATGTTGCGGTGACCTCCAGCCGTAGAGTTATTTTCATTGCTAATTCACAACTGTAATTTTACTACTGTTATGGATCATAATGGAAATATCTCTATTTTCTGATGGTCTTAGGCGACCCCTGTGAAAGGGCGGTTTGGCTCCTAAAAAGGGGTTGTGACCCACAGGTTGAGAGCAGCTGCCCTAGAGCACACTGAGAATGTATGTGAAGAAAATCATTTGGTTCTGAAGACTGGCTTGCTTGATATCTGGAACTACAGATGTGAGCCACCTGTAACTTCAAGTTTAGCCTTTTAATTGCTTCACTCCACAGCCCAAGCTGACCTTGAAACCAGTGATCCTCCTGCCTCAGCCTCCAGGCTACTGGGATTACGGGTGTGACTGACTGTATACAGTTTACGTTTAAAATTTTTTTTGGATGTTCATCTTTCTGCTGTGCCCCTTACTTGTCCCCAGACTATGGGTTATTCCAACTGTATCTGACCCTCCCTTTTCTTGGCTGCAAAATGGGACAGCAGGTATCTTAACATGGCTGCTACCGCCATGTAAATGCATCACTCACTCCAATCTTTATAAAGACTGAGCCAGGGTCCCTCTCTTAGGTATCTGACGGGCAGGCTAAAGTCTTGCTGCAATGCTACAGGTACGAGGAGGCCAAAGGGCAGTAAAAAGGCTGCTTTGCCCTATTTGCATATTCAGTGAAAGACACAGCAGGCAAAGACGATTTCCTTGTATTACAACTTCTCATTTTAAGCCGGGAGGTGGTGGGGGCACCTTTACTCCCAGAACTTGGGAGGCAGAGGCGGGTGGATCTTTGTGAGGTCAGCCTGGTCTGCAGAGCAAGTTCCAAGCCTGCCAGAGCTGTTACACAGAGAAACCCTGTCTCAATGAATAAAACTATACACACACACACGTTTTTTTTGTTTAATTTAAAAGATCAACTACCAGGGCTGGAGAGATGGCTCAGTGGTTAAAAGAACTTGTTGCTCTTTCAAAGGACCCAGATTCAATTCCCAACACTCACATACCTACTTAAAACCATTTGCAATTCCAGTCCCAATGTCCTCTTCTGATCTCTGACAGACATGCCTGCGCATGGTACACAGACATATATGTAGGCAAAAAACTCATTTACATAAAACAATAAATACATCTTTAAAAAAAGATTTTTAAAAGACCTTTTAAAAAAAGACCTACCAGGAGACTGATAACCCTGTCATGTTCTCCAAGATGAAGTCAGAATCAGATGACAGATGTAACCCCTAAATGCACTGGCACAGGAAGCTCCCAGGAGAGACACACCCCACCCTACAAAGATCCGGTGCAATCCACCTTCCCAAAGCCATGTTCCCTTACCTGAACAAGAATATTGTTCCAGGATCACCTTCTTTGGCAGATTTTTCCACACCCATCACCAAAATATTTGCTGCATCTGTGAATTAAAACAATGCTGTGTTGTAGACATGTTTTGATCTATTCTTAGGACCACTTTACAATCCAGAGTGCTCCACATCACAGGCATCAACTTCCCGATAGACTTGAAAGGTTCTGAGATACGAAAATGGGGCTGGAGAGATTGCTCAGTGGTTCAGATTGTTGCCGTTCTTACAGAGGATGTGAGTTCAGTTCCCAGAACCCATGTGGAGTGCCTCACAACTACCTGTAACTCGAGCTCCAGGTGATCAAATGACCTCTTTCAGCACACACATGTGCAAGCACACACAGAGAGACACGTATAAAAACAAATCTTAGAGGGCTGGAGAAATGGCTCAGAGGTTAAGAGCACTGCCATTCTCCCAGGACCCAGGTTCAATTCTGAGTACCTACACAGTGGCTCACAACTGTCTGTAGCCTCTGTTTCAGGGGATCCAACACTCTCCGGGATGCTGGGGGGCATAGGTGGGCACATGATGTACAGACTTAAGTGTGAGCAAAACACCCACACACGTAATAAAATGCTTTTTAAACGAGAAAAATGTCTTAGAAAGTGAAAAGAAACTGCTTCCACAGAACGTTCTACAACCTATAATATTAGCAATGTTACCTACAACTGCTCATTCACACTGATTTTGACTCAGTAACCAGAAGTCCAGTTAATAAATACAACTGTAGGTCAGGAATTAAATGTATTTCTATAAAATTAATTTAAAATAAAATATACAGAATTAGTATTTCTTTAAATGCCCTTAAATTCTTGGCCATTTTTAGACAAGGTCTCACACGCTTCTGGTTGGCCTGACTCTGTGTAACTAATAACCCTGAACTTCTGGTCCCTCTGCCTGCAGCTTCTGGGATTACAGGTGGAAATCAAACCCTGGGCTGTGTGCATGTTCGGTAAACATTAACAAATGATCTCTATCCCCACCCCCGTGAATTTAAAATTGTGTAAAGTTTAGACAAAAGAAAGTATCTTCTATAATGTAAATTACATTGTTACTAATTTGCAGTTATGTATAATTTCTTTTTTATGTGTTTGAGCCCATGTCTAGCCATGACCCAGCCTGTCCTGTCACTCAAGGTCCTCCTCAGCTTCTCAAATGCTGACATTATAGGAAAATGTCTCCACATTTGGTTTTTCCACAGGGTCTTCTGTGTAGCTTTGGCTATCCTAGAACTTTCACTGTAGACTAGGCTAGCTAGATCCGCCTGCCTCTGCCTCCCCAGTTCTAAGACTAAAGGTGTGCGCCACCATCATACGGCTGTAAAACAGTCTTCGAATGTTACAGAAAAGCAGCAGTATGGAGCAACGGTTTGGCCCATCTGTTAAAGGACTGGTCTTAGTTCACCATGTTGGGAGGGGCTAGAAGTGAGGCCTACTGTCAGGAAGAGAGGTCACGGGATGTGCACCTTGGGAAGGATCCCCACTGGGCAGTTAACCCTGCCACATGTTCTTTCCAGGATGTGCTCAACACCGATTCCCATACAGTGGGAAACTGACCATGAAGTCTCCAAATTGTGAGCTAATGTCAACCTCTCCTCAGATCACATTTACTGCAGGTGTTTAATTCAGCAACACTCCTGTCCCTGGATCTTCTCAAATGACAGTGATCCTATAGAGATTAAAACAGCATATTCATCTTTAAAAAAAATTACTTATTTAATGTATATTGGTATTCTGCCTGCTTGTGTGTTGTGTCAGATCCACTGGAACTGGAGTTACAAACAGTTGTGAGTTGCCAGGTGGGTGCTTGGATTTGAACTCAGGTCCTCTGAAAGAAAAACCAATGCTCTTAACCGCTGAGCCATCTCTCCAGCCCCAGCATATTCATCTTAATCCAACAGATACATTTAATCATGTCATTTGAATAAAGACCTCTGAAACCATTTTCTATTCCTTCCTTCCTTTTTGTAGAGGCAGGGTCTCATGTAGCTCTGGCTATCCTGACTCTCACTGTGTAAACTAGGCTGGCCGGGAAATCACAGAGATCCGCTTGTCTCTGCCTCCCAAGTGCTGAATTAAACGCATCTGCCACTACGCCAGAGACTGTTTTCATAATACAAATCAATGGAAAACAACATGGGAACAAATGTACACTAGAAACACCATCACATGACAGTCATTTTCTAACACAGTGTATTTGGCCCCAGGTTCAGGGAGCTGTACCTCTGGGCAGGCTCGTCACTTCCACATAACCACAGGAGACCAGCTCTTGCGACAGACTTCCCAGGTGATACTCATCTGCTGTTGCGAAGGCTGTGCACTGCATCAGGTCCTGTTTTGGTCATGAGCACAGGACTGAGGTCACCAAAGGGCTCAAGCACATGCAAGCTTCCTTTAGAACCTCAGAGGTGCACAGAAAGACTTCAGTGAAGATGAAGAGGGAAGAGTTACATGGAAGCAAATTTCAGCTCGAGTTAGTAAAGAACCTACCTCTGCTAACCAAAAAGGTGGGCTGGGCAGCCCTGAAGGTGAAGCCACAAGTGGTGGGATCACACAGAGCGAATGAGGGTACCACACGGAAGCCTGGCTGACACTGCTGTTCTCCAGCTGATGTGGCTCCATTCACATCGGCGCCAGCAGCTGATGCGCTGCCACTGGCCTTTCATCAGCAGAGATCTCGCAATCCAGAGGATCCAGTGTTTCCCCTGGCATGCAGGCGCCCTGCTTTACAGACAGGTCTGAGCAGAGCACAAACAATGCATGCTCATGCTGTGTGCATAACAGATAAGTGAAGCTCAGTGCTTCCTCAGACAGCAAGTGGCATGGCAACCTATTTGGAAATTCTCACATCAATGTGGTTTGCTCAAACCAGCCTTTTAGATTTATGACTAACTTATGTGTATGTGTGCCTGCATGAGTTTTTGTTGTGCACCGTGATTGTACAGGTTCCCACGGATGCCAGGTGGTGTAGTGATCCCCTGGGGCTACAGTCATTGGCAGCTGTGGACCACCTGGTGCTGGGCGCTGAACCTGGGTCCTTTGCTATAGCAGGAAGCACTCTTAATTGCGCAGCCATTTCTTCAGTACCCAAACAGCTTTTCAGATAAGTTAAATAGGGTGAGGATATCTATGCCTAGCACATATGTGATAGTTTGATCCCCAGCAAAGTAGCACTAATAATCAGGAAATATTGTAGAACATTACTGCTAAGATCAAATGTTGCATGGCTTTCTATCACACACATCTGTTCATGTATGCACTGTGCATCAGTCACTACACACGCAGCAGGGTGTGTGTCATCTCCATGACTGCAGAGTAAGGCCAAAACTTTGAAAGCTGTCAGCTTCAGAACTGATATCACAGAAACAGAAAGTAAAGATTTCAGATATAAGGTTTCCATTAGTAAAGTGCTTACTTTATAGGGCTGCTGACAAACCTGTCAGAGCTGTCAAGGGTTTACTAGAATAGTCAGCCTGTCGCCCTGTCTGCTGCTGTGTCAGCTGCCAGGCTGTCCCCCACGCTCTGGTGCTCCCAGCGTGAATCCCAGGGGAGCACGGTAAGAACTGCTTCGTTCCTCCCGATCCTCTGGCCTTACTCTCAACCTCTGAAAGAATGGGTCCAGCCAGCCTTCCCGCTTCTTGGCTCAGTCACACAGTCTGTCCTGCTTCATGAGCAGCAAAGGAGTAAGTGGAAGGAGACTTCAATGTCCATACCAAATGGAATGTCAAACCAAGCAAACAGTCCCTCAGAAGTGTGGCGAGTAGCCCAGTGGAAGCACCTGAGCCAGGGCTGGAGGTCGCTCAGCAATAAGAGCGCCGGCTGCTCTTCCAGAGGAAGAACACTCACAGCTGCAACTCCAGAAGAAACCAAGTCAGAGAAGCTGCAATTAGTGAAGGCTGTGGGGCTAAACAGTACCTTCCTTTTGCAGACAACTGATAAACTAGATCCCGTGGTCACATATGAAAAAAACATGGTATGCTAACATTCAAGGGAGCCAAGGGCAGGAATGGCAGGTGGCAGCAAACAGGCATGTGCTTATGATATAGACGTGAGGGGCTCCAAAGAGTCTGCCATGATGTGAGCAGAGGTTACATGGCTGAAAGGAATCCTTTCAGGATGCAGCAGGCAGGCTCCTCTCATGGAGACTGGAACATTTCCTGAAGCTTGCTGGGCAGCTTCAGGGAAGCATGGTGTGTATCTCAATGATCTCTGTGACTGTAGCTGGCAGGTATGGTTTGGGCTGCAGTGGGAACAGCAGAGGCATAAGATGGAGACTGGACAGAAAAAGGGGAAAAACCAGAAGAGGACAGGCCTATGGTAACCTGCACAGAAAGCAGGTCAGTCTCTCTAGAACTGACTGGAAACTCAGCACGATACAACGAACCTGGTACTGACTCAACTTTAGTATGTCTTTTTCTTCTTTTTTTTCTTCCTTCCTTTCTTTCTTTGAGACAAGATCTATGTAGCCCTGGCTATCTTGCAACTCACTATGCAGACCAGGCTGGTCTCAAACTCCAAGATCTTCCTGTTTCTGCTTCCTGTGTGCAGGGAGTTGAAGGTGCACACTCCCACATCCAGCTCCGAGTGTAGCATTTCTAGAACGTGACCAGTCAAAACAAATGGAGGGAGTCCACACAGATCTCTAGCATCTCTGACCAGAGTGGATGTCTATGGGCGAGGCCATCCCAATCTCACCAGATCTCAGTCCAAAGACCAAGAGGCGGCAGTCCCTGCCTCTTTTGCCTGTCTGTTTATGTTGCTGGCCTGTCCTCGCTGATAAAATGAGGCCTTGGACTCTCAAAGGATAAGACGTGATGTTACTCAATCACTATTTTTATGAGAAAATGTGTTCTAAGCTTGGGTGAAGGATACATCTTCAAACATAACACCTTTATTTAGCCTAAGCCTTTGCTGTAAGCTTTCCTTCCTCCTTTGTGGGAGAACCTCAGTTTTCTGAGGGCTTACTTATGCTTTCCTCAGAATACAGCTAGCTCAGGTTAATGTGACTTGCCTGAACCCCTGTATGTATGGCTCTGTGGGCTGCTCCTATTAATAAATACATCACAAGCTTTAGAAAGCTGCCTCCTGACATCTTGCTGGGTATTGTCTCACTGAAGCCTATTTGGGGAGGGGAGGGGACCCACAAAATGGGCTGAGATGTTTTGCTTGTTTTGCCTGTTAATGGTAACATTTGTTTGTAAGCAGCTTCATTTTTTATAAAGTATTTTCTTATTTTTTTTAACAACTTATCTTTATTTAAAGTGCTAGTACATATGTTGAGGTATATTTCAGGTTTTGGGAAGGGAACTTGTTCCTAAATAGATGATGAAAGCCTCCTGAAACTGTTACTGAATTCACATGTACACTTTTCTGTTTTAAAATGTAAAACAAAGCAAACAAACCCACTGTATGTCAACACGTTTTGCTCCTTTGGCCCAGCAGATGGGGCTAGCAGTCTGTACAGGATTCCTGTTTTGAGACCTGCACTCCTGCGACATCATTGGCGTGTCCTGGACTGCAGCTTCTACCTTACTAACACTGGGACAGAAGAAACCCGTATGTGGCCTTCGCCTTAGCTCCCAGGAGAGCTGAAGCAGGTATAATCCCTAGTGATACAGGACACTGAGCATCACTTGGGTCTCTGCCTTCTTGTTCCTGGCACACACCGTATATTCCCTGGAATATATTCCCTGGAATATTCTCCAGTGTGACAGGAATGCTATTTATTCTACTAAGGTAACTCTTGGGCTCTGGGTGGAGTCAGGGTTGAGACTGGATGCTGGGAACACAAACTCTGACTCAAAGCTTGCAACCTTCAACACTTCCTCTCAGGAGGTAGAAGGCAGGCTGGAAGGTGAGTTAAGACGCAGGCCACCCCAACGCTCCTCAAGGACATATCTGCGAACATTTCCATCTGTTTCAGTTTGGGCAGAGGCAGCACAAGGAGTGAAGTCAGCGTCATATCCAAAGTACAAGTCATTCATTAACCCCTCTTCCACTGCCTAATGACTGGGCATGCGTCATTGGCACTTGTTTTTATTTTAGAAAAGACAAGGGCTTTCTATTTAGCCTTGGCTGTGGGAACCTGTTATGTATACTGGGCTGGATCTAAACTCGGTGTGTTGGGATTAAAGGCATAGGTTCAGCTCGTACTCTTATTTCTTTTGAAACTGGTCTCACTATATAGTCCAGGCTGACCTCAAATTTGATCTTCTTGTCTTCTGAGCCACGGGGTGCTACCATGCCTGGCAAAGTTTACCGGTTCGAAGCTGTCAGCAGATCAGTAAAAGCAGGCCCATTAAAATTAAACATGCTCGGTCCATCCTCTTAAGTTTGAACAGACATCCTAACTGTTCTGGTAGATTAAGAGGCCTAACCAAGGCTTAAACATAAACAATCTTTTTTCTTTGCAAACAGGATCTTGACAAACTGTCCAGGCAGGCCTGTGGTTCCTAAGCTCAGACGATCCAGCAGTTTCAGCCTTCTCAGCTGGATCTACTATGGGTATGTGCACCACCATGCACAACTCTATAAACATTAAAGACCTCTGCCTATTTTCCAGTTTGTACACATTTAAGTACAAGGCACTGGCTGAAGAAATCATTCAAGATACAAAGTTAACAAAGGCCTTCACTCTGACCCTAAACTGTTTATAGCTTAGAGGTCAAATGCAAATTGCCTCTGAAAAAAATCCCAGAAACCCCTTAACAACTTCCAGGGGTAAAACAGCAAAACCTCTCACTGCTTCCTCCCTGCCTCGCTGTGCCATTTCTTCACCCTGTGCAGTTCACACAAGCCAACATCAAACACCTGCTGGCTGGCAGTTAAAGCCTTTTAATTTTCAGATGCATTTCTGGTTCACTTCTAGAGAAATAGTTGCATTCCTGGCTGGACTGGATGGCACCTCCTCTTCTAGTTCTCCCTGGCCTACCTACTCCTCCTGAACTGACTAAACCTCTCAGTGCCATCCTCCTGATATGGGCAACTGACTTTGGCAAGCTAAGCTTTCTGAAGGTTTGTACAGAATTCTGAGCTGGTTGCCCAGTTCTCTATGTCAGCAGCAAGGCTATGGTGCAACACATACTGGTTCAAAGGGCACGTCAGGGCAAAAACACTTAAGGGCCACAGGACTAGGCTTTACCTCATTCACAGACGGATCGGGAAGGTTGGTCCTGGAGGGCTGCCGGGTCCGGGATGCTTTCAGGGGCCTCTTGATCTGTGGAAGGTCTTGTTTAGGAACAAGCCCTTCGGTTGGTACAGATGAGTAATGCCTTCTTACTGTTTTTATAAACCACTTAGAACACAAGAGATTTGGTTTGTGGGTCACGTTCCTGTTAGTCCCAAAGCTGTACAAGGCTGGCAGGTGTGTTCTTCCATCCCAAGAAAGGACAGCATTTGATGGAAAGAGTCTGCTCGTGTGCGCTACCACCCGGCTCATTTCGGGACTCTTCGGCTTACTCGGACTGCCAGCTGTTACACTAGGGAAGCCTGAATCTACGTGCTGCTGTATTGTCAGCATGTGGCAGCATGCTGTGCTTTCAAGTTTCCTAAGTGGTCTTAACGTAAGCTGAGTAAGTTTCTCGCACTGCCGAGCCTTTGCTGATGTGCTGTGTAAACCCACCAGGGTTTGGATAAGTCTGGCTGGCATGACCACATCTCAGGCTGAAAGAAAAATAATTTAAAAGTCAGGTTACGTTTTAAAATTTTGTTTAAAATACACATATATTTCCTCAAGAAGCTTATTTTCTGTTAAAAATCTGCAACATGGACTGGAGAGATGGCTCAGCAGCTAAGAGCACTTGCTTGTTCTTTTCTGTTTTTTTTCTGAGACACAGTTTCACACTATGCAGCCCTGGGTGGCCTGCAACTCTCTATATCGCCCAGACTAGCCTCAAACTCATAAAGATCTGCTTGCCTCTGCCTCCTGGGTGCTAGCATTGAAGTCTTGTGCCACGCACACCAGGTCCAGCACTTGTTTTTGCTGAGGACCCAGCATCTACATGGTAGATGCTATATGGTAACATCTATTTCCAGCACCTATATGGTAGCTTACAACACCTGTAACTCCAGTTTCAGGGAATCTGATGCCCTCTTCTGACATGTATATGGTACACAGGCATTCACGCTGGAGAAATACTCATAAAAAATTTTGTAAAACAGACATATCATAACCTAATCCTATCTATCTATCTATCTATCTATCTATCTATCTATCTATCTATCTATCTATCTATGAATATACATACACATAAACACACATTTATACATTAGTGGCAGAGTACTTATTTAGAATAAATAAAGCCCTTGTTTTCCCAGTCCTGCAAATATGCAAACATGCAAACACACACACACATTGTCATTTTTTCCATTTATTCATTACTTGGCCTCCTTCTGGAAGATTATAAAATTATAAATCTACTCTCAATAACAAAAATACTAAACGAAAAAAAAGTGATGGAATCCCTTCATCACTTTGCAAGAATATCATATAAATACATAAATATAAATATATATATATAAAGCTGTGATGGTATACATTTTTAGTCCCAGAACTTAGGAGGCAGAGGCAGGTGAGTTCATGACTAGCCTGCTATACATAGTGAGTTCCAAGCCAGTAAGAGGTACATGTGAAGACCCTCTCTAAAACAAAACCAACTAGGGCTAAAGAGCTGGCCCAGTGGGTAAGAGCACTTCCTACCCTTCCAGAGGAACTGGGTTCAATTCTCAGCACCCACATGCCAGCTCACAACTGTCTGTAACTCCAGTTTCAGGGGCTCCAACAACCTCATAGACATACAATGCACATAAAATAAAAATTTAAAAATCATCAAAAAACCTAGCCAACTGAAGAAACACCAACAAAACCAATACATATGCATATACACACGCCAACCTGTATTTACACATTCCTTTATTCAACCTTTTTAATGAAACATGAACTAGCAGGGGCCACAGATGCATCCAAAGCCAAGTATCTCTCTCATCATATCTTATCTCCTCCTGTTCATCACAATGCCATGGGAGAGGCCACACCATGGAGCTGGTACAAGACACCCAGCAAACAGGAAGAGCTCACTCGGTTCTACAGGAAAGGCCCCAGAAAGACTGAAATGATTCCCATCTTTCAAGGGGGAAGGTAATTTCAGCCTAGGGCTGGGCATACGAGAAGGGTCAGGTATATTAGACAGCCTGAAGGAAATGGGCTGTTATGTGTGATTCCTCCCTCTCCTTACAATATAAAATAGCACATTCTTTTAAAAACAAGCCTCTAGTAAGCGGTAATAACAGTTCTTAAAAAGTAGGTGCCAAGCTGGGTATGGTGGCACACGCCTGTAATTCCAGCACTCAGGGAGGAAGAGGCAGGTAGATATCTGTGAGTTTGAAGCCAGCCTGGTCTACAAATCAAGTCCAAGACAGCCAAGGCTACACAGAGAAAACCTGTCTCAAAAAAAAAGTGCCAAAGATATGAACATCAGAGACTTCATAACTAACAGATCAGCCAAAGGGACAGGAAACTACGTAGTCTTGGCAAGAGAGCCCCCAGGGTGGGGAGTGTGGTACACTCAGAGGTAAACATTTGAGGCGGTTTGTGAGAGGACAGACAGATCAGCAAAACACACAGGCCAGGTACACAGTATTATTTATCTAATACTGGCCAGAAACTTCAGCAGAGGGAGAAGTGACCTGCAGGAGGTAATGGTAAAAAAGTAGCCAGATAAAAAAAGACACAGTAAATGATCCTTCAGGTTCCAGTTTCAGAAGCCTGGTCTCTGAAACAAGAGACTTATATGGCGAGGTGCACGTCTTAGAAACATGTCTCTGCCAGTGATGTGAAGGAAGAGCCAAGGAGGACTCAAACATGATGTTTCAGTATCTTCCATATTCTAAATGCTCTGTTTGTTGCTTGAGGCTGCAGAGATGGCTCAGTGTTAAATGTACCTGTTATGCCTGATGGTCTTAAGTCCGGTTCCCCAAAGCCACATGGTAAGAGAGCATTGGTTCCGTGATTGCCCTCTGACTGATCTCCACATGCTATGTATCTGCGAACTCCCCCTCCCCCGCCTCTAAAACACAGCAACACAAAGCCACACAAAGCCACCTAAGCTTTCCCTATTTCAAGGGCTATGTTCTTACCACTGTAAAATCCCTTGTAAGAAGGGGTAAAGGTTACTGAAGCTAATTCTACCCACTTTTTTCAGTGCAGCATCTAGAAAGCTTAAGATCTCCCTGATGTGTCCTCTAAGTATGGTTCATGTTCCCGATTTTACACCTGTTACTCCCATCTTTTTAAAAAATATATATATTTATTTATGTATTTGAGAGCTTTAGCTGCATGTACACGTGCATGACAGAACAGAGCATGAGATTCCATTATAGATGGCTGTGAGCCACCATGTGGTCGCTGGGAATTGAACTCAGGACCTCTGGAAGAGCAGCCAGTGCTCTTAACCGCTGAGCCATCTCTCCAGTCCTTGTTACTCCCATCTTTCCTGACCATTCCTTCTATTACCCAAAGATAACAATTCCCACCTCAGCAGGACCTACAATTTCTAGTCTTTCCTCCCCGCACTTCCTTCACACCCAGCTAATGTTCTGTGTCTACTAAAGTCCCTCCCATCATGTAAACCCGGCATCCCTCGCTCTTCCACAGCTATGTGCCATAACCTCAATCCTAACTAAACGTGATTCACTTCACTTAATTTGTGCCTACATTCTTGCAGCTCCCTGTGACTGCACACAGACAGCTGGCTCTCTCCTATCCCACTCCAGCCAGGGCCACGGTCTTCTACATTGTTCAGGGCCATCTCCCTGCTATATTCTCCTGAGACCCCTCTCCTGGAACAGCCAAACCTCCTTCTAGTTTCTCATTCTCAACAATGACCTTGTTTCCTCCTTCACCAACAAAATTGAAACCAAAAGTTCTACAAGATGAACCCTCAGCCATCAGCAGCCTGCACCGATTGCTTCTATGACCATTGACCAATCCACCCTCTAAGTTTATGGGCATAAATTTTCCTGTATGTATCTGTTCATTATATGCATGCCTGGTGCCCATGGACGTCAGAAGAGGTCACTGGATCATCTGTAACATACTTCCCCTCTCCTTGAAGCACCTTTTCATTTGGCTTTTAGAATTATCACACGGGCCATTTACCTCTTCCCATCTCTTTCTTTTTTAACTTAATTTTTGTCATAGCCCTGGCTGTCCCAGAACTCGATTTGTAGATCAGGCTGGCCTCTAACTCAGATTCACATGCCTCTGCCTCCCAAGTGCCGGGAATAAGAGCCTACTCCTGTTCCTTTTGCTGGTTCCTCATCCACTCAAGAATCTAATATATCAGTATTCAGTCTCTGGACCCTTTCTCTGTCTGATCCGTCTCTTGGTGACCTTACCCAACCCTACGGTTTCACACTTCGAGAGACACATATTATCTCTAAATCACTCTCAGCACCAGAAATGTAACATGCTCAAAACTGAGCACCTGAAGTCTTCCACAAAACCACTGTAGCCAGCCACACCATTGCCCATTCAACTGCCAATCATATGCTCATATTTGCTTCTGCTCATCCTTAACCCAGAATTCACTTTTTTCTCTTCAGTCACCACACTCAATCAGTAAATCCCACTGGCCTTTGCTGACCCATACTCACCACGAATGCTTCTACTGCTGGGCCCACATTTCTGTCTCTCCTACCAACCTATCCTAAGATAGCCCTTTACCTGTTTATAAAGGCTGATCTTTATCTAACTAGACGTGGCGTCACCGTGGAGACTGACCCTATGCCTGTGACAGACTTTCTAGAGTAGGTTGGCCGAGGTTCAATGACCCACCTGAAATGTGGATAGGTTGTGCCATAGGTTGGGATGCCAGCTTGCCTCATTCCGAGACCCACTCCTGACACCATGCCTAATCTGACATGACAGACCCTAGGGAGTAGCAAACCCTTCCTCTCCTCAGCTGCAGGAAGCTGAGTTGCACCTGCCTCGGGCAGCTTTTCACAAGGAGAGTCACTGGCACACTGGTCCTCCTGCTTCCGCTCCCAGCCTCCAATATTCTTCACAATGGACTACAGCAAAATTCTGAGACCTTACTAAGACGCCTGGCCTTCCAAACCACCGTGGCATTCCCAAAAGCTCCCTGGCTCCTTCCCTTGCTTATTTCTGCTCCAAGACCCCTGGACATCTCTACATCTTGTCTTTGTACTTACCTATCCTCATGCTCTCCTCCCAAGGACTTGTAAGGCTGCCCAGCCCCTTGCCTCCTTCAGATCTTTGCTCCATGTCTTCCTCAATGACTTCATACCACATACGTACCTTGTATTTTTAGTTTATTAATTCATACAATACGACCTTAGTCCTTATCACGTGCCAGGCATTCTGCTAGTTCTTAATACATCTGAAAATGGGCAAATGTCCCTTATACTGGGAGTTGCAATCAGTAAATGTGGCAAATCAATGTAATGCATATTGCATAGGAACAATGATGTCATAAAGTAATAAAGAAGATTTTTGTCTCTTCTCAAAACAAGTTTCTGTATCTGTTCCTGTGTTCAATCATAGTAGTGTCCTAGGAAATGGGCATCAACCAAAATTTTTAAACAAAACACAAGACAAGTACTGTTCTTGGGCACTTCCCTTCAAGAATACAGCCATGTGCCTAAGGACACCGCTAACTACACTCAGTGTTTTTAAAAGATCATTTTAGGCGTCATCGTGAGAGGTGACACGGGAAAGGAGTCAGGCCTAGGCGTTTGAGAGGACTGCGGTGGTCAAAATACATAGCATACATGTATGAGATTCAGAATACTATCAATTTAAAAAGCGGCGACACCTAGGTTAGATTCAATGGCAAACGGTGCAGACCTCCGGGAGCACGTCTTCCGATTCCTAAGCGCAAGGTGATTTCACGCACCTTGGCAGCTAGCTCTGTGCCCTGCTTCCAACCAGGGGTCAGGAGTTTGTCCTCGGTGCTTCGGCCTCCGGCTACCATCTGCGGCCCTAGCCGAAGCCCACACCTCTCAGCAGCCTCTCCGGCTGGGGGTAGCGCGAAGCACTGACCTGTGCGCGGAGGGGAGGACTGCAGAGCTGCGCGCACCCGCCCGCTTCAGGAGCCTCTGCCGAAACACACGCCGGGCCCGCGCCCCGCTGCGACGCAGGCGCACTGCGAGCCCCGGCCGGGAGGACGGGGCACGTGACCACGAGACCACGTGACCCCCGTGCTTCCCCTTTCCGCTGGGCCGCCCAGGGCCTCCGGTCCTCTACGGGCTTCCGCTCGCGCAGCCGGAAGGCCCTGGCATCCCGTGCTCTGCCCCTGGCCGGAACGCCGAATAAAGTTTTTTTAATTCAAAAGCGTTTTTTTTTAAAAAGCCCCAAAGCTCCCTTTTCTGAGCGCCTCCGCCGCGACCGTTGAGTTCCGAGCGTCGGCGGCTGGTGGCTCGCGGCGCCGGCGTGATGGCTGAGCCCCCCGGGTTTCTCACCGCTCAGGATGTGGGGTGCGTCTCGCATTTTCTCTTAAGCACTTCTGAGGAAAAGCCAGATTGATCGGAGAAGCTGTGGGCGGGCGGGGGCGCCCGACTCTGAGTCTGAGAGTTCGAGTCCCGCCTTGGTGGGAGGGAGCGGGCACGTTAGTCGGCGTCTGGACCTAGATCCGCTCGCTGTATACCTTCGTCGTTACCGTAACGAAGTCCCAGCGCATGAGAAGCTGGGGCAGGAGGCTTGCTGCGAGTTAAGGCCACCTTCCGCTAGTAGTGAGTTCGAGCCCACCCTGGGGTACAGTAAAGCTCGTCTCTAACAAGCGAGGAGGAAAAGCGCTGCGGGAGCTAAAAATTAGGACTCAAGCCTACTGGGATATGTGTATTTCTGGTATGGGCCAAACTAATACTCTTAAAAATTTTTTTAAGTCTTCATTTTGTTTGTGTGCGCGCACATGCCATTATTCACGATAGAGAGGTCAGACCACAGGTCTTCTCAGAGTTCAAAGAGAACTCAGGCGGCTAGCTCTAAGTGCCTTTACCCACGACGCGTCCCTCTGGCCCCCGAAATAAATACCGTTAGAAGTAGTTCGCTAGTGGACCCCTGCAAGTCTCACCTTTCGAGGTCCCTGAGCATGCATACTATTCGTGAAGCTTACGTTAGGCACAATAGATTAACCGGAACAGCGAAGAGCAAAACTATTACATATCGTAATTAAAGTTACTTAAAACGTACACATTGTAGACTGCTGGAATTTGCCATTTGCAATGCTTTTAAACTGGTCCAGTGCCCCTGGGAAAGCAAACCTGTGGGTAAGGATAAATTACAGTGTGCTTGGCTTTGAAGATAGAGTTGTAAGTAAGAGCAAAACCAATCCACTATTCATTTGCACTGGTTAAATAGCAAATCCTTGTTGTTGTTGTTTTCTTTTGACACTGAGCTTTTGAATTAAATAGTAGAGGATGGGTGACCTTGAACTCCTCAAGTGACGGCATTAGAGAGTTGAGCTGCCATGCCAGGCTCCAAATTCCTTTTTTAAATACTTTCTTTTTAAAAGTAATTGATTTTATGTGTGGTGAGGGTGGCACCCAGTAGTGGAGGTCAGGACAACTTGTGTAGGGGTCCCCTTTCTCCTCCTACTCTGGGCTGTGGGGAATCAAGTTCAGGTGGACATACTTGGTGGCAAGTGCCTTGCCCTACTGAGCCATCTTACCAGCCCTTGGAATTGTTTCAGGGTGCTTAGATGTGGCCATGCCTGGCTATAAGTCCCAGGTCCAAGCCTCCAGAATTAAGCTGCATTTGGCAATCTGGCCTATAGGAGCCTCCTGGCCTCGTCCTAACCCAGGGATCGAACCAGGGCCTTGCAGGACAGGGCTGGGGTGACTGGGTAACAGAACAAGGCTTCCCAGTCATCTTACTTTTTTTCAGGTGTTGCTCTGGCCTCTCTTCCTCCCTCTCCTTTGACAATGTTACTGATTGGTAAGCACTCAGTTCTAAATCTACGAGTTGAAAGCAGGTTCAAAGCTCCTCAGAAGCCTCACAGAGCCCAAATGTGGTTTAGCAGTGGTTTATTTTTTATTTTTATTTTAATGTTTTATAGCTCCCATTCAAGGAAGCCTTCTGAAGAAATGTTCAATGGAGCCCACTAGTTTAAAAGTTGGATTAGGCGTTTGGGTTTGTAGAAATGTAATAAGTTCAGCAGAGACGATTTGGGCAGAGAAACTGATCAGCTAAGCACTGTCCACTATGGGAAAAAGGAAATGTCTCAGGAGCCAGACAGGGTTCAACCATCAGGGGAGAGGCCTGCTTTTGCACAGGACTCACAGTTTGTTCCCATAGCCAAGCTCTGGTGGCTTACAACCACCTGTAACTCTAGCTCTAGGGCATCCATGGCCTCTGGCCCCAGCAGGCACCTGTACATAACCTCACACGCATCAGGGAAATGCAAATCAAAACTGCTTTGATCTTTCAAAGGGGATGAAATCCTTTCGTGACAGACCTGGGACCAGAGCCTGTTCGACCAGTTCTTTTCTGAGCTTTCCACATTGTTGAAGTAGTTTCTGATTTAGGGGGGAAAATGAATACAATAGAAAAGAAAATGATTGAATAGAGTTCTGGGCAGAATTTAGTATAGTCTTCTTAGCTGCCATGACATTAGATTTTCAAATTTTCTTGTATCTTTCTGTCTTATTTTCTGCCTGCCTTCTTCCCTTTTTTCTTTCCTTCCTTTTATCCTCCCTTCCAGAAGGATCTTATATATCCAAGGATGGCCTTAAACTACTGACCCTCCTACCTCTATCTTTGTGCTAGGATTACAGACAGTTTCTTTGTGTAGCCCTGGCTGTCCTGGATCTCCCTCTGTAGAGCAGGCTGGCCTTGAGCTCAGAGAGCTCTGCCTGCCTCTGCCTCCAGAGTGCTGGGATTGAAGGCATGCACCACTGCCACCTGGTGATATCTTTATTTTCTTCTGAAAAACAAAAACTATGCCACTGTTTACCATGTGCTGGAGCTTCATTCATGCAATTGAGTGCTCTACCAACAGACCTACATTCCCAGTTCCATATCTCTTTAAAGAGCCAATAAAACTGGTTTGCCTTTTAACAGTTGGCATGCAAAGGAATTTGAATCCAAATGAGGTGTTGCAGAAACTGAAATTGGGCGTGTATTCCCGCGGTTGAAGCTACTGATTGATGCCTCATGTGTGACTTTCCTAGGTCATTTGCATATCTTACCATCAAGGACAGAACACCACAGATCTTAACCAAGGTCATTGATACATTGCATCGCCATAAAAGTGAATTTTTTGAAAAACATGGAGAGGTAAGAATCATGTCTCAGCTTTAATTTTGTGTTTGTTCTTCATGAGAATAACAATATTTCCTTTCAGCTCTCATGTAAAGATTCGTGTAGGGGCAATGCTTACCAGCTTTTCTCTGTGTTGCGGTGGGCGGCAGCCTCTGGTTTGAAAGTGCTGTCTGCTAACGGCTTAGCCTGACACAGCCTCGCTGGTCCTCCCGTCTTGTTCTCTGTTGAGTTCTCTGGAGAGTTTTTAGGGTTCAGACCTACCTGTGTCACAGCACTTGTATTACTAATTTGAGACCTTGAGCCCCACACGGGCAGAACCCACAGTGTCATTAAATACGTGAGCGATGTGCTGGTTGGGGCGGAAGAAGACTTTAAAAGTCAGCTTGTGTGTTTAATCAGCGGGGCGGGGGAGGAGTCTAGGTGATCGCGCTGTTGCCGAGAAAAGCCCTCCGAGCTGGGATCCAGCCATTTTGACACTTCACACTTGTACTGTCTGCTGCTTTCCCTCCCTTCAGGTCTTTTCTTTTAAGAGAAGGTTTCAGAGTCTGTAAGGATCTTGAGTGCTTGGGTTACAGGTGTGGGTCAGCACACACAGACGACACACTGCTGCAGAGTGAACACAAGGCCCTGCGCTGCCCCTCTCTTCCTTTCCCTCCCCCCTCCTCTCCTCTCGCTTTCACCTAGGCCTTCTGCATGGTAGGCATGAACTTTCCCAGCTGAGCTGCATGCCGGGTCCTATACCGTTCTTGAACATGTTGGCTGCAGAGATTTAGAGCAGCAGTTAGTGGGTCTGTGTGTGTGTGTTCAAGGTAGGGGTTCTCTGTGTAGCCTGGCAGTCCTCACAGCAAACTCCCTGCCTCTGCCTCCCAAGCGCTGGGACTAACTAGTGAGCCACCACTGCCAGATTGAAATAGAGCAAAACGTGGGTGTTTCGAGTGTATAGAGTTATATTTCTTTCTTTTAAAACAAAAATCATTTATGTGTATGTGTATTTATGTGTGTGGGTGTTTGATCGCTGTCTATGTGCCACATACATGCAGTGGATGTGGAGGTCAGAAAAGGGCATCGGATTCCCAGGAACTGGAGTCACAGGTGGTTGCTTGTGGATGAGGGAAGCAAACCGGATCCTGAGCAAGAGCAGTAAGTGCCCTGAGCCTGCACCACCTCCCTGGCCTTGGTATTGGACTCTTTCTAAACTGACTTTGCTATAATACAGTACCATCTTTTGCTTTTTCCTCTCCTCTTTCCACTATTTAATTTAGGCTGGCCTTGAACTCAGATCCTTCTGCCTCTGTTTCTAGGCTAGGGTCAGAGGCTTATAGCACCACACCCCACTGTCTGTTATTCTTTATTGTTGACGTCCAGCTCATCTTGGACACTGACATTTAGGCTGATGAATGTTGCCAGTGTTTTATCACATATGTGCAGCTTCATTTTTGATGGATGTGCATGTAACTGGAGTGACTATCAGTGTAGTAACAGGTCATATCTTAGCATGTAGCTTCAGCCTTTGTGCTCATCATGAGCAGGTGGCCGTGCTGGCCAGGCGTGAGAAAGCACAGTTCTTATGTCTGCAGCCCTGTCCCATTTCGCTGTGCTGGGGCCAGGACGTTCTTAAAACACTCGCCTGAGTAGTGTCAGCTCTTGGTAACCTTCCTGTCACCTCTTCAGGGCTCCCATACTTTTAGCCTCTCTCCTTCGGCTCTGTGAGCAAAACCATGTCCCCGTGTGATTCTCAAAAGCCCATGCCCATAGCCTACCTGACTGGATAGATGTCTAGTCTCTTAGGGGTGGCACCAGGCCTTATTTATCTTTCTCTGCCTCAGAACGGTGTCTGGCACACACAGGACTCAGTGTTTGAACTGGAGGGAAACTAGGTAAGAAACAGGCATTGACACCAACATTAATTCTTGGCTCTTATGCATACAACTCTGTATAAATCTCAGCTGGGGCCCAAGTGTGGTGGTGCGTGTCTTTAATCTCCATGCTTGAGAGGCAGAGAAGCCGGTGGATCTCAGTGAGTTCAAAGGTAGTCTGGGCCACATTGTGAATCCAGGTCAGCCAACGCTACACAGTAAGACCAGACAAACAAAATCTCAGTTATAACTTCTCCTTAAATCATAACTCAAATTAAAGACCTTAGGGTAGAGATTTCAGAGGGTAAGCTCCTCTTTAGTGTGAGAGGACATGCTGGAGAGATGGCTCACTGCTGTGAGCACTTGCTCTATAAGCATGAGGAACAACGTTTACATTCCAGCAGCCACATAGCAAGCCTGGAGTCTGCAAAACCCTGTACCTCCAGCTTTGGATGGGCATGTGCTTAGTACAGCCAGCCCTGGGTTCAGTCTCCAGTACCACATATACACATGCATGCACATACATGAACACACACACACACACACACGGACTCTCGAGATCATTTGGGTGTGGGAATAGTGTGGTTGAGTGCCTGCCAGGCATGCATGAAGTACTGGGTTCCGTTCCAAGCAGAAGGAGGAGAGTGAGGCTAGACTGGCAAGGTGATGGGATTGAAACACAAGAGGGACTTCCCTGATATGAATTTGTAGAAATCCTCAGTCAAGCCTGACTATTTCCTCCACATAACTCAGGCTGGCCTCAGACTCTACACAGCCCATGCTGGTGTTGGTCCTTTGATCCTGGTGTGTCAGCTTCACGGGTGCTGGGATTACAGGAACACAGCCCTCCTGCTTCAGCTGTGTTCTCACGAGGCGTGAGTTAGGCGTGTGCTGCGGTGGCATGTGTGTCTCCTCTGGTGTATACAGCCGGGGCACCTGTTGCTGGCCTGGGACTGCTGGACCGAGAGCTGCCAGGAGGAACTCGGGGAGTCCAGGCTTTCCATGTCACTGGGAGGGTGTGCAAGTGGGAAAGGTACAGGGGCCTGGTAGTGGGTCCCTCTCCTCTGCTTCAGCCAGCCACCTGAAAATACAGAGGCCGGATCTTAGAAAACAAGAAAGAAAGGTTGTCAGGGCACACCAAAGGTGTAATGCCTGTATGATCATACAAAAGGCAAGATGTGGGCTTAAAATACTGTTTCTCTTTCTGCACTTTAGGTCTGCAATGGTATGCTCCCCTGAAGGAGTATGCATACGTGTGTGCACCCACAAACACAGCCAAGCTCTCTCTTTGTCCTTTCACAGGAAGGGGTTGAAGCTGAAAAGAAAGCCATCTCTCTTCTTTGTAAACTGCGGAATGAGATGCAGACAGATAAGCCAATCATCCCCCTAGTCGATGAGTGGGATGACGCCGACATCTGGAACCAGTACCTGGAGCATGAGCGCAGTCTCCTGGATGACAGCGGCAAGGCACCGCGCTGGTTTTTCTCGCCCTGGTTGTTTGTGGAGTGCTACATGTACCGGAGGATTCATGAAGCCATCATCCAGAGGCAAGTTTACAGCCACAGGTAGCAAGTGTTCATGCAGTTGACAGGTATTTTTCAATAGTTTATCAGGGGCTGGCAAGATGGCGTAGCAAGTAACAGGCTTGCTGCCAAAATGAAAGGGCCCACGCGGCGGAAGGAGAGACCCAAATCCCAGTTGTCCTTTGCTCTGACTTTTCTAGGCATACCATGTCATGTGTGCCCCTCATAAATAAATAAATGTAATTAAAGAAAAGAATAGTTCAGCAAATAGTAACAATACTGTTGGACATTTCCACAAATGATTGAATAATATGACCGTACTTACTAAGGGTTGTGTGTGTGCGCGCTCGTGTGTGTGCGCGCTCGTGTGTGTGTGTGTGTGTGTGTGTGTGTGTGTGTGTGCGCGCACGTGTGCACGCGCGCAGTGCACGCTCCCACCTGTCATGCATGTGCGTGGAAGTCAGAGGACAGCTTACAGACACCAGTTCTCTTCTTAAACTTTCTCACCTAGCCTTAAAAAATTCTTACAAAAAGACTTCTACAGTAAAAATGAAATGTGCTTACTGAATAAAAAAATGTTAATTTGAAATGATCACATAAAGAATTTAAGATGGAGCTGGGTGTCTTGGCACACACCTTTAACTACAACACTTGAAGGGCAGAGACAGGTGGATCTCTGAGTTCAAGGCCAGCCTGGTCTACAAAGTGAGTCTGGGAAGCCAAGGCTACACAGAGAAACCTGTCTTGATAAACCAAAAAAAAAAACCCCAAATGAACAAGAAAGCTATAACACAAGTGTGCCTGCTTGCCCTCCTCACTGTGCTCAGTGCTCGGCTGGAAGCAACTCAGCAAGGGTGACTTCGGCCCCAGAACAAGAGCACGAGGGCGTGGTGTGCAGCAGGGCAGAGTGGGAGAGGTGTCTTCAGCTCGCTCTCCTTTCTATGTAGCCATGGGTGGTACCCGCCACATTTAGGATGGTCTCCACCTGATCTCCCACAGCCGTGTTCAGGGTTTGTCTCCCAGGTGAGCTCACAAGCAGTGTCAGGATTCGTTCTGGAAAGGACCCATCAGACAGGGACTCCTATCGCCTACTGTCTCAGTCTTTATTCTACTTTTGTTTAGTTCTAAAGGTTTATGAGTGTGTGTTTATATGTACTATTTGTGTGTGTGTGTGCGCACTACTTGTGTGTGTACGTGTGCGCTACCTGCATGTGTGTGTATGCACTACTTGTTTGTGTGTTTGTATATGTTACTTGCATATGTATGTGTGATTATGTGCACGACTTGTATATATGTGTGTGCACTATTTGCATGTGTGTATACACTATTTGCCTATGTATGTGTGTATATGTGCACTACTGGTGTGTGTGCATTACTTTCGTGTGTATGTGTGTATGTGTATGTCCATGCACTACTTGAGTGTGTATATGTGTGTACTACTTGCATAAGTATGTATGTATGTATATATGCACTATTTGTGTGTGTGTGTGCACGTGTGCACTGCTTGTGTGCAGGTGCCAGCAGAGGCTGGCGGATGTCAGGTTCCATGGAACTGGCGTTACGGTAGCTTGTATGTCACCTGACCTGTGTGCTGGGAACGAACCTGGTCCTGGAAGAGTAGGAAGTACTCTCCACCTCTGTACTTTTCCCGCCCTGGTATTTTGTCTTTACTAGATTGGAAAAAAATCTAAGTGTCATATACTCTAAAAAAATCAGATCATTTATTAACTTTTCCTTAAGAAATTCTGATGTTGCATCTAGTTTACAGTGCAAAAGAAGAGATGCTGTTCAAAAATAAAGGTTTGATGTAAGAGGATGATTTAAAGTAATCGATCAGAGCTCAGGCCTGTAATTTTAGCTCTTGGGAAACTAAGGCAAGGAGAGTGCATGTCTGTGGGCAGTCTGGGTTATAGCGAGTTCCAGGCTTCCCTTGGCTGTGAGACCCTGGTGAAGGAAAGAAAAGAAGGAAGAAGGAAATGAATGGATCAAGTCAATACTAACTATAAAATGAAATTGTTTTATGAAATAATATTACTTTGTGTCTAGGATTCTCTTTTCTGACCTAATCTTTATATTTTCAAAAAAAAAATTTACTGTTTTTCCTAAACAGATACATCCTGGAACTATGTTTCACTTTTGGGGACAACTGCCTGAGTCAGGTTTTTTTGTTTTGTTTTGGATATCTTATTTCCTCCTGAGACATGGTCTCCATGTCCTTGAACTGGACATAGCCCAGGCTGGCTTCAAAGCCACAGTGCTGTCTGAGCCTCCCGAGTGACGACAGGTGTGCGCCTCCACACCCAGCTCCAAGGCTGTATTGAATGAGACACTCTGCTGTGGCTCATGCAGGCTCTTCCGCGACTTCACTGCTGCGTTGGTGGGATGGCATCCTCAGTCATCCACACTGTGGCGGTGTACTGCGCATGGTGAGCGTGCAGCCTGGCTCTCTGCGTGCCCGCAGCTTAGTCGTTCCAGTGTGGGTTTATGAAGAATGAAGCTAACACACTGTATATGGTTTCTTTTCTTTCTTTTTTTTAAGATTTATTTTATTTTGTGTGTATGCATGTTTTGTCCTCATGTGTGTCTGTGTACCATTGGGGTGCCTAGCACCACAGAGGCCAGAAGAGACCTCTAGACCTGGAGCTCCGGATGGTGAGAGCTGCCATGTGGGTGCTCAAAACTGAACCTGGGTCCTCTGCAAGAGCAGCCATGCTCTTACCCACTGAGCCCCATTTCTCCGCTCAGTCCTGACCTGCTAACATGGTGATCATGTATGTGTGTTCCTGTTGGGAATAACTTTTTGTTGTTGTTGTTGAGACAAGGTTTCTCCGTGTAGCCTTGGCTGTCCTGGTAGACCAGGTTGGCCTCAAACTCACAGAGATCCACCTGCTTCAGATTCCCACAGTGCTGGGTTTACAGGCATGCATCACCGAGCCCAGTTTGTTGGGAATAATTTAGTGTGTATTATTGGCTCAGAGCATATGCCCATAGACAGCTTCATTAGATTCTGAAGTAGTGAATGTTCTAAAATGAGAAACTGTTCATATCCATGTGATATTTGCTCTTTTAAGCATAAGCAAACATTCATGTTCATGCATGAGCTGTGACTTCAATGAATAACTATTAATTAACGAACATGAGCTGTCAGACATTTCTGTAGAGAACTAGGTGATACTTCAGCTTTGTGGGCCAGATGGCCTCTGTCATAGCCACACAACTTTGCCACAGTTTCGTGGTGGCAGCCACAGCACGCATGTCAGCGTATGTTCCTGTACAACTTAGGTTATGGACGCCAAGCTTCCAGTTCCACATGGGACAGAGGACACCACCCACCCTGTTCTTTCCCTCCTCTCTCACTCCCTCCATCCCTCCCTTTCTCTCTTTTGGGGCCTAGAATTCCCAGTGGATTCCAGGTTGGCCCCAAGTTCAGGAAACCCCCCTGCTGGCAGCCTCTAGGCATAAGGCACCGTGCCCAATGCTTCTCTTCTGCTCACCTGTTAATCATTTTAGGTTTGTGGGTCACACAGAGAGGCCTCACGGGGTCTGTGGGCTCTTGCTTACCACCCCCACATTTGAACTTGTTCATCCAAATGACCTCTGTACTTTTAAATCACCTTGAGCAACTGACTGATTTCAATAATACTGTTATTATTAAAAATGTTTGTATTCTTTGGGATTTATTTCCAAGCCCATTTCTAGTCTTCAAAAAGGGAAATTAGTTTTGTTAATTTTGAGTCACTCCTCAAAACGTTTTTACTCAGCTTGATTGTGGTTTAGTCTGCTGGCATTTCTGAGTGACTTCTGCCTGTTCCCAGGAGAGCAATATGGTCACTGACAGGGTGTTTAATAATATGCCACAGGTTCTGAAGAAAGTTCCCAAAGAGGAGCTGCAAAGTGCTTTGGCAATGACAGAGCCCTTGGAGTAGAGGTGTGGCTTCCCCCACACACTGCTGCTCAGAAGGAGCAGCCAACACCTGGTATGCCATTTAATAAAAGCAGTCTTGGGCTGCAGAGCTGGCTGAGGCTGAGCGCACTGGGCTGCTCTTGCGGAGGATCTCAGGTCAGTTTCCGGTTTCACCCTCACGCTCACGACCCTCTGTAATCCGGTTCCTGTGGATCTAGTGCCTCTTCTGACCTCTGTGGGCTCCTGTACATATGCAGTGTCCATACATATTCTCAGGCTCGCATACACACACACATCAAATAATAAATATTAAAAAGAAAATCTTGCCTGGTGCCATGGCTTATGCCTATAATTCTAGCACTTTGAAAGTTGAGGCAGGAGGATTGCCAGGAGATCAAGGCCAGCCTGGACTACAGAGTGAGAACCTGTCTCAAAAACACAATCAGTCAAACAAAACTTATTACATGGGTCCTACAGTGTCTTTATCCTAACATAGATGGCCTATGAAGAATGTGGCTAATTGCAAAGATCAGTTAATCGGGATATCTTTTCGATTCCCTAATGGCTGTCATATAGCACTTACATCTTGTTAGATATTTTCTCATGTAACTTCTCATGAAGATGATAGACCCGTAACACAAACCTCACCTTAGGTCAGAAGTAACCTGGAAGTAAAATTTGACATGATGATTCAAATCTGTGCATAAGTGACCTGTTGCCATTCTGCTAGGTTTTACCAGAGTGGTGGCTGATTTCCTCCAGCTCCAGCTCCCTTGGTGATGGCTGGCACTCAGGAGCTGTGTTCTCTCCGCCCTTATGTCAGGGCCCACATAGGGTATGAAGGGATGTTGAACGAAAGCACTTACCTTGTGGTCTCCCTCCCTGCTCCCGTTTGCCTTCGGTGGATGAATGATTATGGACACAGTCACAGTAATTACTAGCTAGTTTTGGTAAATTAATTTATTTGCGTTTCAGATTTTGCTTTGTTCTTTTCTTCGAGATAGGGTCTCACTGCGGACCCTTGGTTGACCTAGAATGCTCACGAGGCTAGCCTTGAACTCACAGAGATGAGCCATCTGCCTTTGCCTCTGGTGTACCAGGATTAAAGGAGTGCACCACCAGCCATTCCTGGCCCAGAGCATTGTTTGTGTGACTGAGTTGTGCTGGTTCCTGAGTTGTGCTTTCTTCCTGTTAGGAAGTTGTAGTCACCCAAGCAAGGGCTTCTTGTTGTTTCTTCTTGTGAAAGGTAAGGACTCACAGAAATGCTTCACTTACGTTTTTCTCTTTCCTCAGTCCACCAATCCATGACTTTGATGTATTTCAAGAAAGCAAAAACACGAACTTCTTTGAGTCCCAGGAGTCCATCGATGCTCTGTGTGAGTACCTGCAGCATTTGAAACCAGCCAAGGACCTCAATGAAAACCAGCTAAAGGACGAGTTCCTTAAACTTCTGCAGGTAAACGGTCCTCATCCGAACAGTTTTTACGTTCAGTCTGCGAACAGTGCTGTGAGCATTAGTTTATACAAGTTACATTGGTTTATGCAGATACTTGGGCATCAGTAACACCTGTATTAGGATTCCTTTCTGGCTACTTTTTATCGTTTGTTTCTATTTGGTGTTTTATCTCTCTGGATTGTCCTTTTTATTAGCCTGAGGTTTAAAGAGAAAGAGTACTCTGCACGCTAGCTCATTACTCCTCACAACTCACTCTTCACTCTATTCACCAGTGCCCTGTGTCCAGTAAATGGACCAAATCCTAAAGGGGAAGGAGGCAGCCATCCGCTGTCCACACTGCTCCTGCTCCCTCACAGCGAAGGCCAGAGTTGTCTTCTTGTCGCAAGAGAACAGCCATCTGTTTTCAAAGCCTGTAGTTCTGTGGCTGCCCAGGTCATACTTTTGGACCTACCATGCTAAGCGCCTTCTTAGACACAGGGTCACAGGAAAAAATGGCCACATTTTTGTAGCACCTATAATTTTTTTTTCATGTTTTGAGACAGTGCCACACCCTATAGTTCATGTAGTGCAGGCTAGGCTCAAGCTCACAAATATCCCCCTGCCTCAGCCTCTCAGTCACTACTCCCAGCCTAGCACTTGTGATACTGAGGAATATAGATGGTGACCTGGGATGGGATGGAGGTCATCTTCAGGGCCAAAGACACCATCTTACTGGAGACAATGCCACGTATGCCACGGTACGTGTGGTCCTTAAAGCTGCAGGAAACGGTGCCTTGGAAAAATTAGGTACTTTGGATTTGTACACTTATTTGTGAGGCTTGTGGAGGACAGAGAACAACTGCAGGCTGGATTGGCTCTTTGTGTAGGCTATTGTGACTGACCCAGGTCATCAGGCTTGGTGACAAATGCTGGGCCATCTTG
Organism: Pachyuromys duprasi; assembly: GCA_028658305.1. Lineage (NCBI taxonomy): Eukaryota > Metazoa > Chordata > Mammalia > Rodentia > Muridae > Pachyuromys > Pachyuromys duprasi. The sequence goes on along the minus strand of CM053767.1, from coordinate 51,082,775 downwards.
CCAGCCCCACCTTAGGTTTTATTTAAGCTTTATGCCTTTAAACAAAAAGAAAAAGCAAACAGTCTTTTAAAAACAATGATGCTCTTGGTTGAAGATATGCCATCCTAATTTTAGGTTACTTTTTCAGACAGGGCCTTACATGCTGTTCACCCCATGGTGCAGACATTCCTTTTGCTTGAGCCTCCTCTGAAGTAGCTGGGAATATAGCATATCTATGCCATATCTAAGCATTTTTCTAATTTTAGAAGTGATAGCTGGGCATGGTGGTGCATACCTTTATTACCAACATTTGAAAGCAGAGGCGGGAAGATCTTTGTGAGTTCAAGGCCAGCCAGGACTGTGTGTTAAAACTGTAGTTAAAACCCATTTCAGAAAAAAATACATGTGAGAGTAGAGTCTGGGTAATACTTCGTGCGTGTGTGTGTGTGTGTGTGTATGTGTGAATGAATTAGTGTGTGTGTGTGTGTGAATGGGTGAATGTGTATGTATGTAAATGGTTGAGTATGTATGTGTGCTGAGTGAGTGAGTGTGTGTGTGGATGGGTGAGTACATATGTCTGTATGAATGGGTGAGTATATGTGTATGCCTGGAAGATAGAAAAGGCATCAGATTGCTCAGAGCTCAGGTGTTTGGGGACTCTGGACTTCTGTGTGAGTGCTGGGAATTGCACTTGGCTCCTCATGATTGGGTAGCCAGAGCTCTTAGCTGCTAAGCCACTCCTGCAGCCCCTTGAGTGATTTTTTAAAAACCATGTGTTATTGGAAGATAGTTGTTCGTTTCCATGTTGTCTTTGGTGATTTTGCTTCTAACCCCTAAGGCTGGTGCTTGTTATAGACACCATGTGGCCCAGGCTTTTTCTTGGTGATGCTAGGGTTGAACTCAGACCCTTGAAAGTTCCAGGCAAGCGCTGGGGTCCTGGCTCCATCCCAGCTGCCTTACTGGATGCCCTAAACCTGACTTTGTGGAACTGTGACACCTTTTATGTCCGTCCTCAGGGGCAGAGGGTGCTGTTCTTATTTTGGTTGTAGAATCTGAGCCTTAGGGACCTTAGTTGTTGGTGATGTACGATAGAAGATGCTGGAGTTTAGACACAGGTCCAACTCCAAGCCTGTAGTCCTGGACATGGAATTTGGTAGCTTAAAAAGCAGAATTATGTATCATTTCCTGGAAAATAGCATTGACCATTGTTTCAGTGTACAGCTAGATAAACAAATGGCCACATTGGGCCTGTGACTAATACCATCTTGTCTTAAGGATTAGGTTTTGCAAAGTCTCTGTGTCCAATTTTATTAGCAAACAAAAAAGCCAGGCCTCTGACGGCCATGCCTTCCTCCTAAGGTTGTATGATCAGAACAAAGAAACGGTGATTTGGATATGTGGAGAGTCCAGGAACTTGGCTTTTTCTCTTGGTTTCCAATCATTTGAGTTCCTCTCTCTTAACATCTGAGTCTCTCCATTAGTACTGTAAGTGCTCTGCTGTTTATACCGTCACCAGAATCTCATTGTTTTACCTTATTAAATAGTGTCATGTGAATACAATTCTGTGCTGTTAGAGAAAATGTAGATTCCCTGGACATTTTAAGAATTTATAGAAATATTATGAATATTTTGGGTGCTTTCTTGTACAGTAGCATTTCTGTTGGTTATGTCAAAGAGTAATGACTTTTTTTTTTTTTTTCCAGATTTCCCTTTGGGGGAATAAGTGTGATCTGTCTCTATCAGGTGGAGAAAGTAGTTCTCAGAAGACCAATGTAATACATTCTTTGGAAGGCTTAAAACCATTCATTTTGGTAAATGATACAGAATTTCTTTGGGCATTGCTCATTAAATGCAAGAAAACAGGAAAACCACCCGGAGTTAGAGTAGATATTGTTCTGGATAATTCTGGGTTTGAACTTGTTACAGATTTAGTATTCGCAGACTTCTTGTTATCCTCTGAGTTAGCTACTGAGATTCATTTTCACGGAAAAACTATCCCCTGGTTTGTGTCTGACGTTACTGTGCGGGACTTTAATTGGACAGTTGAGCATATGAAGAATAGTAATCAGAAGGCTGCCTCTGCCTGTGGGGCTGACTGGGAAAACTATGTTAAAATGGGTAGGTGGCTTTACCACGACCATAGGTTCTGGACTCTGCCTCACCCGTACTGTGCAATGCCCCAGGTTGCCCCTGACTTGTATGCGGAACTTCAGAAAGCATGCCTTGTTTTATTCAAGGGGGATTTGAATTACAGGAAGCTGATGAGTGACAGAAAGTGGGAGTTTACCTGTCCATTCCATCAGGCCCTGAGTGGCTTCCACCCTGCACCTCTGTGTAGCATAAGAACTTTAAAGTGTGAGCTTCAGGTTGGTCTGCAGCCTGGACAGGCCGAGCAGCTCACAGCCTCAGATCCCCACTGGCTGACCACTGGCAATTATGGAATCTTTCAGTTTGATGGCCCGCTTTGACTCTGCTCAGGAATTCCTGGATGCATAAAAGTTCTGAGAATCTCCCTTCAGCGCCAGCAGAGCAGCGCATGGATTTAGTCCTGGCTTCTCATCAGCACGGGAAGCCCCATTTCTCAGTCCTATGCTTCCTTACATACTGTAGAAGACGCTTCCTTGGAACAGTCTCCCAATGCAGTGTTTTTCAAGACGGGTTTTAAACTAACTTCTGTTGGAACATTAGTCACTCTTCCAAGTGCATACTTCTAAGTGGTTTTAATGAACTCATTTTTAATTGAGAAGAAGCAAAATGTAAGGGAATTCTGCTTTTTAAATTATTTAATCCTGGGGTTTTACTTTTCTTTCTTAAACAGAATGATTATTTAATATTGTAAGAAGCCTAAGTAGTATTTAACTTCGTTTTGTCTCCTGAATTAGTGGTGCAGTGAGCACATGCCTTGTAACCACTCTGCAGGGAGGCTTGTCTGTGATGCTTGAACACACAGAGAGAGAATTACCTCAGACCTGAACCACAGCCTGCTCTCTTTTGCACGCATCTAAGTCCCCTCCCCGCACTGAGTTTTAAAAGCCTGTTTTCTTGCATGGATTTGTGTTTTGATTGACCTGTGAAGTGGATCAAAGCACAGACTGAACATCGTGAAAGCAATGTGTTTGACTAAATACAACTGTAGTGGCTTTTCCATTCTCCTCTCCATTCCATGCTGAAGGCACCACCACAGCGGCGGTCTGCAGCAGCGGAAGAATGTGCTGGACAGAAAAGGTGGCTAGGCATTGTTTCAGATACTGCCAGGCGGAGCTCAGTCTTTACACCACACATCTGTAGCTCCTCACCTCAGAAGTCATAGTCTGCAAATCAGTGCTACTTTGTTTCAAAACAAATAAACCTGGAAATGTTTTCTTATACTGGAATAATAAAATGGATTTTACTGAGAAATCTCTCTGGTTCTTATTTCCTTTTGGGACAAGTGAAGAGGAGTTGCCTAGTTGCTCTGAGGTAGTGTGGTGTCGGTGAGATTGGAACCTGCTCTCGTTCAGTTGTGTTTTAAGCCATCTCAGCTGTGCTGCTTCCATGTTCACGTGCGTTTTAAGCATCAAGTCACTGAAATGCGCAGCAGCCTGTGAGCAGAACCTGTTAGAGCATAGGTGTGTGTGTGGCCTGCTTCACGGTGACCCCAGCTATCATACCGCACGCTGCACGGTGCTCCTCTGGCGTCCCCCCGTTTTTGCTATGTGCTTTATTAAGAACAGGGCACTGTAGTCTTTTTGAAAGTGGTCAGCGTCACCCCCTGCAAGGGAGAGCAAAGAAGCAAGTCAGAGCAAGAAAAAGGGCCATCAGGGAGAGGTCATGGATGTTTAGGAGGAGGACGTGCTTAACGGCTATTTTTAATTGTTTGTTGGGGACAGGGGCTCTCTATGTAGCCCTGGTTGTCCTGGAACTCACTTTAGACCAGGCTGGCCTCGAACTCAGGCCCACCTGCGTCCGCCTTCCCAGATTAAAGGTGTGTGCCACCACTCCTGGCTAGATCTAGAACTTACCTGTAAGAGAGGCTGGTCTCAGACTCGTTATTCTCCAGCCTCGGCTTCCAGGCGCTAGGATTACAGGTATGTGCAGATATGCCCATTCACCGCTTGACTTCATTACTGACATAATCCAATATGACTTACTTGAAGTGCTCGGTATTTTACACTCACAACCTTGCGCAGTCATCTTTACAGCTGACTTCAGAATATTTGTCACCTTTAAAATAAACCCAGCACCACTGATAACTATTAAACTTTTTGCTTCTATATATTTAATTACATATTCTGGGCATTTACTATTAACAGAATAATAAAATGCATGGCCTTTTGTGATTAGCTTCTTTTAAAGGACCATAAGTTGTAGCATGTCATCAGCCCTTTTGATGGCTGACTAGTACTCCATTATATAGATATACCACATTTTATTTGTCAGTGTTCTTTCTCTTTTTTTTCTCCCTTCTTTTAATGTGTTTGTTTTGAGATAGGGTCTTATATTGCCCAAGTTGGCCTTGAACTTGCTATGCAGCCAATGACACAAATTAGTTATCTCTGAGCATCCACCTTCCAAGTGCTGGGCAGGCCCACAGTTCCCATTTTCTCACACAGGAATGCTGTCGCTATGACTACTGATGGACAGATACTGCTGTTTCACATTTTCCAGTCTTCGGGATACCGTGGAGTGAAAGTGCTGGGTCATATAGTGGCTTGGATTTTTTTTTTTTTTTTATGGACAGAACTTTCTCAACTGTTTTCACTGCTTCAGATGCCCTTCGAGGATCAGGGTTTCCGTCGCCCCCACATCCTTGTCAGCACCCAGCACTGTTGATGCTTTTGATTGCATCCATGGTGCTGGGCTGTGAGCAAATTGTGAGCTTACTGGCCATTTCTGTAACTTCTTTGGATCATAAGATTGAGGTGAGCCTGGGGTATAGGGAGAGGTCCAGGCCAACCTTGGCTACATAGTGAGACCCTGTCCCAATAAAACAATCGGACCACAAAAGTCTTTTACCAGATAAAAGATTGGTAAATATTTTCTGATATTCTCCAGGTTATCCTTTTTTACTTTTGTTTTGAAGTTTCTTTGGAAAAGGGTTATATAGCTCAGGTTGTCTTGGCGGTAGCCATGTAGCTCAGGCTATGGCCTCAGACTCAAAATCCTCTTGCTTCATTGTCTTGAGTACTGAAATTACAATCTGTCTGTCTTTTATCTATTATACACACACACACACATCAGATTGACCTGTAAATGGGGGACACACACAGAATGAGTGGGTGAGCAAGCAAGAGAGAGAAAAACATCTAAGGATTGAAGATTCTCCATAGTTCAGAAACTCCTGAAGTCTCAGTCAAAGTTTCAGATTTAAGGAGCAAGGAAGAGTTAGTTGACCCAACTGGACAGAAATTGGTACCAGGAATGTGGGGACTTGCTGAGGTGGACCTGACCATGCTGGCTTGAGGGGGTGGGGTGTATTGTAGAAGCGTGGAAGTGCTCAGAGCTTGAGCTGTTGTGGGAACCTTGAAGGTAAGAATGTTCAGAAAAAGAGCCCATGAGAGCCTGGCTTGTGACATTACAGAGAAGCTTGAGATGATGGATGCTGGTCAGCTCAGGCTGAAAAATCAGTTGCTACTAAAGAGAGACCAGCATCATTGAGGTGAAATCTGGGAGAGATTTCTTCAGGGGCAGCTCACCAAAGCTGTGGTCCAGAAGGGGCCAAGGCTGAACCTTGTCCTGGCAGTCAGACTTGCTAGT
>CM053767.1:51061230-51076560 GCA_028658305.1 Pachyuromys duprasi | reverse complement strand
AAAGAAATAATTTTTTAAATTAAAAATACAACCTCCTCTCCCCTCAGGGCTCTGCCATCCTCACCTGGGGCGGCAGGTCCACCCCTTAAAGTCTGGGGGTGGGGGAACCCATAAAAATAAATACAAACCTATTGTCTTCCTCTCCTTAAACCGCAGAGATATGTAGAATGCCTTTTAAAACCATATGCTTTCCTGAGCCAAAAGAAAATCTTGACCTAATTAACTATCTCATATTTACAGAGAGAATGAGGTCAGCATAGGACAAGTGGCCCCACAATGGAAGTTGGGGACAGGAGGCAGGGAGGGCCACGGACCTCGATCGCTAATGCTTTGTCCCTTTGGTGGCTTCACTTGTCATTCAGAGCGATAGGTAGGCATTTGTTCAAGGCTCTGCTCCCAGCACAGCACCAAGCAGAGCTGCCAGAGCCGGGGGACTGTAAGAGCTTCACCCTAGGCTCTGAACAACTGTGCTCAGACGCACACTGTAGAGTAGTGCCCCTCTCAGTTTTGCTCGGAGAGGCTTCTATTTTCCACTGGTCAGCCGTTAAAACAGAACCTCACGGTTGACTGCTGAATTCTCAGCTCTAAACTGGACCACCCGTAGCACATCCTCCTTACGTTCTCAGTGAGCATCTGGAAGAGGGGGCAGAAAGAATCAGATGATGAGAGCCAGATGATGAGAAGGGTGCATCGAAACCCCGTCATCCGCGCCTGACATGGCGATCGCACTCCTCAACTCCCCGCGACTGTTCTCTGCGTCAGACCTGCCCTAGAGCCATCCTGTCAGCATCCAGCATGGATGGGCGAGGGGCTCCCCAGGCCTCACCTCTAGCTGAGTTGCTGCTGGCGCTTACAGGGGCTGAGAGATGAGAGGGCCATTTTTCCTCACGGGTGGAGCTGCTGTTAAGATGCCCATATTCCAGTCAATACCGCCACACCCATGCCCATGCTAGCAGGACGACCAGGGTTACACAGAGAAACCCTGTCTCAAAAAAACGAAGGAAGGAAGGAAGGAAAAAGAAAAGGTTGTGTAGGGTACAAGGAAGTTTATTGTGGGAGCTAGAGATAGACATACAGCGCGGGAAAGCACGGTGGGGAGGGAGAAGGGACAGAGAAGGCAAGAGGAGAGGAAAGCTGGCTGCTGCCTTTCTCTGGTGATTGGCAGGTGATGACACCCGGGTCGCCACACGTGTGCAGCGCCTCTTTATCCTTGGCTGCGACCGCCACCCAGGACTTCTCTTGCCACCATAGAGGCAAAGTTAGAAGTTCCTCAAGACGTGAAGACAAATGACAAAATATTTGGTTAAAATCAAGTTTCAAAAACTAGTTTGATTTCTAAGTAGAGCGGAAGCCTCTGGATCTTTCAAAGGTCTTTATCATTTCAGAAAATCTCACGGCTCTGAGTGGAGCTGGGAGCAGTGTGGGATATTCCTGACCCCATTTTAGACGCAATCTGGATTGTTCTTAAAATTGTGCCAGCTTTCAAACAACAAAAAAGCAAGTCTTGTTCTTTTAAAAATCAAGAGGGAGAATGTCCCCACTCACATTGCTTTCTTTCCTAGCTTCTTGTGCTACTGTTTTCAGAGAAGTATTCTGAGCCCTTTTGATGATTTTTCTGATGCACATGAGATCAGATTTTATAAGCAATTGTGGGCTAGCCAGCCACATGCCTGCATCTACGAAATGGCTCTCCTTTAGCTGCCCCAGAAATATCTAAATATTTTAAATTGGTCTGATTTTTGTTTTGTGTGTGTGTGTGTGAGACAGAGCCTTATCTTCTGTTGATTCATAGGTTGATCTGAATTGAATCTATTTATAAATTTGCATTACCAGTCATGAATTTACTTGGCCAATAAAACTCTTATGAAAGAGAAAGGGGAGGAAGCAAGACATAGGAAACTTAGTAATCAGATGATAAAAATAAGTCAGCCCTTGAGCCTTCACAGGGTTTCCTGACATAGCTCTAGAAGTTGCATTTTAGGTACAGAGTGCTTGAATTCAGAGCACCAGCTTCTTTTATTTCATTTGAGAAGCCAGCCTGCTCGATATGCATGTTGATCAGAAAGCCAATGGGTTAAAAGGAATGTGGGGAGCATTCAACACCTCCCACTTGGAGTTAGACTATTAAGAAACAGTGAGATTTAGAAAGGAAAAATCATAATACCTTGTTGCAAAGTTGCTAAAGCATATGTCAAAGGAATTAAGTGATTTAAAAATATGATCCAGGAAGTTTTGTTTTGTTTATTTTTTTAAGCAAAGACATTTTTTTAAAAATTGGGTACAGACATTCGAAAACGGAGAGAGAGCACAGCTCCAGTAAGCTGGACCTAGCTGCTCACACAGGCAAGGCAAGCATGGAGAAATGAGGTAATGTTTAGGATTCTTTGAGAGGCACAAGGTGGATTGAGGCAAACCCAGCACAAATCAGGGTGGTTATAAATTGTGCAAGTGCATTGGGATGCCCAGGTCAAGAGGCAAGTCAGCCAATCTGGTATTTCTCAGACTTTCCAAGGTATTTTCAGAGTCTGGAAAATTGTTGCCTCTGGTAAATTCAGTTTCCAACATAATCTCTGTGTGGCAATTTAGCCCTGTTGGTAAAACCACTGACTTGAAAGAGATTTTTGCTCTTTTTGCCCATTCTGTGGCCATTTTGATTTTTATGTTACCAGTAATAGTTTGATGACAGGTTAGAAAATGACTTCCCAGGAAAGTGGATATTATACTCAAGCTTGTCAAAGACAGACAGAAAGAAGTGCTTCCCTCACTTCTATACTGGAGCCTCAGGACAGCCATTTGGACCTCCCATGAGCACACAGACCTCTGACTCAGTCCTTAGGCACCTAAGTGTTCACTCTCAGCCACGAAACAGGAAAAGCAGCTTAACTTGCCCCAAGGCAAAACCATAAATCAGGCCCCAGGTTTATAGTTTCATTTTGACCACAGCCATAACATGGATAATTGGTCTGCTAGTTACAAAACATAGTTAGGTGTGACCTTGAAATCTGACCTTAGGGACGTGGGCAAAAGTTATTTCCAAGCTGAGTGCAGAAAAACATCCCCTGTGGTTGTGGCTACCCTTCATCCCTGGTCTTCTTCATAGCTCTTGACCTCCAGAGCCTCCATCCTGACGTCACAAGATGGGCACTTGTACACACATATCCCAGACAAGCTGCTGAGCTGTGGCTGTTACAACAGCTAATCTTAACTATAAGGTGTACAGTCGTTTGAAATGAAGATGGGGCACATGAGATGGCTCAGTAAAGGTGCAAGCTGCTGAGTGGAAGGATGTGAGCTCATTCCCCAGAACTCCAAAGGAGAAAAATGACACCAACAATTTGTCCTCTGACCTCTACATTCATTGCATAGCAAATGTGCACACACACACACACACACACACACACATACTCACTTGAAAGGGGGAGAAAAAAGAAAGAGGAAGGAAGGAAGGAAAAAGAAAGGAAAGGAAAGGGGAGGAAAAGAAAGGGAAGGAAAGGGAAAAAGAAAAGCAATAAAATATATACTAGGGCTTGGAGAAATGGTCCAATGGTAAGAACTCTGGCTGCAGTTGGGCAGTGGTGGCGCACACCTTTAATCCCAGCACTTGGGAGGCAGAGACAGGTGGATCTCTGAGTTCAGGGCCAGCCCGGTCTACAGAGTGAGTTCCAGGACAGCCAGGGCTGTCTGGAGAAAAACCCTGTCTCTAAAAACAAACAAACAAGCAACAAAAAGGAAGGAACACCGGAGACCATTGCAGTGGACCTGGGTTCAGTTCGCAGCTAGCATGTGGCAGCTCACAACTCTCTGCAACTCCAGTTCTGACACTTCTTCTGGCCTCTGCAGGCACCGCACACACATGGTACACAGATACTTGCAGGAAAGGTCTCGTGTACATAAAACAATACAGTTTTTTAAAAGAGGTACCATATTCCCCATTATCTGAGGTTGAAGCTGTCCTTATCAACTCAGTGTGAAAGCACAGCCTTTGCCTTAACCTTTGTAAGGAAGGAAATAACAGTGAAGTTAGGTCTGTTATTACCCAGTACTAGAACTGTTTCATTAGTGATTATTATTAATATTGTACCTAATTTATAAACTAAATTTTATCACAGGTAGGTGTGTAATGTAGTGCATTTAGAATGGGTTCCTAATGGTGGTGGCTGCACATGCCTTTAATCCCAGCACTATGGAGGCAGAAGCATGTGGGCCTCTATAAATTCAAGGTCAGTCTGGTCTACCGAGGGAGTTCCAGGACAGCCAGGCCTCTACTGAGAAACTCTGTCTGTCTAGAATGGGTTCTAAACATCCTGTTTCCAGAAATGTTTTAGAGTCGCAGTGGGATTGCTTTATGTTACCAAGGAAATTGAGGTTCCCTTTGAAAGGGCCCTTAGACTCATTAAAAAAAAAAATTAAGAACAGATTCAGAAGAAAGCTTAAGGAAATTTTTATTACAGTTTAAAAGAAAATCCCAGGGCAGGCAAGCTATAAATCTTAGCAACTACCCAAAGAGGAAGATGGAAAAGAAGAAGAAAGAAAATCATGCTATTTGAGTTAAGTTGACATGTTCAGCAATGGAGGTAAGCCACATGGCAAAAAGAAGGGATAACGGGCTTCAGAGAAAGCATGAGGAAGTCCAAAATGTTAAAGCATGGTTAGAAAAAAGAAAGGAGAAAAGGAAAAGTTATGCTTTTCTGACTCGTTCAGAAAAGTGGGCTGACTTAGGAAGCTGAATAGTTGTGGTTTCATAAGGGATCACGCAGGAGCCATGAATTCTGAGAAGGAAAAGTACATTATCTCAGTAAAGGCATAAATATTCCCCCCATCTTTTTTGCATAGTGATAGATGAACCAACCTTCCTAAGGGTGATCTCTTGGCCAGGAGTTTGACTGGCCCACCTGGTTAATTGTTTACTTTACATCCCAATTGCTCCTTTCTCTCCTCCTAGTCCCTCCCTCTCACCTCACCTCCTGAACCTAACCACCCCTCCTTCCCTTATCCTCAGAAAATGGGAAGCCTCCCATGGCTATCAACCAGCCTTGACATATCAACTTGCAGTGAGATTAGGCAAATCTTCTATTGAGGCTAGACAAGGGAGCCTAGTTACAGGAAAGAGATTCAAAGGCAAGGGACTGGAGGGGGAAGGGATGGGGATGAGAACAGGAGGGATGAGGTTGGGGGAGGACAGAGGGAGAGAGTATTGGGGTAGAACATCTTAGAATGGTAGAAGCCTAGGACAATGGAAACTCCCAAGAATCTATGAGGGTGACCCTACCTAAGATTCCTAGCAATGGGGGATATGGAACCTGAACCAGCCATCTCCTGTAATCAGGAAAGACTTCTAATGAAGGGATTGGGACACCAACCCAGCCATGAAATGGACCCACAATTTGTCCTCTTTACAAGATGTGCAGGGGTAAAAGATGGAGCAGAATTTGAAGGAAAAGCCAAGCAATGAGTGGCCCAGCTTGAGACCCATGTCACAAGAGGGAGCCCACCCCTGACACTGTTAATAATATTCTGCCATACTTGCAGACAGAAGCCTAGCATGACTGTCATCACAGAGGCTTTACCCAGCAACTGATGAAAACTGATGCAGAGACCCACAGCCAAACAGTAATTGTAATGGGGGAAAAACTGTGGAAGAAAGGGCGGAAGGATTGAAGGAACCGAAGGGGTCAAGAAAACCTACAAAATCAACTAACCTAGGCTGGTAGGGGCTGATAGAGACTGAACTGCCATCCAGAGGGTGTGCATGTGCAGACCTCTGCGCATATGTGTAGCAATTGTGCAGCTGGGTCTTCATGTGGAGCTCCTAAAGTGGAAGCAGGGGCCGTCTCTGGATTCATTCTTAAGGGAGAAGGTAATGGCATGTCTCCACCTAGGGGTAGATTCTATTCTTTTGGCTGGGGGTGGGGGGGAACTGCTTTCCCTTAATAGGCTTTCAGTGCCTGTGACATTGGGAGTGGGGTGGGGAGGGGGGTCTTGGAGAGTATGTTCCATGAAATAGGGGGACTACTGTAAATGAAACAATGTTCAACTTTCTTGAGGAAATGTTACATACTTTTAGTGTAAATTGGATTTCATTGGCAGAAGCCAAAACGAAACATTTCAATAATGAGTATAATGAAGATTCTAAGTAAAGGGACACTCATAAATTACCCTGTTGCCGTCTGCCCAATCTGCCTTCCAGGGAAGACTTATTGTCACAGAGAAAGTGCTTGGCTGTATAGCAACTATTCTCACTTTGCAACACTTATCCTGATGGCATTTTACAGGGAAGCAAACATACAAAGCACACTACATTGCTCTGCCTTGGTGGAAGTAGGACTTGCTGATGTGGCTTCAGCTCTGCCTCTGGCCCCTTGACATTGTAAGGAAATCCCAGGAACCCTTGGGGGTACAGTTTAAATGTCACATTTATGTCAATCAGTCAGAGTACGTTGGGAAGAGTCAAACCGTGCACACTTAGTTTTCCCTTATGATTTAAAACAGCCTACTATCTACTATTTTGGAATTTATTTACATTTTCAACCTGTATAACTTCTTATGCAATAAATTCCATTTTCCCTTAATATATTTATTTGTGTGTGTGTGTTTTTCCTTGCTCTATATTTTTCTATTATTGCCTAGTTCAGGCCAATGTTATAAGATTGTCTTTGCCTCAGTTTCCCCACCATTCCAACTCATCTCATATATATTCTCTAAGAAATTGTTCTGAGCAGGCAGCCTGACTGACCTTCATCAAACACAGATCTAACCTTCCCATTCTTTTTCACAAACACATCCAGCGGCTATCCACTACAGTGTGAGGAAAATCTAAAGGCCTTTAAGTAGGACCCAATGCCTCCCACGGCCTGACCACACTCCCATGGGTGCCCCAGCTCTGACCTCCTGAAACATGGCAGCCACTTCTTCAGGCCTGGCCCTGTCTGATCCCACAGGGCTATACAACTAACTTGTATATTTCTTTCTTGTCTGTGGTCCAACTGGACTTAGCTGCTCCCTGACCTTCCTGCCTAAGGCCATTTCCTGTCTGTCCTGCTGCCCAGGACACACCCCTCCCGCCCTTTAAGCCTGGGCAGATTTGCATGTTCATTTCCCCACAATATCCTTCAAAACGACTTATTTTTCCCCCAGTGCTAGGGACTGAACCCAGGGCCTTGTACATGCTGGGCAGATACCTGACTAAACTATACCTCCAGTTCGAACCATAGGGTTTGGAGCCCATTAGTATACATTTCATCCCCTGAACCAGTGTCTAGCACCTGCTTGTTGCTCGGTAAACAACAGCATAAAAGGTAAATGAATGGATTTCCCGGAGAATTTATGGCAACTGATTCTTTCTGTTTCTACCTCAGAAACACCCAAGCCCCACCGGACTACCCACAGTTCCTTCCCGAACCTTCGTTGCTCTTCCCAGAGCCTTGTCAGTCATGATACCCATAGACTCACAGTGACTATGCAGAGTGGAGGAAGCCATCCAAAGGCCTGTGGTGAAGCTGGTCGATGTGGTGCATACCTGTGACCCCAGCACTCTGGAGGCAGAGGCAGGTGGATCTTTGTGAGTTTGAGGTCAGCCTTTGTCAAATCGAGTTCAGGACAACCAAGGCTACACAGAGAAATCCTGTCCTAAAGAGAGAGAGAGAGACCTGTAGTGTCTGGTTTCATTTATTTGACAGTCTCAAAAGGACAAAACAATGCTAAACATGGGGGCATTGTGCCTGTAATCCCAGCGCTCGAGAGATGGAGGCAGGAGGACAGTCCATGAGTTCAAATCCACCCTGGAGAGCATAGAGAGTTCAAGGCCAACCAGGGCTACATAACGAGGCCCTGCCATAAAACAAACATTTGTAGAGAACACTTGAAAGGATAGATCTGAGATCCAAGAGTAATGGAAGAAGCAGGGGCTTCATTCCAAGCCTAGGTGTAATGGAATGTTTTACATCTTAATTACAGTGCTGTTTGTATGTCTTTATGTTGAAATTTGTAGAACTGCACTCTAAACCCAAATTTATGGTATGTCAATTTAAAATGTCACTTTAAGAACAAGTTTTTTTTTTCCTCTGAGTGTGTTCTCTCATATTTAAAATAGAATGAAAACATTATTTCCATGCATGAGAACCTTCAAGGGATGTAAGATAAATCTCTTTCTAATTATTCCCTCATGACTTATTTATTTTTGTTTGTTTCAGACAGGGTTTTCACTGTGTAGCTCTGGTTATCCCAAAACTTGCTTTGTAGACTAGATTGGCCTTGAACTCACAGAGATCCACCTGCTTTCTGCCTCTGTCCCCCAAACGCTGGGATTAAAGGTGTGCACCACCATGCCCAGCTCATGATTTATCTTACAGGAACCATTTTAAATTTCCCATATTGTGAAGCTTCCAGAGCCACTTTGTACCATATTACAGGTCCCTCTAACCTGCCCAGGACGGAACATCTGCAGCATGCACACCCCTGCCTGCCTCTCTTTCCTCTCTAGTCCAAGATCCCCTGCCTGGGGAATGGTCCCGTCTGAACACAGTCCAAGAATGGAGTCGTGTGAGATGAATTCTGAGTGCTTGTGAGAAAACTCCAAGAGACTGAGACAAGATTCTTGTGGCCTCAGTTTCTCCAAACACACAGAACTATTCTTGGAATGTGCATTCACCATCCCTCCAGGTGAAGCAGGTAGGGGTGAGTTTACTTCAGGCTATCCCGTTACAACTGGCTGTTGTTCCTTGTATGGGAAAGCACGGTTTTGCCACATGCAACTCACTTCTCCTTGAGACTGTACACTTTACTCACTTAGCCTCAGAAGATGCATTGTCTGATGTTCTGAATGAAGCTGGCTACCGCATAAGACTTTGGTCTTCCTCATTTACCATCTCCACTCTCCTACCTCCTACTAGCAACTAGAGCAGAAAACAGTTCATAAGCGGGCAGCTCCGGCCACCTCAATTAACTTAGTTAACATAGTCCCCCACAGATATACCCACATGTCTCCCAAAAAGTTCTAACTGCTGAGAAGTGAACCACACCAACCATCATGCCAATCTCACAGGAGTTTTTATGAACAAAAATGATGCAGAATTTCTTCCGTTAAGTGCCAACTTCCAAGCAAAATGGATAAATAGCATTGTCCTGTTTGGTGCATGACAAAAATCAATCAATCAAACACTGCAACCACACAGAAACAATTGGACACTAAAAATACAGGCAGAGCTAAAAGTGAGTTTAGTATTTATGTACAAAAGACAGTGAGCCCCAACAGAACATGCAGACTGTATAATCTATGTGAAAGGGCATCGTTAACTAGTAGTGGGGTAGGGCTGCAATCTTTGCCCAAGTTCTCAACTCGAAGTCAGAACCCATCTTGTAATGAGCAGAGTTATTTTCCAAGCCAAGATTCTGCCTGAGAATCGAAGGAAACAGAAACATGGAATAGAGTCTCCTTCACATTTAATTTTAAATAATTTATCCATAATGTTGTTAAAGACAAGGCCAGAATGAGGATCATTTATTTGTATGGGCAAATTTTAGATTTCACCGAGAGAGCAGAACAGTCTTTGTCAGCATCCCTTTGGTTAGAAGAGTGAGCCAGATCATGTTTTTCGAATCACTTCCATCTGTCCGTCCCTCCCAGTCATTTCCTTCTTCTTACCCACTGGCTTCCAGCTGTGTGTGTCTTTTCACGGTGGGAGTCACCCATGTTGGGGTTCTCTGCACCGAAGCTCCTGGAGAGGGATTTTCATCCCACGCAGTGTTCGGCTCATTGTTAAAAAGTCATGGATTCGGGCCTGCCGCATGATGCTCACCGCGCAGTGACCGAGAAGCAGCCTCCACCTGTCCACCATTGACCTTGCCTGCGGAACTTGTGAGGCTGCGATGTGTTGGAAACTCACAGTACGGCTTACAGTCAGGGCTCTGCCTGGCGGGGCCACCCTTCGTCTACCTACTCATTCAAAGTAACCTCGAGGCTACAAATTATGATAAAATGAAGAACTTACAACGGTAGACGGAGTTTTGGATTCCCTCAGGTCGAAGTTTAAATTTTGATTCGCTGCCTCTGCCAGGCCCTTGAAATCCTGGGCTCCGCTGGGCCTGCTGACTCATACTCAGCATCCCAGCCCTTGGATGCTGTGACTGGAGGATTGTCACAGTTTGATGTCCACCCAGGCTATACACTGAGTCCCATCCTGAGCTACCGTGGAAGACCTGGCCTCAAGGCAACAACTCTCTTGCCACCTGGTGCCAGTGTATGCAAAATGCAGTTTGCCAGAGGTATCTGCAGTAGCATGTTCTGCCACACCCTGAGTGAGGTGTTTAGTATCACTCCTGAAGTGAGGTACTTCACATACAGTGTCCACATAGGTTACAATACGCTTTTTGTGGCTCCAGTGAGGAAAGTCAAAAGACACATGAAATACATTTTTGTGAATTTTGGCTCGGGGCTCTAAATATTCTAAATAGAAAACCCATTCCATTTGGGTTTTTTCCATTCTTGATTTTCTTGTTCCTTTATTTTTTTTTTAATTTTTCACTCATTTATTTCATTTGTGAGACAGTGCCTCATCTCCCAAGGCTGGCTTGGAACTCACTGTGTAGCCCAGACTAGCCAAAAACTTCTGGTAGGCTGCCCTTTGCAACTGTTAGAATACCCCAATTTGGCTTTTTTTTATTTTTTATTTTTTGAGGCAAGATCTTGCTGTATGGTCCAGATCAATCTTGAACTCCTGCTCAGCCTCCAAAATGATTAAGTCGAAGCAATGCACCACCATTCCTGGCTTTGTCAGTTAAAAACAAACAAAATCATGGCAATTTACGGTATTCTTCCTCTCCATGAGTTTGCTATGTCAAGCAAAGGTGGGGGTAATGAGAAGCTTCTTTCTCATAGAAAGCTTTTCTACAACGTGTCTCTTCCTTTTTTTTGCACCATTAAAAATTTCCTTTTTTTCCTCTTTCTGAATTTTATTTTCCAGTTTGCCTAGTGACAAATCATTGTAACATGTTGTTGCAAGAAATCTATTGCAGGAATCAAGCTTCAAAAGGGATAAGGACATGTACCTCATTCCAGGTTTAGTGGCACACACCTGTAATCCCAGCACTTGGGAGACAGACAGGAGTATCGCTGTAATCTTAAACTCATCCTAAGCTACACAGAGTTTCGGGCCATTCAAGGCTACACAGAGAGATCCTGTGTCAAAAAAACAGAAAGAAGACTATATTTATACATCATACAGAAGAACCTTTTATTTATTTTAAGGATTTGTTTGAGAGCACTGAGGAAAGAAATATCACACTCATATCAATATCAGTGTCTCCTCAATGCCTGAAAGGCGGAGGGGTCAGGGATGTGGTACACTATCACAGTATGTACCTTGTATGAGCAAAAGGTCCTAACCCAAGCACCAAAGCAAATAAATAAACAATTTTTTAAAAAGCCAGCTGTTTCTTTCAACAACTTCATGAAAAGGGAAAAAAAAGAAGTGGGGGGGGAAGGGAAAAAGTAAAACAATACTTTTAGCTGTTTGTGTAGAGTAATTAGGACTCCTCCAAGTAAAATCTGTAAATGCTTTAAATCAATTTAAGAGTGGCCCTATGGCCTGGCACGGTGGCACACGCCTGTGATCTCAGCACTCAGAGAAGCAGAGGCAGGAGGATCTCTGTGAGTTTGGGGCCAGCCTGGTCTACAAAGTGAGTCCAGTTCAAGGCAGGTCTGGGGTTTGTGTTGGGGGTGGGGGAGGAATGGCCCTCTGGTTCTGATGGACACGTTGTGAGGAATCAGCGCTGAAGGCTGGGTGAGGCATCTGTCATCTAACAGTGACATGGCTACTGCTAACACTGAGATCTGTGTCTTATACCCAGAAGGGAAGGAAACACAACATCTTAATTAGAGGTTACTAAAGCTATGGCTGCTCCTCCCCACGGCCATCTGTGTGCTCCCTACTGACCCTCTTGAATACCAGTGTAGGAGTCCCTGCGTCCCAATTTGTGTCTTTGTTTTGTTTCTTTGAGACAGGGTTTCTCTGTGCAGCCCCGGCTGTCCTGAAACTCCCTATGTAGACCAGGCTGGCCCGGAGCTAAGAGAGCCAGCTGCCCCTGTCTCCGGAACGCTAAGGGCTTAAGTCATGCGCCATCTCCGCCCAGCTCAATTTGTGTCATTTTAAATGAAGGTAGACCAGAGTCCACTTGTGTGTGTGTGTGTTCAGTCACTTGTTACATCATAATTAATAAATTAGGGGCAATTGACAGTATTCTTCCTGTCTTTGAGTTTGCTATGTAAAGTTTGCAAAGGCAGGGGAAATGAGAACTTTCCTTTTCATAGAAAGCTTTTCTACAATGTGCCTTTTCCTGTCTTTGCACCATTCCTTTTTTTTCCCCCTCTTCCTGAATTTTATTTTCCAGTTTGCCTAATGACAAATCATTGTAACATGTTGTTGCCAGAGATCTATTGCAGGAATCAAGCTCCAAAATGGACAAGGGCTTGCACCACCATATTGTACTTGAGGAAGCCTAGCTCCTCTGTAGTCATTTTCAAGTTGAGAGCACAAGAATTCTTGCAGTCAGAATGAAAATCCCAGCTTTTCTCGATGAAACCTCTGTGCGCAGCCTGGCCACTCACTCAGCTGTGCTAAGGGGTCTCCCCCTTGTGCCTAAATTTTGTATTGAATTCCAGCAGAGCTAAAAGCACCAGGGACACAGGCCGTGGCTGTCTCAGGAAATGTGCAAGTTCTTTGGCCAGCCTGTCAGAAATATCTGCAGTGTGAACTAGTTTCCTTGTTTAAAACTCTAGAAACCAGATTGAGATAACGTTCAAGAAACCGAGCAAGGAAATGTGATGCATCAAAGAGCAAATGGAAAGAAGAGGGTAAAATGAATGATAGTCTCTGATGTGACTCCCCAGTATAGGCTCAGGGTCCCTAGCCACAGAGAGTCCCTGTAGGTAGGTTACAAAGGCAGAAAAAATCAGCTCTCAGGGGATATTCTGGTGACCATGCAGGTATGTTTTTCTGTTTTCATAGCTTCCCTAATATAATCTGGCATTGAGACTTAATGTCGCCCAAATAGAGCAAAAGGGTATCAATTTCACAGGATTTCCTGAGATTACGACTGGGCCACACAGTTAGGAGGGCTGGTATCACGCCTTAAATGTACCTCTTTCAAAATGCAGGTGTTGAACCAACAGCCAACAGGATCTTTTAGGAGCTGAGGGCTGCTGGGCAGAGTTGCGTATACCCTGAATCCCAGCACTCAGGAGGTAGATGCAGATGGATCTCTGTGAGTCTGAGGCCAGCCCAGTCTACATAGTGAGTACCAGCGCAGCCAGTGCTACAGAGTGAGACCCTGTCTCAGAAAAAATACTAAGAGAGTTGAACACAGTAAACATGTGGGGGAAAATGCTCAACATTCGTAATAGCCAACTTACGGGATCAGACTAAATACCCACAAACAGATGAGTGGATGAAGAAAACATGGCTACCACACAATGGAGTGTTATTCAACTGTGAGGAAGAAAATGGTTGTGAAGATAATCATATTGAGCAAAAGAATCCAGATTCCGAGTTATCATGGTTAGTACCATAACATACAATTATACGAAAGCAGAAGAGGACCCGGTCCTGCTGAGTCTCTGTCGTACACAGGATCAGCTTTCGGGTTGTGCTTAGCTTGAAATTACCCCATTTTCTAGAGCTCCGGTCTTGACCTGAGTCATACCATTTTGAACCTGGATGCCAAGAAAGAATGACTGTAGTACATTGTCTTGTTCAATGGCTCAGATAGCCACTGTCTGCCAGTACAGGAAGCACAAGTGAATAATTTAAAAGTGATACCTAACAATGCGTGGGATGACAGGAGCCCATTGAGGCACAGTTCCACAGACAATGGAGCCCTTTACCTGAGACCACATAAGGAGCACCCTGAGGCTGAAAGGTGGCCAGAACTGACCTGGAGCTACTCTGTATTCAAAAGTTAAATACTTGCCCCCCCCTCCCCCCACAAGATCCTTACTGTCTTGCAAATTCCCATATATCCAAAATGATGTTGTGTAAATTTTACCTCCCAAATTAACCCTGGTTGGCTAAATAAATTCTCCTAGGCAGAAAAGAGGTCGTTGGAGCCAAGGTTTGAGGGCTTCCTCCTCAGATGTAATCAACTTGCTTTCCTTTATAACTCAGAACTAGCTGCCAAGGGGTGGCCCCGCCCATAATGGTCTGGCCCTCCCATATTGGTCATTAATCAAAACAACACCCCGCAGACATGTCCACAGGCTAACCTGATGGAGGCTAACCTTCCACCGAGGTTCTCTCTTCCCAGGCTGTCTAGCGACAACCAAGATTGGCCATGACAAGTCTCTACCCCTTGTCAGTCTGACACACAAACACATCAGTGTTAAGTCAGAGCCTTTCTTTGTCCCCCAGACCTCATGTAAATAGCACAATATAAAACGCAGTCTAACCTTTAAAAGTCCCAGCATCATTAGAAATAATTTTAAGCTTTTTGTTTTATTTTGTTTTAGTCTGTTTGGTTTTTGTTGTTGTTGTTGTTTATGAGACAGGGTCTCTCTACATAGCCCTGGTTGTCCTGGAACTCATTATGTAGACCAAGCTAGCCTTGAACTCACAGAGATACAATTTCCTCTGCCTCCCAATTGCAGGAATTAAAAGTGTGTGTCACTACGCCTGGTTTGTTTGCTTGTTTGTTTTAGCTTTTAAAGTCCAACGTCGGTTTTTGAAATCCAAAGTCTCTTAGTGTGGGCTCTTATTAAAAACAAACAACAAAAATGTCTTACCCCAAGAAGAAACCTAGGGCATAAAATCAATCAGATTTTTTTGAAATCCAAAGTCTCTTAGTGTGGGCTCTTATTAAAAACAAACAACAAAAATGTCTTATCCCAAGAAGAAACCTAGGGCATAAAATCAATCAGATTTAAGCAAAAACCAAAGTCCACTGTGCTTACAAATGTGCCTGGGTGTCTACCACCTGGGCTTCTGGACCTAGGCTCCAGAGGGTTCTGCAGGACTCGGTTAATCTAGTCAGCCAAGCCAAGCTGGCTCCATGCCACACCTGCCACTGTCCATGGTGGCTATTCCAGGGTCCTAATGTCCCCAATGTGCTGCTGTCTCCACTCCAATTGAGGCTAGGCCTTCAGCTGTGGCCCCCTTCTCTCTGCAGGGACTGCAGCCCTGTCATGTGGCGCCAAGCCTCAGCTGCTCTCCATGACCTCTTCCATCCTGGGGTTTCCACTGCAGCTGAGGCTGCACCTTCACCTCCCAGAGCCAAGCCTCAGCTTTCTCCGTGATGCCTTCATGCCTTCAAAACCAGCACCACCTCGGAGGCGCCTGCACACTA
>CM053767.1:51043886-51060730 GCA_028658305.1 Pachyuromys duprasi | reverse complement strand
AAACCCTGTATTCAAAAGCCAAAAAAACAAAGAAACAAAACCCAAACCAACCAACCAACCAACCAAAAAAAATGTGGTGGGATTTTCCAACATGCTCTCAGAATTCAGTTATTCCCCACACTCGACTATGCCCCAACTTTTAGGTTTCTCTGATTCTTCACATATTTGTGGGAAACCAATATCGAGGTATTCATATAAATCAAGTTTGTTTGTTTGTTTTCCTGACAATTTCGTATTTGATATTGTATTTTATTCTAATGTAGTCTCAGTTCTCTGTGAATTAAGATGGTTGGATCCTATATAAGTATGTGATTATTATTATTTTTTTTAATTGAGCCCATTCAAAGTAAATTACAGATCCTGCCTCCAAATATATTTTTGTAAGAAATTTAATGCATAGGGTTTTTCTGTTTTGTTTTGTTTTTTCGAGACAGGGTTTCTCTGTGTAGCCCTGGCTATCCTAGAAATCACTCTGTAGACCAGGCTCATCTTGAACTCAAGAGATCCTCCTGCCTCTGCCTCCTGAGTGCTGGGATTATTCCTGTCTGGCCCACAAACTAAAGCTGGCTTTCAGGCTGTTTGGCCATGTTGTTGCTTTCACACATTCAGAGGCTTTGGATGAAAATTATGACTTCAGTTCCAGCTAGTGGTAGGAAAGAGAGCAAGTCCCTTTCCTCTGTGCTTTGCAGGGCTGGAGAGATGGGTCAGTGTTTAAGAGCTCTGGTTGCTGACACAGAGGACTGGGGCACATAAGGATCCAAACAAAGCTAGTTACTGCTGTGTTACTGTGACACAGGATATGTTAAGGCAAAAGGACATCGCTAGAGGTGATGCTAAAGACTGACGTCTTAGGCAGGTAGGTGATGGCACACTGCGCACCTTCAATTCCAGCACTCAAGAGGCAGAGGCAGGTGGATCTCTGTGAGTTTGAGCCAGCCTGGTCTACAGAGCAAGTTCCAATATAGCCAAAGCTATGCAGAGAAACCCTGTCTTGCAAAAAACAAAACAAAACAAAAAAGCCCTAAAATGATAAAAACATGTTTCCACCCATCAGGAAATTGTCACAGTTCTGATGTGTGTGCAGGAAGTAATATAGGCCCCAAATACAAGCAGAAAAGCTGGTAGAGGTTAGCTCTGTTAGGGTGAACAGAAAAATCCGTATATAAGGTTTACATTTACTTTCTTTTGAAATGAAACATTTATTGAGTGTGTACGTGTGTGTGTGTGTGTGTGTGTGTGTCTATGCAATGCTCATGGAAGCCAATGGACAACTTGTCAGATCAGTTCTCTCCTTTTACCCTGGGGTATCAGGGATTGAAATCAGGTCACCTGGCCTCACCAGAACTACCTTAACCCCCTGAGGCATCTGCTTGGGCCTAGAAAATTTTCTGCATACCTCACTTAGGGTCTGGTAGATCAACTAGTCAAAAGCTTAGTAGGAGAGGTATGAAAAGGTTAAAATTCAAGGTTAGTTAAGTTATTGTGAGCATAAAAATGTATAAAGTCGTGAGAAGCTGGGAGAGGAATTGGAGAGGAGGGCAAAGAAGGCTTGGATGAAAATCCTTTATGCACACATATAAAGTTCTCAACAAATACACAAAAATAAAGCCCCAAATAATAATTTGAGGCTCTGAATAGCTTTACTCATGTGGATTGCTGTCACTCTTGACAGTGTACTCCTTTCTGATTTGTATTGTTGCTTTGCTTCACTTTAAATAAAGTTTTTTTGCTACTTTGCAACCCCTATGAGAGATAATGTTATCAAGATTTTTTTTTGCCCCTAGTGTGTGTGTGTGTCTATGAAATAATTACACCCAAGCCTACTTTATTAGTAGGGAATGAAAGAGATGAGATCTATATACTATTATGAACAAAGAAAAACCATCAAATCGTTTGAGAACGTTGGATAACCCACCTTTAAAGGAATTTTACAAAATCCTGGCCAGAATCCTTCCAAAGTGTTAAAGGCCCTAGGGGAGGACTCAGGGAGCTTGAAAACCAAGTGGAATGTGGAGGCTTGTGTTGGCTCTTGGTCAAAAGAAACGTTATTGTAAAAAGCCGTGAAACTGGAGCAAGGTCCACAGAGCAGTAATGTTGTAACAGTCTAAGTTCTCAGTTTTGATATAAATATGCTTCCATTGACAAGTTGTTTACAGAGGGAAGGTATCTTTAATCAGAAAGTCTTTGTTCAGGGTTTGCAACTCTTTAATCATTTTAAGTCATTCCAGACTTAACTACCTAAAAGATAAGTGAATAAATGGTGATAGGTTTATTCATTCACACCTTTGGCTTGGAGATTTTTATTGTAACTTTCATCTTTTCTTGGCACCCATTCCCTGACCACCTGGCTTCAGAATGTAGTGTGAGACAACACCTTCAAAGAACAGAGAGGACTTTTTGAACACCAAAGAGAGAAACATGTTCTTCATACTATACTTCAAAGATACTGCCTTAGACTTGATAGGCCATGGGCAGATGGCAGGAGAAAACTCCTCCTTTCAGTGGAATAGGAGAAGGGGATAGGGGAAAGAGTGAGGGAGAGTGGGTCTGGGAAGAGTTGAGGGAGGGGCCTAAAACTGAGATGTACAATGAATAAATTGTAAAAAAAATAAAAAGAAAAGAAAAGAAAAAATAAAGATACTGTTAGCAAATAGAGTATGGAAGCATTTCCAGCAGTAGTGAAGGCTTCTTGGTTTGTACTTGAATTAAACTGATGAATTTATAAGGACTTACTTATTCCTGTGTCCAAGGACAACTTAATTTTTTTTTTTGTTTTTTGGTTTTTTTTTAATTGTACAAGGGAGTACCCTGGCCACATGATGGATTATTTATGCCATGTTCTTTTGCTCAAGGTTTTGTTCTTTTTTTGTTTTGCCTCTAGTTTATTTTCCCCATTGAAACTGGTGAGCTGGTGGCTTTGATCTCAGGACAGGGAAGTTCAAAGGCACTGCTGAAGTGGATCAGGGTACCTCACTCTTTCTGTTACTGACGTGGCAGCCCCGCTGGTGGCTACAGCTTTGGTAGCTGTGTACGTACTGCTTGAGTAACTAAAGGTTACTAAAATTAGCAAACTGAATGAATAAATATCTCTTTAGGCAGTGGGGAGGGTGTTAGTTTCATAAAATAAATACCTGAATTATATTTCCAAATGATTTCCTTCTCATTGAATTTTGCTTTATAGTTTTCTTTATAGTTTTCTCCCCCATGGGTATTCATTTTCAGAAATGTGGCTTTTGGCAGAGGAAGGTTGTTGTAACCTCAGAGTCAGTGCCAAGGGCAAGAGTTTTAAGACCCAAGGGTAATTAGGGTCTTTCTATAACTCTTAGGGTCAAAGGCACAGATAATAGGATTTCTGTGAGGAAGTCTTGATGTTGTAGCCAAATGTCTGGATTAGTGAAAATGAGAACCTAAAAGGATGTGGGAACCGTTAGGGCTCTTCTGAGTTGTTCAAATAGTCAGTCACAGGGCAGTGGTCTCAGACACGCTGCTGTACCAAAGACACAGTGCCCCCTTGCTGCGACTATCTAAAGTCCCCTCGCTTACAAGTTGTATTTGAGGAAGAGAAAAGGGATCATTAAAAACTAAGCAATAGAGAACGTCACTTCATAGAGTGGTAAAGACTTTGGGAAGACAGTCAGATGGGGGTCCTGGGCTGGAGGGAGTCTTATAGGGTGTGTGTAAAGGGGCATGGCTCCAGGGAGACAAAAGCAGTAAGTCTTGGGAAATGCAGAAGGAACATTCCTAGAAACAGCAGACCTGTTGATGGGAAAAAGAGAGATGTATTTATTCAAAAGAAGCTTGGGCCAGACATTCTGAATTTCTCTATTTCCAGAAATACAAGAACTTGGGAAGCTGAAGCAGGAGGATTGCTATGCTTTGAAGCCAACTTGGGCTTCTCTGTGAGACTGTTTGAAAACAAAAACAAAACCCCCTTTAAAACTGCAAACAAAAAAAACCCAACACATTCTTTTCAGAAGTGTGGCTTTTGACATTGAATGTGAGTATACTGCAACCTCAGCATCTGTTTCAAGGGCAAGAGTTGTTGATTATCAGTAATAAAAGCAAGAGTGGTTTGATGTTTATCAGTGTGTGGGTGTGCAATGGCTGTGAGTGACAGTTCCACAGAGGTGCTGGGTTCTCAGTCCGGGGCAGTTTACCCCCTCACTGATATGAAAGACAAAGCTGAGAAACAGCTATCTGACAGCCACGGGCCACTGTTGCTCCAAGAGAATGTTCCTAGGACAACTGGTGACTAATTCTGCAGCCTTGTTGAATGTCTTGATCTCGACAGTTACATGACATGGAATGCTCTTATTCTCGGGAAATGTATGCCAGAGGACTTGGGTTTGGGCCATTGTGTGGGCAAATGGCTAAGAAGGATTCATCAATCAGAATCATAATTCATACACAAAGATAAATCAAGGTCAGCCAGATGTCCTCATAATTGTTGACTGAGTCTAAAATATTCTTGAGTTCATTGGATTAGCCTTACAAGTTCTCTTCATATTGAAGTAAAAAACAAAAACAAACCAAAAAAATCCAACAAAACAAAACCCTCACTAATATGTGCCAGTAAGCTGATGAGCTTACTGAGTAGAAAGTACTATTTCTGGCAGTTGCATTTATAGTTTAGTTAAGTAAAGAATAATTAGTAATAAGTGAAGTATTTCAAGAGAGGTGGCAAACATGATGAGTGACAGCACACTAATTCATGTAAAGATCCAGAAGGATAACCGTGATGGAGCAAACCCACTGACGTGACACTTTCATAGCCTGGCGTGTGCCAGCCGATGAAGGGAAGACACGTAAGCTCTGTCCCTGTCCTGTGAGAACAGGGGACAGGGTCCTGTGAAAACCAGGGAGAGTGCTCTCACCAAGAACAACCTTGGACCCAGGCTTCCTGGCCTTCTGAGCTGTGAACAATAAGCGTCTTTTGTTGAAGTTGTTTTGGGCTCTCGTGTTTTGCTATAGGAATCCTGGGATGACTGACAGACAGCCTTTGCTGAAGCTGGAACCCTCACTCCTGGACTTGGGGTCTTACACCTAGCAAATCTGATTCAGGGCGAAGGCTTTCCGCAACGTTATAGACAGTGTCTTTAACTGCAGAATAATTCCTCATGTGATTGCTTCTCCTCATATCCTTTCATCGAAAAATATATATTGAATTGGCTCTTGGAGAAGTTATTTCCTTAGAGGAATAAATTCCTGGTGCTCTAACTTGTAGGGCTGTGAGCAATGGCTGCTCTGACCCTTTTTGTCTACCTAATTTTCTTTAGCTGGTGAGCAGATGATGGACAAGCCTGTGGCAAGAGCTAAAGTACAGGGAGGATAAATTCAGTGGGTATTCGTTGCAAATGATGTCATTTAGGTGGAGAAAATGAAACTTCGGGTCATGACTATTATCGGGAGACATTAGCTGGAGTAGAAATATACCTCTTTCCCTGTGCAAGGAAACGTGTCCTATTGTTTTCTCTTTCTCCACTAGACTAATTTTTGATGCAGAAAATGATCAGGGATATGTTGGCATGGTGCTGAGGATTAGGGGACCAGCAGCAGGCTAATATTCTTCATGACCTCATGACCCCAACTCTTTCCCCTTGGCCCTAGTGGGTTGAGTTCTTCGCTCTGCCCTGGCTTTTGAGGGTTCAGCCTGCAAGCTGGTCCACACTCCCATTCAGCGTGGACTCCCATTCCCTTGAGCCTTATCTAACTCACTCTTTTTGTTTTCCTTGGGAAGATGGAAGGCAGGGTGCAGTTTCCACCTAGCTGCTTGTCAGCGGGGCTTGCTGCCTCCATTCCGCTTACGTGGCATCTTTCCCAGTATGCCATCATTTCAGCCTTGACAGAGGCACCTAGTGCCTCCTACTGAAAGAGATCCAATTTAAATGCAAACAACACCTCTAGTCGCTGAAAATAAACCCTGAAGTCAATTAATTTTCCTGTGACTTACTTTGAGTCCACGTTGAGAAATTATCTTATTAATATGGACTGAGTTTTTCTTAGCTTTCTAGAACTTTATATTCTGTTAAGTATACTTTTAAATAGACTAGATCCAATCGGTATACTTCTGAACTTACAGAAAAAACAGCTAATCTTTTAGACAGTAGCTAGAAAGAGATTTATGGGTTAAAGTTAAATTAGTTCCTTGCTTTAACATTATACACAGGATGCAAGCTGTTACTACAACAGCCAGATTAGCAGGTTAGTGGTAGTGCAGTTTGGGTCAAAATTCAATATATGAGAAGAAATTATTTTAAACTTTGGGAAAGACAGTTATAGGATAGTAATATAATTATTAAGAACATGGGCTTTGGAGTCAAACAGTCTTGGTTTGCATCCTGGATGGACTATTTATTCATTCATTCGTTCATTCACATTTGCTGATAGCTAGTCACTGGAAAAATAGTGGTGAACAAAATGGACACTCTCCTGCCTAGTTGCCTGTCAGGGGAAATGGATGTTGTGTAAATACTCAGTCAGGAGCTGGAGAGATGGCTCAGCCGTTAAAGGCTCGGCTCACAACCAAACATAAATACCCATTCAGATAATTAATAGCCATATGACACAGCATAAAAGCTGGCAGCACATGAGGGATTAGCACAAGACTTTAATTTATACCAAAGGGTCCGAGGAAGCTGACTTAGTGGCTGAAGGGCCATGAGGGACGGAGCAGAGTGAGCATGGGGAGTTAGCGTTGAGGGAGGAAGGAGCCTTGGCTTCTTAGTGCCTTGATCCCACAATGCAGAATTGTTATTACACGATGTGAACAACATTGTCAGCATTACGAGGTCACTCCAGGATTAAATAACGCTCTATTGAGTTATGCTTAGTCTGGGCTTGGTTTCAATGTTTGACACTTGGTTGCTATAAGGACTAGTTGTACTTCCTTTGTGGAGTTTATTAGATGATGTAAACAAGCAAACAAACAAAATATTGTGTGAGCCAGGGTTGGATTCTCCACAGGGGATTTGGGTACAGAAGACAGTCATGGAAGGTTCAAGAAGAAAAAATATTAAAAAAATTATCTTAATTTACATTTTTGTGTCTTTTGGTGACGTATCAGATACACACAGCAGTAGGCTTTATATAAACACATTTGCAGGATACATACAAAATTATTTGTAGATGCTAGGGTAGAAACATGGGTTTAGGGATTGGATGGGCTTGTGTGCCTGAAGTCAGGCTCCACAGTGCACTTCCTGTGGTCCCCTCGTCAAGACCAAGCTGCTCGTGTCTTGTGAGATGTCTATAAGGGCTGAGTCAGGCAAAGTCAGTGCAGTGAGCATTTGTGTTTTTATGTAGCCAGTCCCTGAAGAAGGGTCACTGACTTTACTATTGTTGTCCGAGGAACAAATACTTGAATATAGATATCTTTTTAAAAGATTGTGTGTCTGGTGCATATGTGTGTTTGTGTGTTTGTGTGTATGCATGCTCATGTGTGTGGAAGGCAGAAGACAATCTTGGGTGTTGGTCTTTCTTTTACACTTTGACAGAGGGTCTCTTCTTGTTTGTAGTTATGTAAGCTAGCTGGCTGTGGGGTTCAGGGGGTCTCCTTTTCCTGCCTCCCATTTTCCACAAGAATGCTGGGACTACAGACACTTTCCACTCTCTGTATGCAGTTTATACGGGTTCTGAAGATTTGAACTCAGCACCACAGGCTTGTGCAGCAATCTTTTTTTATCCACTGAGATCTTTCCCTGGCCCTGGAAAATGACCTTTTTAAAGGGCTACAGAAATGATGAAAAGTTGCTGATTAAATAGTGACCATTGTGACGAATTTCAATTTATTGGTGAAGTGTTAAATTGGTGCTACTTTTATGTGAGATAGATGTCCAAATTCTTAAAATGCTTCTTACTTTTGGTGCAGCCATTTATTTTTCAGGAATTATTCCTACAGGTAAATTAGGATACTTCCTTTATGGTGGAATATTTTGTAGTCGTTTGGGACTGTGAGGACTACAGGACCCTTGGAGATGGAATAAACCCATTTTGCAGCAGAAGATGAGCACCGGCTGGCCTTTTGTGGGTCCTGGAGTAGGATTCTGTGGTTCAGGGAGATGCATTTTGGCTGCTATTTGACAAGGGGTGGACTTGAACTCCTGACGGGTTATCTTGACTACCAACCTGAGGGGACTGTGAGACGCCCATGTGATTACAAAGCACCCATCTCAGTGTGTCTATGAAGGCCTTTTTAGAGGGACCAACTAAGGGAGAGAAAACCTGCTTTGAGTGACGGTGGTTCCATCCTGCAGGGATCGGAGGCTTTATAGGCTAGAAATGAACAAAGAGAAAGCCTTCCAGGGTAGGCATCTGTTGTTCCGCTTTCTGGATTTGGTGACAGGAACTGTTCTTCCCCACTATGCCCTTCCTCCATGGTAGAGCGAAGGTGGCGCCAGACATTGAGTTCAGGAGCAGAAACGAGGGGAGTGTGGATTCTGGTTCAAAGAGCAGCGTTTCATACAGCTCAGGGAGTTTATTCCTTAGCTTGTCTGCCTGGGAGGGTTTGGTAGGATGTTAGTATTTGTCACCTTGCCAGGATACAGAAGCATCTAGGAGACAGGCCTTCAGGAATGCCCGTGGAGAGTTACCTAGTTAGGTTAGCCTCTGGGCAAGCCTGTGGGGGCATTTTGTGGATATGCTAGTTGATGTGGGCAGGATCAGTCTCTGCGCAGGGAGTTCTCAACTCTATGGAATGGAGAATGTGAGCTGAGCACTGGCAAGCCTGTAAGTGTGCACTCACCGCCCCCTTCTTCGTGTGGATGCTGCTTCAAGCTCCTGCTGCTTTGACCCTTAACCCCGGCCCGTGATAGACCGTATTCTGAACAGTGAGTTAAACCTTAGCTGCTTCTTCTACTTCTGCTCTTCCTCCTTTCTTCTTTTTCTTCGTCTATCTATCTATCTATCTATCTATCTATCTATCTATCTATCTATCTATCTATCTATCTATCTCATCTTTTATATGCATGTGTGTTTGCCTCTGTACATGTATATGCACCACATAGATGCCTGGGGCCTACAGAGACCACAGGAAAGTGCCAGATCCCCTGGAACTGGAGTTGCAGAAGGTTGAGAGCTGCCAGGTGGGTGATGACAGGCCAGCCTGGGTCCTCTGCAAGAATAGCCATGGTCTAACTGCAGGGCTATCTCTCCAGCCCCACCCAAGGCCAAACAATGGGTGGGGCTCCAGGAGTTCTGTGGAAGACTGGGAGGAAGGATAGAGGGAACCGGAGGGGGTCAAGGACACCAGAAGATGACCTATGAACACCACAGGAAGACCTACAGAGTAATCTAACCTGGGACCATGGGGGCTCACAGAGACTGAACCACCAACCAGAGGGCTTGCATGGACTGAACCTAGACCCCTACACATATGTAGCAGATGCGCAGCTTGGTCATCATGTAGGTCCCCTAACAATGGGAGTAGGGGCTGTCTCTGAGTCTGTTACTCACCCCTGGGTCACCTACTGGGCTGCCTCATCACTCCATGGTGGGAGAGGGTGTGTTTAGTCCTGCTGTGACTTGAGATGCCTGGGTGGATGGGTACCAGTTGGGGACCTTCCCTTCTCTGGGTGGAGAGGAGGGAGGGGCTGGGATCAGAATGTAAAGAGATTAAATAATAACTAAATGGAGGAGGGAAAGGGTTGCTTTTATCAGGGAATTTTATCATAGCAACAAGGAAAGAAACTAAGAGAAGAAGTGATCAGAGCTTCCCAGAAGGAGCAGCACACAGACAGAAGGGGGGGCAGGGGGGACAGAATTCTTCCTGCTGTGTCATTCTTCACTTTCTTCTGGGAGAGGTTTTGGCAGAGCCATATCGGCCCTTGAAGTGCTTCTGTTCCGGCGTCTGAGAGCTTGGTGAATTGGTATCAGACAGGAGAGGTCCCCACACATCTTGCTGTCTCAGCAGGAAGCTGGGTTAGGTGATGAGGATACACGCCCAACAATTTGAACCTTGGGGATATAGCTCAGCTTGTAGCTGGCTGGGAACTCACGACTGCAGACCAGACCTGCCTCAGTCTCAGGGACCTGCCTGTCTTTGTCTCCTGAGTGCTGGGATTAAGATGCTCAATTCAGTCAGCTTTCTTTTTTTGGGTGGGTGGGTGTCATTTCAAAACAGGGTTTCTCTGTGTAGCCTTGGCTGTCTTGTCTCTCTTTGCAGACCAGGCTGGCTTTGAACTCACAGCGTTCCGCCTGCCTCTGACTCCCTGAGTGCTGTGCCTGGCTCAGTCAGCTTTCTTATACACAACTCTGAACCTAACCCCCATAGTGTGCTGGGCCCTTCCCCCATCAGTCAACAATGAATACAGTTACTGACATGGCAATAGGCTAACTCAATCTGGGCACTCCCACTTTCTGGATGATTCTAGGTTATACCAAGTTGATGATAAAAACTGAGTAGGCTAGCCTCCCCCTCCCACTTTGAATCCATGCTAGCCTCTAACGTCTCACAGAGCCCATAGACCTACCTTTCAGACATGTGCAATTCTTTCCTAAACTGGAGTCTACCACCTCTGCCCTAAAGAGTGTGTTCAGGACAATTGTCAGTGTCATGCACAGTCATGACAGTCGCTAAGTCCAGCCGTGGAGGGGGCATGAGATCCACGAGAATTTGACTGATTCTGGAATGAGCTACAAAAACATCATTCAAAACACTTTATTGTGAATTTTGTTTCTTAGCATGGTGTGCGCCTGCGCGCTGCGGCCCACATTTGCAGGTTGGTTTTCTCCTACATGTGGGATCTAGGAGTTGAACTCAGGCACCATTGGCAGCAAATATCCTTACAGAATGAGCCATCTCAATGATCCCAGCTTTACATAAATTCTTATAGGAAGGTTTAAACTTATTTGCTTACATGTTCCTAAGGTTTCCACATTCTCCTGTGTCCTGAATGGGTCTCTGAGGAGGCTTTGCTGCCAGCAGGAGATGGTGTGTCCTGGAGGCCACAGATTTCTCCTGGCAGAAGAAACAGCACTGTAAAACATGAAGCAACCATGTCTTAAGGTGGTTTCTTTGGCCAGTGCTAAGTGCTTATTTGGAAGAGAAAACAGGGGTTTTTAGTACAACACAGATGCTATTTAGGAAGTTTTTCTTTCTTTCTCTCGCTGTCTGGTTTGTTCTTTGTTCACTGGAGACTTTTTACAGCCAGGAAAAAAAAGGGGGGCGTTGAATTACTGCTTTAAGCCTCCAGGACACTCAGATTTTGGCTACCACATTATTTATGTTTCATCTCTCAGCTGTGAGCTTCCCGCCTCAGAGGTAGTCCAAACAAATGCATTCCAAGACCTCCACCTCCCTTCTGCTTTGTCTTCGTGCACACTAGGGTTCAAGGTCAAGGTTTCCTGTTGCCTCTGCAGCCAAGGAAACCAGTAGGGTATCTCACACCTGGTATCCTAGCACTTGGGAGATGGAGGGGAGAGGGAGGAGGATCCAGAGTTGAAGGTCATTGAAACTGGGCTACATGAGACAACATGCCAAGAAAACTCTAAAACCCAACCCAGCACCTGGGGGACTGGGAAGAGGAGCTGTTGGGGGAATGCTGGCTGTGTGAAGATGAAGAGCCAAGTTTGTATCCCAGCACCCATATTAAAGAACAAAAACAAACGGCCAGGCACTGCCTGTTTGTAACCCCAGCCCTGGCTGGGATCCAGAGACAGGGAGAACTCTAGAGGTCACTGGCCAGACGGCCTAGCCTAACTGATGAGTTCAGTGAGAGACCAGTCCCAAAACTATGGTGGAGAGGGATTAAGGGAGACATATGACGTAGACCTCTGGCCTCCATGAGTACCTGTGTGCATATGTACACACACACACACACACACACACACACACACACACACAGAGAGAGAGAGAGAGAGAGAGAGAGAAAGAGAGAGAGAGAGAGAGAGAGAGAGAGAGAGAGAGAGAGAGAGAGAGAGAGAGAAAGAGACACAATCACATACCTATACAGAGATGAAGGTAGACGGTGAGTGAATAATGGCACCTCAAGTTGTCCTCTGCCTTCTACATGTGCAGGGATGGTCACACACATGTATATACAAACGTGTATCTGTGTATACAAGAGCATACACATGTGCACACATACAGGAAAAACAAGACTTAAAAATACCAGACAAATAGAGAGATGAAAACATGCAACGTCTGTAAGTCTGGACTCTGGTGTTGGTATATGACAGCTGGGAACCAGTCAGTAATTTAAGCACCTAAGCGTGCTTTCAGCTGTCTCTCTCTTAAGATGTTTAGTACGAAATTTCATCACCTTAAAAATATTTAAATGTACTTGTGACAGGTTCATAAGAGTATGAAAAGTGTACAAGTTTCTGGGCATCATGCTGTGTTTTCATCACAGAGAGATAAAAGCTATTTGCTTTCCTTGAGGGATCTTGGACATGACCAAAGTTGCTACTGTTCTCTTTGAAAATCATTTCTCCTCTTGACCTTCTTCCTCCATTCTCCAGCTTAATATATAGATTTTTTTTCCTGGTGAGTGTCTTTCAGACAACTAAACATACTTTGCATGTACATTTGTACCTAGAGAAAAGTTGTTATTTTGTTTAGCATGTTCTTTTAAAACTAGAGAGTGGATTCTGGAGACATAGCTCAGCTGTTAAGAGTGCTGGCCGCCCCTTCTGGCAATGCTGGGTTGGATTCCCAGTGGCCACATGGAGCTCACAACCATTTGTAACTCCAGTTCCAGGGGATCTAATATTCTCTTTTGGACTCCAGGGGCCACACACAGCACGCAGACATACATGCAGGCAAAATACCTATATACATAAAATAAGATCTTCTAGGCATAAATGGTGTGGTACTGTTAGCTTTGTTTCCTAATTCACTTTATTTAAAACAGTATGCATTTGAGATCTCCTTACATTTGCCACATGGATTTAGTTTGTTTCTTTTTTTTAAATTTTATTTTTGAGATTATAATGTAATTATAGCATTTCTTCCTCCCGTATCCCTCTCCACACTCTCCTTCAAATCTATGCCCTCTTTTTTTCCCACTAATTGTTACTGCACGCACACACACACACCCTGTTCAGTTTGTATGATGTTACTCTTCTGTATGTTTTGGGGGCTGGCCATATGTTGGCATGTTCTTTCCGGCGAGGGCCACCTGTCCTGCTCTCAGCTTTACTCAGTAGCCTATGGTTCCTTGTGTAGGACTGACGCCTCATGGGCTCTTCCCAACACAGTTTGGCACGCTTATTGGTGTCCTCCATTCAGCTCAAATTTGGGTGGTCATGCTGGTCAGACTTTACAGGTGAGCTTCTGATGTGACTAGGGGACACAGCCTCACAGCAAGGTCCCCCGGCCCTCACACTCTCTCTGGTCCCTCTTCTGCAATGTTCCCTGAGCCTTAGGAGCAGGAGTGTTCTGGAGGTGTGTCCGTAGGGACTGGGCTTTTCAGCTCTGCACTGTGATTGGTTGCGGTTTTCTGTAGTGGTCTCTGTCTGTTGCAAAGAGAAGTTTCCTTCATGAGGTGAACATTAGGCTTAACTGTGGGCAGGAGGACAAATTTTCACATACTGTCATTAGGGTTAGTTTGGTTTTTTAAACTGCTGTCTACATTCCCATCTTATAGATGTACAAAAGTTTGCTATACCCTGTTGTAATAAATATTACCACAAACCTTTTGTAGAACTGGAAGGACTGTGTGACAGTGAGTATGCACCAAAGTGACTGCCACATTTTATAAATTCATTTTAAAGTGTACTTTGAACTCATTTTTAATTATATGGTACAGAAAAGTGATTATTATTGTAGATCCATGGTTTTTCTTTTCTCTCTCCCTTCTTCCCTCTCCTCATCTCCCTACTATTTGCTTTAAGTGGTGTTTTAAGGACAGCACCCACTCATAGGGTCATTGTGAAGAGTGAATGGGCACAGTTCCTGGATCACTGGATAACAGTGGTATGTTTTATTGAACACTTCAGGAGTGATTCCTAAACCAAATACCAAAAGGGGTTGGCATTTGTGTGTTTGCAACTGTGGTTCCTGCTCATGGCAGAATATCTTCAGTGGAACAATACTGTGAAGACTGTTCTAGAATAGTGTGTTCTTTTCAGTAGGCATATTGAATTAGAAGGACTTTTATGTACACAGTAACGAAGCTCAAGGCACAGTAATGTAAAATGGGACAGTCAGCTTTATTTGAAGTCCTTGACTTGATAGGGAAACAGCTTCTGAAGTTTGCCTACACCTGCTAAAGTGCAGATAGTTGGACTATATCTGGGTCCTATACCCTCCACACTGCCCTTGTTGGCATGAATGAGCCCCAGAGACCAAGTGCAGGCAGAGGGGAAAAGCAGGAGGCTCAGGAAAGTTCTGACAAATTATCAAAATTTGGCTAGAACAGCAGTGTCCAGCCTGTAGCCAATGGGCCACACATCTCAGGATAGTTAGAACTGTGGCCCAACACATTTTAGGTCACTGTCATAGTGCTGCATTAAAAAGGTAGACAAATGTGGGTTGGAGGCATGATCAGGTGTTTTTCAAGACAATTCATGTGCTGTGAATCAGGAAGAAACTATTTGGTCAGGAGAAGGTGGGTAGCGAGGAAGAGTGTCTAAGAAGGGGTAGTTCACTGGGCAGCACTGGAAACCTGTGGTGAGAGAGACGGGGAGAAAACAGAAAATGTAAAAGAGAGGGGGAGTGGGAAGGAGAAGGGATGAAGAAGGGGAGAGAGAAGCAGAGAGAGAGAGAGAGAGCGAGCAAGGGAGGGAGGGAGAAGGGATGAAGAAGGGAGGGAGGGGGAAGGGGGAGAGAGAAGCAGAGAGAGAGAGAGAGAGAGAGAGAGAGAGAGAGAGGAGAGAGAGAGAAGCAGTCTATAATGGAAGAATTTGTGATAATTCAGTTGAATGTTACAATGCTGGAGCAAAGGGGGGATTCATTGTGGGGCCCTGAAATGAGAGTGGAAAGAACTTAAGAGCTTTTGTGTGTTCCAAACTGGCAGTGATTTTCCTCTTCTTTTCTCTCTCTGTTTCTTTCCCATGGGATAGTAAGATAGCTAGCACTGTAGTAGCAAGACTGGCCCAAGACGTGGCCACAGGTCAGATCATTGAGCACATTGTGTACTAAATTATGAGTGAGCTTGTCTTTGCTTTATGGCGCTGAACTTTGAAATTATCTTTTTTTTTTTAAAGACTATGAGCTACCCACAAGGCAATTTCATTCATTATCATAATAGTATCAGTAGCAGAATCAAATTATCTGTAGTCGACTCTCTAAAATTAATTTAAAACTGCTTCATGGGCTAGCTGAGTGGTACCTAATGGCTTCGATTGTCCTCTTGGGAGGACAAATGGATGGGGCTTTAATTTTGCCACTGTGGATAGAGTTTAAAAAAAAATAAAGTGAAGATTGTTTAATACTTACAGGTAAAGTTGAGGGATTAAAAAAATATGACAGGAGAGCTTGATTAAGAGAAACCTC
The DNA here is from genome assembly GCA_028658305.1 of Pachyuromys duprasi. Taxonomy (NCBI): domain Eukaryota; kingdom Metazoa; phylum Chordata; class Mammalia; order Rodentia; family Muridae; genus Pachyuromys; species Pachyuromys duprasi. The sequence goes on along the minus strand of CM053767.1, from coordinate 51,045,297 downwards.
ATGAAATGACGGCTCTTGCTTTGGTCCAGTCTGTGCTGTCATAGGCATTCCTTTGCCATCATGGTCTTTGTGGATAGACTGCATAGCAGGCCTAGTGAATTTTAGCTGTGTTTGCCCCTTAAAAAAATGCTTAACAGGATGGAGGACGCCAAGAAAACAGGCCCTCTGTGTCCGAATGATTGAAGCTCATAAGAACGCTCAGGACATTGAGGCAGCACGCACAGGTCGGCAACAGTCCTCTGTGTATGTAGTATGGCTTCCAGTCTAGTGTTTTTATTGGATTTTTGGGTGTGTGAACAAGTGAGTCTCTGACTCTTGTGCCTTCTCTTGGGCTCTTTCCCTTCTGTTTGTCTTGTCCAACTCCAATGTGTTAGTTTTTATCTTATTATATTTTATTATAATTATTATTTTTAGAAGCTGTTTGTTTTCTAATGAGAGACAGAAAGGGAATGGATCCAGGGAGGAGTAGAAGGATGGAAACTGTAATCAGGATATATTATGTGAGGAAAAAAAAAAAACCTATGTTTGATAAAAGGAAAAAAAAAAGACTTAACAGGACATGAATTCTGTTGATGAAAGTAACACACAGTCCTTGCGAAGGACCAGGAAAGCATGGGAAATTATAATATAAAAGAGACAAAAATTGAGCCTGGTGATGAAGAGAACCACAGTATTTACTTCTAGCATTTTTTAAGTAATTTATTTATTTTTATATTAATCACAGGTTATATACTTTGTATCCCAGCCGTAGCCCCCTCTCTCATTCCCTCCCACTTTCCCCGTCCCTCCCTCATCTTCTCCCTGATCCCCTCCAAGTCCACTGATAAGGGAGGACCTTCCCCCCCGCCCCCCGCCCCGTTCCCTCTGACCCTAGCTTATCATGTCTCTTCAGGGCTGGCTGCAGTGTCCTCTTCTGGGATCTACTTAGGCTGTTCCTCAGGAGGCAGGGGTGGGGGAGGGGGCAGTCGACAAGCCAGCCATTGAGTTCATGACTGAAATAGTCCCTGTTCCCCTTACTAGGGTACCCAGTTGGGTACTGAGCTACCATGGGCCACATCCGAGTAGGGGTTATAGTTTGTATCCATACATGGTCCTTGGTTGGAGAAACAGTCTCATAAAAGACCCCTGTGCCCTGATCTATTTGATCTTTGTGGAGCTCTTGTCCTTGCCAAGTCTTACTAACTCCCCCCTTTTTCATATGATTCCCTGCACTCTGCCAAAGGCTTGGTTGTGAGTCTTAATATCTGCTTTGATACATTGCTAGTTAGAGTCTTTCAGAGGCCCTCTGTGGTAGGCTCCTGTCCTGTTGCTTGTTTTCTCCTACATTCAATGTCCATCTCATTTATTCATCGAAGCGAGGATTGATCATTCCACCCTGGGTCCTCCTTCTTGCTTATCTTTTCTAGGTGTA
>CM053767.1:50979954-51027376 GCA_028658305.1 Pachyuromys duprasi | reverse complement strand
ACCCAGAGTGGATGGCTTAAACAATAGTAAACTGGGGATGCAAGGTCAGGTGCTGGCATGGCTGGGTTCTGCTGAGGTCCTCTTCCTGGCTTGTAAATGTCACCTTTTTGATGTGCCTCATTTGGCAGAGGGAGAGGAGAGAGGAGGGGGAAGGAGAATGGGACAAGGTGGAGGGACAGAGAGAGGAAGAGAGAGAGACATGAAGAGATGCATGGCTAGAAAGCTAACTAGCTAGCTAGACTGATTGATGGATATTGGCCTAGCATTTGCTATGCGGCTCCAGGTTGGCCTCAAATGTGTAGCATGCCTCCTACATCAGCTAAGATTATAGTCATGCCATTATACCTGGCTCTGGTCTCCTTAGTGTAATCAGACTTTTTTTTTCCATGTTGGGTAACAATTATGAGGTCATTTCTTTCTTTTTTGCTTGTGGTACTGGGAACTGAACCTAGGGTCTTATGCATGTTGGGCATGAGGTCTACCATAAAATGTTCTCTTATCTTTATTCTTCAGGATGTTAGCATCCATCAGGTCTTGTCTGGATTAACCACCACTTCAGAGTCTGCAAAGTGACAATGTGTACACTCTTAATTCCAACTGCCAGTTCTCTCTCTCTGTATCCTCCCCGCCCTTTTGCTTTCTTGTTTTTCTTAAAGGATCCATAATAAAGCTATGGAAGCACGAGTTCTTCAACTGCTGCAATTCTATCAGAAACAATTTCTTTATCATTATTACATATTAATTTTCATGGCTTTGTTGTCTGAGTCAATTATTTTCTTGGAGTTCCAAATTCTCTGAACTTTTGCCTCTAAAGCTCCATAGAGATGGGCCCGTGTCCCTGCGGTGTGACACTTTAATACGTCATTGTTTTCAGGACAAAGGCAATATCCTGGGGCCCACTTGCAGTTTTCAGCACTCAAGTCCCTAGAGAATGTAGGTTCTGCTTGTCAAGGGAAGGTGCTGTGAGGCTGGGCTTTATGCTGTGGGTGTGCTCACTTCCTGCATCCTCTGTTGTCACAGGAACAGTGTTCTGTGGGATTTGTTTAAGTCCATGCTCGTGTGGCCGGCCTGGCACCTGAACCCACGTCACCACGTGCTTTGCTTCTCTTGGTCATCCACTGCAATACAGGCACAGCATAAGAGCGTGTCAGCAGGGCTATTCATTAGTGGAGGAAGGATAATAAACAGCCGTGCAATTTCCTTAGTGAGTGTTAACTTTTGAGAAGTGAATGAGAAAGCATGTTGTAATACTACATGAAACAGGAGAGAAAAAAAAACCAATTCCTTTTCTTTCTTTTTTTTTTCTCAATTCCTTTTCTTATGTAAGTGTCTTTACTTGGGACTGACTCTGGAAACTCATCCACTTTGGCTCCAAGTTCCTGCCAACATCATAAAAATTGTAAAATAAAAAATTGGACAATAAAAATCCGTGGTCTTTAATAACATGCTCATTCATAGAACTATTACGCTGATGATTTACCATCAAAAAATACTGTCAAGTGCTTTCGCTGACACGTTAATGGCCGCAGAAAGAGCCTCACACTGCTTTCCAAAGCCTGTTAGTGAAGTAGGAAACTTCGTTCTTAAAGTCCAGATGTGTGGAAGAGGCGGAAGCAGTCACCCAGCTGGGTGTGCTGTGTCTACAAAAGTTTGCTTTATTGCTTTGCTTAAAGACTGTATTTAAGAGCCAACTGCGGTGGTACACACCTTTAATCCCAGCAGTCAGGAGGCAGAGTCGGGAGGAGCTCTGAATTAGAGGCCAGCCAGGTCTACACACTGTGCAGTCGGGGCTGGCTACTCGGGAAGACTGTAACAACAACCAGAACAGAACGAAACGAAAATCAGGTGCTTCATAATCTGCAGTGAATGTAGTGTTTGGAATGTTTGTTTGGATCTTCTCAGGTGTGTCATGTGGCCCTGACATTGGGCAGGTGAAGTGAAGGTCCCATATCTGTTAAGCACATGTACCCCTTGGACTATAGCACAAATATTGCAGTGTGTTTTAATAACTATCAAAGCTTGGTACCTTTTATCTTTGTTACCTTAAAAAAAAAAATCTAACTTTGTTAAAAGAAGTCACTTTGCCCACACAAGCCACACACATTTTTCCTAGAGTCTAGAAGTTAAAGCCAGGAGTTAAATGCACACATTGACTTTGAACAGCCTTCTTAACAATGTTCAGGTTTTCTTGATTAGAATTAAATGTAGGGACTGTAGCGGATTGAAAGAAAATGGCTCCCTTACTCCGGACCGTAGGGAGTGGCACTATTAGGAGGTGTGGCCTCGTTGGAGTGGGTGTGGCCTTGCTGGAGGGAGTGTGTCATTGTTGGGGTGGGCTTTGAGGTCTCATGCTTAAGCTCTGCCCAGTGTGGCCCACACTCTCTTGCTGCCTTTGGATCCAGGTAGAACGCTGGGCTCCTTCTCCAGCACCACCGTCTGCCCGCACACTACCGTGCTTCCCGCCCTGATGATAATGGGCCTCTGGAACTGTGAGCCAGCCCCAGTTAAATGTTTTCCTTTGAAAGAGTTACTGTGGTCATGGTGTCTCTTCACAGCAATAGAAACCCTAACTAAGACAACACCCTTAAACACTGAGTGGAAAAAACAAACAAAATTCTTCCTCTCTTAAGTTGCTTTTGTCAGGATATTTATACCTGTATTTATCTATTTAATCATGAAACAGTAAAGGAAACGAAGACAGCGGCTCTGGCTTAGGTGGCTAGGATCCTAGCTTCATAATCATTTGGCTATGCAGTCCCAGGCCTGCAGCTTTTCCTTTTGAACCTCTGATTTCTTTTAAAATTCTTTGTGAAATGGGAGAATCATTTAAGGCTGTATCTTATAAGTATTTCTAGTATTAAATTATAGTTAATAATCTCTCGATATCTATGAGGGATATGATTCAGGATGCCCCACGGAGAGCAAGATCTGTGTGTGTTCAAGTCATTTTGTAAAACACTGTAGTTTAGTATATGCATCTTCTCATAGATGTTAGGCTCTCAGTTACTTCCAGGACTTAATATAATCAAAACAGCACCAAGCTATTACTTAGCAAGAATTTTACAAGGAAAAGACTTGCACCTAGTTTCCTTCCTGCATATTTTTAGCCTGCGGTTGGTTGGGTCCATCTATGTGGAAGCCACAGCTACAGAGGGCTGACTGTAACAACCATGCAGTGCTCAGTGTGGGTCCGGCACACAATTTACTTTTAATTCTCTCTCCTAGTGACTCACTTTTACCTAGAGTTAAAAATAAATGTGAGATTATTTGAAGAGAATTGGTTTGCAAAATAGTTCCTGGAAGCGAAATATGATGAGCCATAGATGACTAAGGAAACTAAAACAGTTTAAAATTACATACCATGTTGGAAGAAACCTTCAGGTAATTTTCTATCCAGATCCCAGTTCTCATAAGAAATATGGATTATCTTTACTTAATTTATTTTGAGACAGGGTCTCACTATGTAGCCCTGGCTAACCTGGAACTACGTAGATCAGAGTAGGCTCAGACTCACAGAGATCAACTTGCCTCTGCCTTCCAGCCCTGGGATGAAAGGATGCCTGTCATATTTTTTTTATTCCAGTTTATTAATCATTTTTGGCAGTGCTGGGGATTGACCCACCCCATGGCCTTGTGTATACTGGGCAAGTACTTTAAAGACGTATCTCTAAAAATTTCCCTTACTACCTGGTGTCAGCCCTTTCTTGAGCTCCCCCAGAGGTAGAAAGTCACTGCTGTTTCTGCAGTTCCAGTTGGAGCAGTTTCCCGATCAGAGGAAGTTGAGAGCAGGATTTCTACACTTTATGCCCTCTCTCTGGTAGTGTCTTACTTCACAGAGTACACTGAAATCTCTTTTTCTTTCTCTTCTCCCCTCCCTACTTTTCCCCTCCCCTCCTCAATCATGCAAGGCACATGACCCTCAGACACATTTTCTTTCTTTAGGAAAAAAAATCATGGAGACTAGGTCTTGCTAAATTGCCCAGGATGGGCATGAATGCGTTCAATAGCCCAGGCAAGCCTTGAGCCTTCTCAGCTTTCTAAAGAGCATTTCAGGACTGTGCTATCATGTCTAGCAGAAATCTTCTTATTAATGCCACCCTGCAAACATTTTGAAGCCATTTCTAAGCCTATTTCTGTGGCTAAGCAACTCAAGAGTCTTCCCAACACTCTTTACTTGGACCTCTGATTGTTGTTTGGGAGTCTGAGGGAGTTCTACTCTCTGGATGAGGAATTAGAATGAAAGAAGACATGAATATGACACTTGTGACATCAAAGTTACAGCTGTTTCTGGGAATCTAAAATACATCAACAACTGGATGAGGTGTGGAATTAGCAGAGGGTTGTTAACTGTACTCTCTGTCATGAAACAAGAAGAATTTAGTCCTCTTCCTCTTCGGTCTCTCCTCTTTTTATATTATTTATATTATATTACTTATATTGCCATATTGACATTGTCAAGGTTTACATTATGATTTTTTAAATTAAATTTTATTAGATAGTTTATCTGTAGGGTCCTTCTGAAAATTTAAAATCAGAACAGCATTTAAAGATCACAGGGTACAATATTTTCTTTGTGTGTCTAATCTTAGCCCTGATAGAACCTATCCTGCTGAAAAGGTCCAGTGGGAACTGGCCGTGGTCCTCCAGGCACAGAGTGACCAGCTTAGGGCAGTGTTTACAGTTCTATAGCTGAGCCCAGGAACACGGTGGCTTCTGGGGCAGAGAAAGCCACGGTCGGCCAGCACTGCCTTTGCTAATAATGAGACTTTCAAACTTCAGCCGCGCTTGTCCTTTCCAACATGTACAATGGCCCTCGGACAGCTCTGAAGGGGAAAAGGTCGGCTCATCTGAAAGGTTGAGCTGCAGCTTCCGCATCTCTGAGCATCAGTTAGAGTAGAACAAAGTAACCCCCACCCCCCCTTGTCTACATGGCAGCCCTTCCCCTTGTCTGCATGGCAGCCCTCAGAGCATGGAGGCTGCAGGGCAGGGAAGACCTCCCCCTAAGAACACAACAATTTCACCATTCTTTCCGTGTATGCACTCTAGTATGATGTCCTTTGGGCTGTGGGTGTGTGTGTGGGGGGTCATAACTTAAACATTTTTTTTGAGTCAACATCAGATCAATACCTTTATAAATAGAAAAATAAAACAGTAGAACAATTAACTAGCCATGCATAAAGCACAAATCCAAGTTTCAAGTGTTAGAAACCACAGCCATAAAATTAAACCTTAATCACTGTAAAGAGAATAAGCGTGGGAGAAAGAATCCCACAGTCTGTACCCAGTCTACTTTCAAAGTACGTGCAAGGAGATTAATAAAGAAGATCTTGGTTGTAGCCATAATATCTGAGCAAAATGTGTTAAAAACAAAAACAAAACCAATTAGCTACAAGTACTTTGACAAGGAGTGGTGAAGTTTGATTGTGGTCACACACTAGCTTCCACTTTGCTTGCTAAGTAAGGCCGTCTTGGTTGGACTTACAGGAGGGTTGTGCTTGGATTTGAAGACATTTTCCGAAGTTGGTAGTGGTGCCATGCTCTTCTGTAATCCTAGCTCTTAAGAGGGAGGGACAGGAGGATTGCCATAAGTTAAAGGTCAGCCTGGTCTACATTGCAAGTTGTAGGCTAGCCAGAGCTACATGGACATATTGTGTCTCAGCAAAACAAAACAGGAAAAAGAAAGCCATTTACAGGAGGAAATGCTCCTTATAGAGGTTTGTTGAAATCAGGATTATAGACGTACACCCTCAAGCCTGGCTTCGAAGGGATTTTAAGGTGATTTCTTCAAGCTCAAGATACTATTTGTTATTTGTATCTAAAAACCAAAACAAAACAACAACAAAAAAAACCCCAACTAATTATGCTTTAAAAATGTATCACTGGTCCTGTTTTGGCAGACAACTCTACTCAATCTGTAAGGTACAGCGTCACTCAGAGACATATATCTGTATTTTAATTGTATACTTTTGAATATTTGTCATTTACATACTTTATAATTTAGCTTATAGCTATATTTTTGGGACTATAACTGTAGTTTTAAAAGACATTTGCTTATTATATTTTGTTAGGTATTGTGTCAAAAATTTATGCCTGAATTGTCCCTATTCAAATACATAGGAGTGCCTGCTTGGTGGGGGAAATTGCGGGGCTTGTTTATTAATCTTAACTGTGGTGGCCAGAATTGAACAACTGACTTTTTAAATTCATAAAATTGGTTTATTTGGGAGAATTAAGCTTCAGCCAGACGTTCTCCCACCTCAACAAGAACTGATTTATTTATTTATTTTTAATTTTAAATTAATTTTTTTACAGTCATTTCACTATATATCCCAACTGAAGCCCCCTCCCTCAACTCCTCCTAGTCCTACCCTCCCTCCCTCTTTCCTCTTAGCCCTGTCCTCTAGTCCACTGAAGGGGAGTTCTCCACCATTGCCATCTGCCCACAGCTTGTTAAGTCTCATCCGGACTGTCTGGATCCTCTTCCTCTGTGGCCCGGCAAGGTCACATTACCAGGGGCAAGTGATCAGAGAGCAGTCAACTGAGTTCATGATAGAGGCAGCGCCTGCTCCCCTCACTCGGAGGTCCACATGGAGACTGAGCTGCCAATTGGCCACATCTGAGCAGGGGGTCTAGGTCCTCTCCATGCATGGCCCTTTGTTGGTGCCTCAGTCTCTGCAGGACTCCCTTGGCTCAGATCCTTTAGCTTTGTTGGTCTCCTTGTGGTGCTCCTGTCGTCTCCACGTCCCTCTTCTTCCATAAGACTCCCTGTGCTTTGCCCAAGTTTGGCCGTGAGTCTCAGCATCTGCTTTGATCCCCTGTTATTTGGATCCTTTCAGAGAACCCTCTATAGTAGACTCCCATCTTGTTTCCTCTCTTCCAGCGCTTCTGGGGTCTATCCTGTTTGCCATTCTGAATGAGATTTAAGCATCCTCCCTAGGGTCCTCCTTAGTGTTTAGCTTCTTTAGGTCTGTAGATGGCTCTCCTATAATATATGGCTAATATCTGCTTATAGGTGAGTGTATAGCATGCCTGTCTTTCTGTTTCTGGGTTAACTCATCCAGGATGATCTTTTCTAGTTCCATCCATTTGCCTGCAAATGTCATGATTTCCTTGTTTTTAATAGCTGAGTGGTATTCCACTGTGTACCATAATTTCTGTATCTAATTGTTATATTTTAAGAGGTAATTTCATCTTAGTCATGTATAAATACATATTATAGTTAGCAAGTTCATGATAGGAATCAATTGTGCATGTATGCCATGCATGAATGTGCACGTGTGTATGTGTGTGTGGGGTTGATGGTTGGTCATCAAGGCTAGTGGTCTTTTCCTCTACTGCTCACTACCCTAAGTTTGTGAGACAGGACCTCTCACTGAACCTGCAGCTCACTGGTTAGGCCAGATGGCTGCCCCACCAGCTTTAGGGATCTGCCTGACTTTCCTCCACCTAGCAAGTCTCTTACCTTGTGTGTGTGTGTGTGTGTGTGTGTGTGTGTGTGTTGGGGGGATCTGGGGATTTGAACTCTGGGGATTTGACCTCAGGTTCTCATGCATTTGAAACAGGGACGTTATTTTGTAAGGCATCTCTACACAAACCAGTGAAAGGCTTTTTTTTTTCCTTCAGGTAGGTTTTTGCCTTTCATTGAACACTTTATGTTATTCATAGCATTTTTGTTCAATGTAATAGTGAAGTCATCATCATTCATCTGATGACTTATTAGCATTGTTATTATTGTTATTATTATTATTTTGATATATTTGAGATAAGGTCTCCTTATGTAGCCCTGCCTGTCCTGGAGCTTACTATAGTAGGCCAGTCTGGCCTTGAACTCACAGAGATCCACCTGTCTCTGCCACCCAAATGCTGGGATTAAAATCACAGTACCACAGCCAGCAACATTTCTTACTTAATACAAAATGTTTTGCATTACTGTGTGCTTAGGGCTTGCCCTGTATTTGCAGATGTGTCCTCAGTGGAGGTCACTGCTGAGTTTTCTGGGAAAGAAGCTGTTTGTTTCTGCTTTTGTGTCAGCAAGGTCTGACAGCAGTCACCAGGTCCTGGCCAGCCACCCTCATGTCACCTTATGCCTCATGCTTCAGTGTATCCTTGAGGCAGCCATGCGATGTGACTCCAGCCCGGTGGCTTGCTCCTGTGCAGGTAATTGCGTTTGCAGTCCTGAGGACATCTATTTTCAGCACAGCAGTGCCCCTGAGTCGCAGAGTGATTAACCAGAGCACTGGGGAGTGGCTGTCCCTGAGGTCTGATGCTGGCTCTGCTCATTTGTTTCATAGAGCAACAGCTTAGAGTTCACTTGGGCTGGACATTTCCAGAAAACAAACAAGCCAACAAACCAACAAACTACTTTTTTTTTTTCATTTGAGCTGTGTTGAGCACTTTTATTTTGAAAAGATGAAAAATTTTAATCAAATATGACTTCAACAAACTACTTTTGTGATTTAATTAGACATTATTATGCATATTTCGATTTAGAAAGAGGCAGTGCTTTGTTTTATGGTTTTCCCAATGCTGAGACCCTTTAACACACCTCCTTCTGTTGTGGTGACTTCCAATCATAAAACTTTTGTTGTTACTTCATAACAGTAATTTTGCTACTGTTATGAATTGTATGTAAAAATCTCTGATATGTGACCCTTGTGAAAGGGTCATTTGACCTCCAGGGGGTTGCAGTTTACAGGGAGTTAGACTAAGTTGGTAGTATGATAGTAGGGTAGAAACATTCTTCAAAGCTGAAACATTTTAATTATTTTTACTGCTCTTTTGGTGTTAGATGACATTTGATTAATCTACTTCAAGTAGTCAGCAAGTCCAACAGACTCTAGCATCTCATAGATTTAATTTTTTAAAATTGTGTTTTATCTGTCTGTCTATCTGTCTGTCTGTCTATCTATCTTTGTGTGTGTTGCTAGCATGTTATGTCCATGTATGGAGGTTGAAGAACAACTTATGGCAGAGTTGGTTTCCTCCTTCTGCCATAGGATTTTGGGGATTAAAATCAGGCCTTTGAGCTTTGTGGCAAATGCCTTTAACCTCTGAGCCATCTTGCTCTGATAGTTGTGTTTTTTTTTAATGTATCTTAAAGGCTGTTTGTGAACAGTTGCTTTCAAATATCAGTATTGATAGAGAGATTCCTGCTTTTGCATGAGGGGGCTTCTTTGCATATGCAAGCTAACATGGACTAATCTGTATGGCTGTGGAACTCTGAAGACACTAGGGTTAGCATTTGTTCTTGTGATGCTGAATTTGGGACATCAGTTTTCTAAGTAAAACCACAGGTCCGGTTGATTATCACCAGCACTGATCCTGGTTACCAAAACTGAGCAAGTGGGCAGATAGCATGCTCCTATCTCAAGAGAAATCTGTAAATGCTGAAAATATGGTGTCTCTGGTAAAGGACCCTAGGGCTCTGTGTATAGGCCCATGATTTAATTAGCAGAGGGTTTTCTTGAACAAGGAAGGGAAAACCAAGACCCTAAAAAAGCAAAGCATTTTACAAAATAATTTCCATGATGCATTATTGTCCTGCAAGGAGCAGTCTTTCCTGATGACTTGCCTTTGGGCGGCTTTTCTTTCCAACTGATGACTGAGACTTCCTTGTTTATTTATATTTATTTATTTGTTGTGTACTCCCATAAGAAAAGGGAAGATGTTGCATTTCTCTATGAAGTAGGAAGTAGCCTTTCAGCTCACCCCTTTCCTGTCTCCTGGATGTTAGTGGAGATAAATTCCCTTTAAAGACCATTTCTAGTGTAAGAAGGATGATTGTATTTTAACAGCCAGAAATGTTTCTGGCCCCCTTGGGTGAGTCTGTGCTCAAGGCTGCTGTTGTTTTTTAGTGCCCTTTGCCCCCTAACATTCTATTGTATTTAAAAAGGAAAATCCAAATCCTTTAGCAGCAAGACTATATATCGTAAGGCGGGCTAACCACTTGCTTGATTTATTTGATGTGATTTGTGTGCTTCCATAATTGGTTAATTGAAGAAGTAGGCACACGTCTCTATAGCCTGAGGACTTTTTCCTCAGTCTATGGATACAGATGTTAATGTTAAAGATTATTCTCCCACTGAGGCTCCATCTCCCTCTTTCAGCTGTCTTCCCCACCACAGAGCTGTTCTCTCCCTCTCCCTTCTTCAGGCTCTCTTAGGTCTTCTCTTTCTGAGAGAAAAGTTAGTCAACGGACTGGAAGAAAGATCCAGCACTCCTCCGTGGAGTGACCCCTCTAAGGAAGACAGTCAAATTTCTTTTTCTTTTCCTTTGAGACAGGGTTTCTCTGGGTAGCTCTGGCTGGCCTTGAACTCACAAGATCCACCTGCCTCTGCTTCCCAAGTGCTGAGACTAAGGGTGTATAACACCACTACCTGGCTGTTTTTTCTTATAAAACAGGATTAAAGCAGCAACTTTATTCAAATAACTTTTTTTTTTGAGACAGTGTCCTATGTAGTCCAGGCTAGCCTCAAACTTGCTGTGTAGCAGATGATGACATTGAATTTCCAATCTCCTGTGCCCACCTCTTCTGTGTGGGGTTCATCACTGCTCCTGGGTTTCTCTGATGTCGGGGGTAGATCCTAAGGCACTGTGTGTGCTAGACAAACACTCTACCAACTTCATCACATCCTAAGTCTCTCAAATAGTTTTTTTAATATGAAGATTTATTTATTTTTATATGTGTGTGTGAGTGTTTAGCTTTCATGCATGAATGTAAACCACATGTCTGTGGAGGTCGGATGAGGGTGTCAGATCCCTTGGAACTAGAGTGTTTATGAGCTATGGCATGGATGCTGGGAATTAAATTGGGGACTTTCGGAGATGCAGCTAGTGCTCTTAACGACTAGACTATCTCTCCAGCCCAAACAACTTTATTTAATAAATTTATGAAGTAATGGAAAATCCTTAGACTAAAATTATAATGCACGTCCAGCCCTATGGTCGTCGAGTTACTGGTAAGCGAGGCAAATGATACCTTATCAAGTGCATATGTATCCATTACTGCTTTCATTCTGTAATCTTGCAGGACCTGCTCAGTGCTGGGGAGGAAAGAACAGCTCTAGAAAGAAAAGCTAAGCTCTTCCAAGAACGGCTGCTTGCTGTGCAGCGGGCCTGGGATGCTTCAAAGCAGGAGCTGAACCAGCTGAGGAAGAGCTGCCAGCAGCTGGATGTGAGCGTGAAGGCCAGCAGGGATGCTGCTGCAGCCTCGCAAAGCCACAACTCCTGCTTCCGGGAGAAACTCGCAGCGCTTCTTAGCAGCAGATTCCACATACCCGAGCCCACAGAGGACGCCATATTGGAGAGGATCCGCGAGCTAGGCATCCAGGAAGAGAGCCAGAAAAGGGTGAGTAGGTCCTTGCCACTTTCAGCTTCCTCAGCGTTCGCAGCATATCCGGTAGCCTTGCCTCGGAAGGCTCCACTTTCAGCTGCATAGCAAGGCCTGAATCATTCATGGAGTTGGAGCTGTCCATTCTGAGCCCTGTCTCTCATATGCATTTGCTCATGGTGGCGCGACCTCCAGCAAACCCCTGAGTTCATGGTTTCTGAGATTTTTTTTTTTCCATTTTTTCCCTCCTCCCTTTCCCCCGCCTCCATGTGTCTGTGTGTGGTGTGTATGTATGTTTGCATGTGTGTGGGAGCATGCATGTGCATGGGCCTGTGGAGTCAGTCTGGAGGTAGATACCAGGAGTCTACCTTTGAGGCAGGCTCTGTCAGTCAGCCCCAGAGCTTGGCGGTGGTCAGATCCACTAGCTTTCTCGGGAGAGTTCCTCGCTCGCTCAGCCTTTCCAGGTCAGGCCCACAGGCACTGACATTCAGTGTTGATTCTGGAGTCCCAGGCCTGACCCTCTTGCTTACACAGCGAGTGCTTTTGACAGTGGGACCATCTCCCCATCCCCATTGATTTCTTTTTTGGGGAGTGAGCTTCCAGCTCACAGGAATCCTCTTTCGTTATAAGGCCTCCTGAGTGCTAGGATTACAGGCCTTTTCCACCACACTCTGCTTTTGAATTTACGATTCATGGGCTTATAAAATAAGTGCACAACAAAGTCATATACCAAGCACACAATGTTCTCCACAAGGGGGGGTCTAGACTGTACCCCATTACTGGCCACATTCCCTATGCTAGAGCCGAACCCGCCAGCCACTGTAGACGGGTTGAGTGGAGACTGTAAACAGCCTGAGTCATTTCTGGTGAGAGTTTGCTGTCCCAGCGGGTCAGGCCAGGCCAAGTCTTGCTAGGAAATAAGTTACCAGTGTTTGCTTCACAAGGTTATTGTTTACTAGAGGCACCCAGCGGAACAGTTGTTGTATATCCTTAACACGCCATCTGGCAAATCAAAGCAACAAACATTTGCTACTGCTGCCGTGTCTCTCAGGCCTCTGTCCTTCTTTCTGTCCTCTGCATGCTGTGCTGAAGTCCAGGGGAGTCCGGGAGGAGGCCTACTTAATCAGTAGTAAAAGGGACCATTCAGGTGTCCCGTGTTACCAACTGTCATTTACACAGCTCTAGCTAGTGGAGTTGACGTCACTGCTGTGGGTGTCCTCGACACCAGATCATGACATGCGTCCTAGGTACTGAGGTGTGAAAGCAGATGGAATTACAAGAGCCCGTGGAATCCCGCCGTGGCTAGGAGACGTGTTCTCCTTACCCTCTGTCCTTCTCCTGCCTCTGGTAACTATAGTTTCGTTATCTACTGCTTTATATTTGATGTTTCTTCCCCCTTTAAAGACTCTGCACATAGGTGGGATCATGTAAACGTATCTTTCTTTCCGTGTCAGGTTTCTTTCACTTAGTGCAGTGTCCCCTAGGTCCATCCATGTTGCAGTAAAAAGGGTCATAGAGGAGATGGCACTTTCAGTAATCTTCTCTAAGACATTTCCTGAATGTGGATCTTAGAAATATACCTTCAATACACACAATCAATTTTATTTATTTTTATTTATTTATTTTTTTTTTGTGAGTGAATGTGGTGTGTGTGTGTGTGTGTGTGTTGACCTTTGGGTCAACATTATCTCTCAGGTACCATCCATGTTTTTTTTCTTCTTTTTTTGAGACAGGATTTCTCACTGGCCTGAAAAATATTAGTAGGCTAGGCTGCCTGATCACTGGGCCTCGGGACCTGCCTATCTCTACCTTGCCATGCTTTGCTTTTATTGTGTGACTGAATTCAGGTCCCACTCCTTGCAATGCAAGTGATTTACTGACTGAGCCTTCTCATCATCCTCACGGTGACTTTTTTTTAAAGATAGTTTAGGAATGTATTTGTAAATTAAGAAAAAAAATCATGCATGCCTTACAAGCAGTTCCCATGGCCTCTTTAACCCAGCGTATGGTGCTTTTTTAGCTGAGCTGCACCCTGTAATGTATGTAGATCACTGAGAGTAAGACTGTTTATTTTTTCTGTGACTCAGTTTACATATAGGAGCTCAGCTGAGGCAAGAAATCATTTACAGAAGTGGAAAGAACTCCAGGAAGTGGTTTTGAGTGGCAATATGTGTGCATTAATAGCCAGTGTCCCCCCCCCCCACTCGCTGACGGCGTTTCATTCTATATATCTCAGCTTCCCCCTCACTATTTTAATTCCAGCATGTGAACCATGGCACACAGTTGCCAGCATCATGTATGTGTTTATTTTCTAAAGTAAAGTGGTGTAAATTGGTTAAGCTGGCTCTGCCGCCCCCCTCCCTGTACAGATGAGAATGATTCAGTCTTTTCAGTGTCTTTCTCGGCCTCCCCTACCCTGTAATTTTTCTCAATAGCTGCACTTGCCATTTAAAAGCCCCAAATCAAGCGTCTAGCTGGTGTCTGTGACTCATCTTCAAGTAAAATAGGATTTTGCATATTGTCTTAGAAATGTTTCTGAAGAATGGGTGCTTTACAAATTGATGAGTCTGTTTGTTGAGGAGGCTGCTTCCCCCTGCCAGCTGCCATGGCTACAGGCAGCCAGCTGTTGAGTCATCCGTGTGGAGGCCTGGCACGCTGTCCGCCTGTGTGCACACTTACCTGCAGAACATCGATTTTCTTGTCTACTCCTTGGCTAGCCACGCTCCTCTCCTATATTTACAGTTCTTAGAATTGAGGACAACACTCCACGGCTTCAGTAAGTCGTTTCTACTTCTTCCTTGAATTTCTGCTTCTGGCAAAATTTAATTGTACCATGACTCAGAGCAGGATTCTTAGCCATGGATGGTACTGCTGATATTTAGACTAGATTGTCTCATTCTTTTTTTTTTTTTTTTTTGAAGAGAGGATTACTATGCAGCTAGATTGTTCTTAAACTCATGATCTTCTTGCCTTGGTCTCCTGGGTGTTGGGTTTACAGGTGTGTACCATCACACCCAGCTCTGTATAGGAAAACATGTATATGTGTATGTCTGTGTATGTGTGTATATATGTCTGTGTGTTTATGTATATGTGAGTGTTGATATATATGCATGTGTGTATGCATTTATGTATATACGTATGTGCGTGTGTATGTGCTTTTGTGTGTCACATGGTGGTAGTGTCCTGTGAGTTGCAGGGTGTTAGTAACTTCTCTAACTAGTTTCTGTTAGCTCTCAGTGGGAGCTCAGCCCCAATTTGAGACAACCATTGCGTCTCTAGACATAGCCAAATGTCTTTCCATCAAGGGCAAAATCCTCTCTGACTGAAACCCTCTCTTCAGAGGAAGGTTATACTGCTGGGTTATCAGAAACCCAAAGTGACTTTTTAGTTGCCATTTAGTTGAATTTCAGGACATGTATCAGATGTGTAAGAAAAATGACTTCTTACATGATGGCCAAAACGTGCAACATATTTAGATTTTACTTATGAACTTTGAGGCAAAAATTTCCACAATTTGAGACATTTCCTAACTTACTAATCTGGCTGAGAAATATTCATGTGTAGAGATGATATGACCTCATCAATTTCTTCTCATTTCCTAAACTTAACATAGAGTCACACAAGCCCCTTCACCTTGGTGGTGACAGTCTGTGGTGTCCGTCTTTACGGGAACCTCTCCCAGTCTGGAGGCTCTGCAGGTACTTCGAACCCAAGAGACGTTCTACACCCCCATCCTCCAAACTCAGAACCCACATACTTTAGAGCAGACATTTCCCAAGAAGTCCCAGCAGACTCCACTGATATGCCACCATCCAAAATTGCCTTGCACATCACTCCTGGGTGCAGCAGTGTCTTCTCCATCCTCCGTAGCTGTTTTTTATTCCTGGCACTTTGTTAGCAGTGTGCCATTAGCTGGGCTTGGCCAACATAACTACCCAGCTGAGGGGTCCGGCAGTTAGGATTCTGTAGTCAAGGTGTAGTTTGGGTTGGTTCCTGTGTTCCTATAGCTCCCCTGGCTCCTGATGGCCCCAGGCCAGTACACTGGCTTTCCCAGTGTTTTCACAGTATTTTCCTTTTATATGTGTCTGTTTTTGCATTAAATTTTCTCTCTTTTATAAAGACACTGGGCAAATTAACCAGATCCCATCTCAATTGTAATGTGGTTGTCTCTGTAAAGAGCTTGTTTCTAAATTCGAGGTCCTGAGTTAAACTAAGCTACCTCCCCCTCTTCCCCCTCCCCCCGCCCCTGGTACCACATTAGCCCATAACAAAAGTTGGCTTGAACAAAGAGGGAGGACACGGGTTAGCTAGTCAAGATGGCTGGCCACACATACTGACATGAAGGAAGGGGAGCGAGGATGATAGTAAGCCTTGCTACCTGATAACTTATTTTATGTACTTCCAAATCTGAAAGGTATTACTTGCATAAGAGGAAAAAGTTGTTTCTGTCCAAAAGGCGCCAGGCCTTCAGTGACCCCGGAGACTTTTTTTTTTTTTCTGGCCGCAGAGCTCTTGCGTTGTTGTTTGGTATAGTTTCAAAGACCTCTAGGGAGATTAACAACTCCTTGTCATTGGGAGGGGAGTTAGCTCTGAGGACGTTGTGACTTTACTTCCCACATCTCTGCTGTTTCTCTTCCGGAGGGTCCTTTGCTGGAGCGTCTCTTTAGTTAACCAGATTGAGGCACATCTTTTCTGAGATGCTCCACCCCTAGGCCTACATCCTCAGCCGAGAGTCTCTCAGAACATCAACGTACCTTCACACAACACTAAGGAGGAAGGGAAGAAGGAAAAGTCTGTTGCTTCTTTAGACCTGTTGGTGTGAAGAACAACAGGTTTACAGTTTGGGGGATACCCAGGCAACTGGTATCCATGCTGGAGAGTGGGGCCGCCTGGCACTGTTAGTTTATTTGAATAAGTTTATGTAAATTTAATTCTAAAAAAAACCGTGTGTGTGTGTGTGTGTGAGTGTGTGTGCGTGTGAGTGTGTGTGTGTGAGTGTGTGTGTGTATGAGTGTGTGTGTATGAGTGTGTGTGTGTGAGTGTGTGTGTGAGTGTGTGTGTGTGTGAGTGTGTGTGTGTATGAGTGTGTGTGTATGAGTGTGTGTGTGAGTGTGTGAGTGTGTGTGAGTGTGTGAGTGCATGAGTGCATGCACCCTGACAGCTAGCTAGGCTTTGGAGGCTCAGCTTTCTGACCGGGTAGATTGGGAAGGCAGTCAGCTCTCTGCCCCGCTCTAGAACACTGACTCTTGTGTAGCAGTTTGATACAACAGTTGCATACAAAATAGCCTGTGTCAGGCTTTCAGGGCTCTTTGCAACATCCTTGGGCCTATACAGGTGGTATGCAGGCGACTCAAGTGCTTTTGTTCCTCATTTGTCTCTGTAGAAAAATTTCTAGTTGACAAAAAGACTCCATAGCTAAACCTAGTTTGGGAAACAGGACAATTTCTTGTTTCTTTTATTACTTTTGAGATGGGATCTAATGTAGCTCAGGCTGGCTTGACCTTGGACTTGCTTGGTAGCCAAGGATATCCTGATCTACTTGCCTCTACCTCCCAAGTACTAGGATTATAGGCATGGGCCACCACATGTTGTCAATAGAGGGAAACTCCTGAAGGTTTAAAAACACTTTTAAAGGAAAGAGTGACTGGTGGAATCCATACTTTGGAGTGGAAATCCTGATGACGGAAATGGACACAGCAGACTGAGCTCCAAGCACATCTACTGGTAGTGGTTCTAGGGCCGACAATCTGAATTGAGGCCTGTCAGAATCTTCTGCTCTGTGATCATATTAACTATTTCCCTGGGAAAAACAATTTCCATGCTCCGAGTAACTTACCTAATGTGATATTCCTGCTGAAGTAGAGGAGAAATTGTATTATAGGCTTGGTACTCAGAAAGCCGTAAAACCATAGAATGAGATTTTAATTTGTTTGGTCTAACCTCTTTTGGGTCCAGTCCACTCTGGAACAAGTAGTTGACTAGTCTCTGTCCTTCTCCACTGACCAGGATCCACTACCTGTTTGCTTTCTGGTGTTTGTTTAGACAGCGTTAGCCACTAGAAGAAACATTTTCTTTTCTCGTATAGAAATTCTTGGGCTGGGAGTCGGAACATTGAGACATGGGCTCATGTAGACCAGGCTGGCCTGGAACTTCTAACAGTTTTGCTTCTATCTTCCAGCATGGAGAATTTTTTGTTTTTAATGGTGAATTGTTTTAGAGATTGAAGCTAATCTCATACAGGCAAGGCATATGCTGTACAACTGACTTATATGGATTTTTTGGAAAATCTTTTAAATTTTATTTATTTTATTTTAATGTATGAGTATCATGCCTGTATATATGTATATGTACCTTGCAGGTCAAAAGAGGTCATTGGGTCCTAGGACTGGGGTCACATACAGTAGTAAGCTATCATGTAGGTTCTGAGAATTGAGCCCTTGTCCTCTACAATGAAAACAAGTGCTCTTAACCAGAATCATCTCTCTGGCCCCTCATGATGGATTCTTAATACAACCATTGAAATGCTACTAATTTTGAATGACATAAAATGATGCTTAAACTGTTACTATATTAAAAACAAAGACAAAAAGTTGTATACTTGACACAATCTTAACTATATCTTAGTATAAAACTAATACATTATTTTAAACAAATAAATAATTATGTTCTTTGGAGGATCATGGAAGATATTTTTTGCCAATTTATATTTTTGGCTCTTAATGAATATTTTACAGTATGTATTTATTATATTGTATATATCCCTATTACATAGGGATGAATGAAAATTGATTTAAGTGTGGACCTTTTTTTTCTAATTTATGCTTATTGGTCATTCATTGAAGGTCTGCGGGTGAGTTATATATATCAAATAGTGTTTCAAAAAATGTGATGGCATTTTCAGTGTCTTACATTAAGCATGTCTGTACAAACGACTAGGAAAAAAGCAAAGCTTGTTTTCTGTACTTAATTTAGACTGTAAAAGAGCTAAAACAGTTAAGGCTTATAAGCCCTGAAGAGCAGCACCATAGTGCTATGCAAGCATCTATTACTCTTTTCCTTTTTGCCTCCAAAAACAAAACAAAAGCAGATTTATTCACCAATGTTTTATTCCAATTTTTATTGTGCTCAGCCTTTTCTAAAAACTGAGTTCAGCAAAATCAGTGTGGGTGGTCTGAAAGTGCACTTTTAAGTCTGTGGATAAGCCTTTGCTCTTGTTTTGGGGACAGGATGATCAAGACAAGAGAGAGGAATTACTGGGAAGGATGTAAATACTGGGAAAAACTTTTGTTGTCGCCATACTAAAAAGAATTTGACCTTTCAGATACTAACATGATAATATTAATATACAATTATCCTAGGACATGAGTAACCAATATTCATTTGAAGAATAAATAAGAGAAAAAGGTCTGTCTGCAACAGAACTTCCAATAACACCCCCAGGCTGCTTCTCATGATCAATTCACCATGTGATCTTTAATCAACTCTATGTGGTGAAAGAACCTCTCTGGGGAAATGATATTGTTTTTTGTCTGGACCTTTTCTCTTCCAGCTTAGCTTTGAAATCTCTAAGTTAACGATTTCGGAGGTAAGTAAATGTTATCGATAAATATTTATTGACTAAACTTGTTGAAAGAATTATAGAAACATTTATTTCAAACAGAGGAGACACAGCTACCAATGACCCATTTTTTAAATATCATTTTTACAAAAGATCTGGAAGTGGGTGTCGTAGTGGTTGTACTCCTGGGACGCAGTGATGGATCTGAACACTTTGCTGCATCTAGACAAGGCTCAGCCTCTCTCCCTGCCTTTGTTTCCAGATGGTCTCCCAGCTTGAAGACCGAGTCTCAGAGCTTGTTGAGCAGTCGGGAAAAGAATCTGAGTTTCACCAGAAAGCCCAACAGAGGGCCCACGAGGCAGAAAAGAAGCTGGAGACCCTTCAGGACCAGCTGAGTCGCCTGGAGGGAGAGCTGCTCTCTGGAGACGTCTCAAGAGAGAACATGAGTCTTGAGAAGCAAAAGGTAATAATGGGCTGGTGTGTTCATGGTGCAAGCATCTGTCGTGGGCTAAAACTGTACCTGAGAAGGTTATAAACTTTGCAATCTTTAGACTGAAATTGTCTTGGGTTACAAGCAAATCCCAAGGAATAATATGTCTCTTCTATTGTTTAGGCTTTCCTTGACTGTCAATCCAGTTTAAATGCATCTGAAGTATTGGAAGATTTGAAGTTTAGCTGAAGTATGAGTGATGCGTAGTTTTTATTATTAAAGCTCGGTGTTTAATACAAGAAACAGGGAGGCAGGGGTATACACACACACATTATGGTAACTATAATATATATTTGTATTTCTGGATAATGAGAAGATTTATAGTTCAATGTAGGACTCTAGTGGGGGAAGAGGCAGGGGAGAAACACTTCAAACAAAGGCGTGAAGCCTTGTAAATGTTATAATCACAGAACGCAGAGGGGGCAATCATGGTGGAGTGTGGCCTTCTTACTGGGACTATGATAAAGATAAGATAGGTGTGAAGGTCTTCTAGATCTGAAGATTCTTTTTCTTCTATAGACTATAGAGTATAATTAATGATGGTGAATGTCACAGTGCCGTCATTTGCTGCTCAGTGCTGTTCCTGTCGGTGGTGGACTGCACGTGTGGCAGCGGTCCTGTATGATCATGTTGCACAGAGGTAGAACATATGCTTACCGCACACAAAGCCCTAGGTCACATCCTCAGCACCTCAAGAGTCAGGTGGTGTTGAAACGGTCCGTGATGCACACACAGCAACAGCGTTGCCTGGTCCTTCAGGTTTCAGCACCCAGATCCCCTGTTGAACAATACGTGCCGGGGTGATGCTGAGCTGTCACAGCGGGACGGTGCCTACGCAGAGGGAATAGTACCCAGATCCCCTGTTGAACAATACGTGCCGGGGTGATGCTGAGCTGTCACAGCGGGACGGTGCCTACGCAGAGGGAATAGTACCGATAGGTTAGAGGGAGACGAGCAGCGTGAAGAGAATGGTTCACCTGAGCGTGGGCAGGGCATCATGGCTTGGAGATAGTTTTCACAGAATGCTGAGGGTGTGAGCTCTCTCGCTTTGTGCTGAGTGTGAATAGGAGGGGAGAGGTGCAGAGTCATGGGAAGAATGTGGAAAGCAGCGTCGGAGAAAGGTTTTGTTGTTAATGGTGGAGATATGAGAGCTTGTGAGTCCATTGGAGAGAGAAGGCAGGGACAGACAAGGGGCACATAGGATCAAGAATACAGGGACAAAATTTGTCATGAAAGATATTCTTTGGTTAAGAAAAGTATACTCTGGAGGCTGAGGCTCCTTTTCATTCTGTACTTAAAAGAAATTGAGGAGCCGGGCAGTGGTTGCACACGCCTTTAATCCCAGCACTTGGCATGCAGAGGCAGATGAATTTTTTAGTTCAGGGCCAGCCTGGACTACAAAGTGAGTTCTAGGACAGCCAGGGATACACAAAGAAACTCGGTCTTAAACAACAATAACAACAAGCAAACAAAAACAAAAAGTGAAAATGAAAAAGAAATTGAGGATGTGCATGGCTACAATGGGGGTCAGATGTGCAGAGATGCCTAAAAGGTGTCTGTGGAAGCCAGTCCACAGGCGGCAGGCAGACTAGGGCATGACTGTTATGTCCAGTGCTCTCCTGGAGATGGGTGTGGAATGTGGCAGGAGCCTGGAGCCTGGAGTAACAGCTGCTTTCTTCCAGATATGGGGACATGATCTTCCCTCTTCCTCCTCCTCCACTTCCTCTGGCAAGGATAGAGCCTCACTCTGTAGCTTACATTGGTCCTGAACTTTGTATCTCAGGCTGGCCCTGGAACTCACCCTTTAGTACAGGCTGGCCCTGATCATGGCAATTCTCTTCTCTCCCTCCTAGGTACTAGAATTACAGGTGTGAACCACTAGGATACATCTTTGTGTAGGTTGATTTCTCTTCTTTTCATGTAAATGTATCGTTAGTCTTAATTGAAATTATGCCGAAGTGATTCACAGTTATGTAAGCAAATTACATAAGCTAGTATGTCCGAAATGAGTTTCCCACAGATGCAAGTACTGAGGGCAAATTCATGTAAAATCGAAAGTGAAGTTGCACAGAGATTAAGTGCTAAATATAATCTAGGCTAGTACAATATAGAGTAGAATATGTGTTCTCTGGCTCACGCTAACCCATGGTTCAAATGAATAAAACACATGGCAACCCTTCATTTTTATAAAGTTAAAGATTTAGCCAGCAGTATGGATTGAGAATAGCCTGGGCTATATAGTGAGTTCAGAACTATCCTAGTGTGATAGCCTACCTCAACCCCCCAAAAAATTAGAAAAAAGAAATAAAAAGGTTTCCATCAACTGCAATCTTAATAAAAAAAAGATTTGTTCTGCTTTTAATTATATGTATGAGTGTGGGTCCGTGCACACACGTGTAGGAGGCAGCAGAGGGGACTTGATCACCTGGACGTGGAGTTATAGGTAGGTTGTTTGTCATCTATCTCTTTGAATGCATTCTGGGAAACAAACTTGGGTCCTCTGCATGAACAGTGCCTCCTCCCACCTGCTGATCCGTTCCTCTAGTTCCTCCACTGTGATTTTATGGGCCAGTTAAACTCCTTGAAAGAGGCACTTAGTCTGTGGGGCCTTGGTTTGGTCCCAGCTGAATCGCTTTTCGCATGTTGCAGAGTAATTGGGCTACACAAAGAAGTAGGAAAAGACTTCTAAATTTTAGGTAAAAAGCCTTTATCAGATATGTAATTGGTAAAGATCTTTTCCCATTCAATAGGCTGCCAATTTGTCTTAATGCCATTCACACGCTTTTCCGTTTCATGAGGTCTCACTTATCAATTGTTCTTAGTGCCTGTGCTATCAGTGTTCTGTTCAGAAAGTCTTTTCCTGTGCTAATGAGTTCAATACAATTCACCGCTTTCTTTCTTATCAGGTTCAGGGTATCTGGTGTTATATTGAGGTCCTTGAAGAGTAGAATTTTGTGCAGGGTGATAAGTATGGGTTTATTTGCATCATTCTGTGCGTATCCATGCGGTTTGATCAGCGTCATTTGTTATAGATCTGTCTTTTACCCAGTGTATATTTCTGGCTTCTTTGTGAAAAGTCAGGTGTCTGTAGGTAGACTTATTTCTGAGTCTATAGTTTAACTCCATTGGTCAACATTTCTGCTTCTATGCCAATACCATGCAGTTTTTATTCCCACAGCTCTGTGGTACAATTTGAGACCAGGATGGTGATATCTTCAGAAGTTCTTTTATTATCCAGGATTGTTTTTAGGTAGCCTCTGTGTATGTATGTGTTTTTTGTGTGTGTTTCCATATTGAAAACTATCCTTTCAGTTTCTGTGAGGAATTGTGTTGGAATTCTGATGGGGATTGTATTGACTCTTTCGGTAGGATGTCCACTTTCACAATATTAATCCTGCTGATGTATGGGTATAAGTCTTCTTCCTCCACTTAAAGTACAGTCAATGGCAGATAGGTTATGCTCAAGCACAGATTAGAAATTAAATAAAATCCCAAAGGCAGAGTGGCTAGGGCAAAAATCGCCGACAGCGTGACAATACAGATATAAAGTTGTCTAAGTGAGTGATGCTATGGGTAGTTACTGTAGCTTATACAGATGACTAAATTCTATTTTTCTGTATGCTACTTAACAAAATTGAAAAAATACACACTTACAGATAATTTCATCCTGGTGACTAAAATATAGGTAGTTCCAGGCTTTAAGCTGATACACTTAAATGGCAGGAAATTATACTCATTTCAGCATCTAATTGCCTGAAAGTGCTGGATGCTGAGAAGTTACTGAAGTGAGAAGGAGATATCAGAGATAGACTGTAAATCCTGGAGTTTCTGTAGAGCAAGTTCATTAATGAGTCGATGCAGTCATCCGGCCCATGCTGAGCATGCTCAGATAAACAGTAGCAGCCAACTGAAGGAAGACCGTTAGGCTTTTTGGAAGTTTAGTCTGTTAAAGTATGAACTGTGGGGGCTAGAGAGCTTCAAGGGTTCAGAGCTCTTACTGCTCCAGAGAGGACCTGGTTGGCTCCCACCCACGTGGTAGCTCAGGAATGTCTGTCGCTCAAGCTGTAGTGGATCTGGTGCTCTCTAGACCACCTTGGGTACTGCATGCACATGATATACATACATACAGACAAAACCACACATTACAATAAGTCACATATTTAAAAGAATGCACATTATGGCTTCTCTCACCCAGTCCTGCTGTAGAGTGTTATTTACCTAACTGTGTTGTAGTGGACACTTTAAAGAACATTTCCTAAAGCTCTTTTTCCCTCTGCGTGTGTGTGCCAGTGTTTGTGAGTAGGCCAAAGGTTGAAAACATGTGCCTTTCTCAGTTGCTCTTGGCCTTATTTTTGGGACAGGGCCTGTCATTAAACATGAAGCTTACTAATTTGGCCACACTGGCTGGCCAGTGAGCTCCAAGGCATACAGCTGTCTCTGCCTCCCTATGCTGGAATTTCAAACACATTCAGTGTCTGGATGTTTTAAACGTGTGTTTTGGGGCTCACACTCATATCCTCACGCTTTGCACTGCAAACCCCTTACCAACCGAGCCATCTTTCTGACCCCTTAAAGCATTTTAATGAACAAAGTTAACTGTTGTTCAGCTTTTGTGTTTGTATGTAGGGCTTTGGTTTTGGAGTGGTTGTTAAATGCTGGTACAGCCTGGAAGGGATGAGGTTGCTGTGGCCTTCTGCCAATAGAGGTAAAGAGAGGCCAGGGTAGAATTAGGGGCATAGCTCATTTGCCATACGGCAGGGCCAAGAAGTGTGTTTGATATTAAGCTGACATCAAAGTTATGGGCCAGGAAAGCCCAGGGTGTTTGGACAGGAAGATGGCAGAGATTGGTAAAGTGGTTCAAACATTCACTACCAAATCTTGGGGTCAAAAATCCAGGCTCTGGGATGGCCTTAAAGAGAACCACCTCTAAGCTTGTGAGAATGAAAAGGATTCAGTGAGGCCACATATTAACTCCTGTGCCCTATTTTCATTTTTGTTTCTGGGTTTAGTATTTGAAGTTTCTGGACCAGCTTTCAGAGAAAATGAATTTGGGCCACGTAGTTGCTGAACTTGGCTTTGACATGCGTCTGGATGTAGTTTTAGCTCGCATAGAGCAGTTGGTCCTCCTGGAATCCAGTGCTGTCATTGAAAACAAGACCATTGCTCACAACTTACAGAGAAAGGTAAGCATCACTGCACTTTGTAGTACTGAGAAAAGAAACTTCTGGAGAGTCCAAGGGTTAAAATGGCTTTCTCCTGCTGCTGTGTTCAGCAGTGTGTTGAGGAAGCATGTTATAAAAATGTGTCTTTAGAAGCTGAGTCTCCAGTCTGCAGTCTGAGGTGGATCCATCTCCAGGCTCCCTCTGAGTTGCCCACCCCTGTGGTGGTGTTTATTTCCATGGTCCAAAATAGTAACCTTCTGCGTTTCATGCAGAAGGTTGGGGGAGGGGAAAGAGAAAGGGAGCCGGAGATGCAGGTGATGTCTTGTATAGAAGATTCTGGAAGATGCTAGCTGACGTTATGTTTATACCATAGCTGCAATTCTCATGGTCAAACCTGGTTGCAACAGAGACTTGCAGACACAGCAATTGAAGCCCATGGTTTCTGCTCCTCTGAGCAAGGAGGGAGCCAGGAGCAACAGGCAATCCTGCGTATACCAGTTCTGTTGAGCTAGGGAACACAGGGGGGAGGGCTTGCTTTTCATCCAACTGAAGGCAGAGTTAGAAATAGTTTGGAGCAAAGGAGTGAATGAACAAACAGAAGGGACAAAGCATAAGTATTAGTTCTATAGTTATCAGCGTCAGAGAGAAAGAAGGAAACAGATGTGCCGTTGCAGCACTGCTTAGGAGAAACACTGTGTAGAGGCTGTGTAAGTCAGCTGGGGCCTTGGACTCTGCCAGACCTGGGGCTCATCACACACTGCTCTGTTTCTTCATAAGACAAGAATGCTGTAGGCACCACAGGCAAGCTAATTTTAATAAGTGGAAAATTTGAACTCCTGTCTCACAGGATAAACTTTGTTCTCACTTAACTTCTGCCCCAGCTCACTGTGTCTGGAGGAATCCATTTTTTTAAGAGAAAAACAGAAAACCTGATTACCATCAGGGATGTCGAATTGAGCCACAATTCTGTCTTCCCTTCTGCTCACAGAATTGATATTCTCTCTTAATACCCAAGGCTATCCATTCTTAAGGATTATGTCATCATTAAAACCACCAGAGCACAGAATTTATCAGTAGACATTTGCATCAGAGTGCTATTGGACAAAAAGTGTTTCAAAAGGGGAGTTGGAGGCTGAGTTAGATCAGTGGTTATCCACAGAAGGAGTGAGTAGGAGAGAGGTCAGTGAGGTGGGCAGACTGCAGTTTCAGTAAGATCAGAATTACTGTATACATGCGTGAAAATTTCAAAGCACAATTAAGACTATTATTGAAAAATGTTAAAAGGAATTTGGCTAGAGAAATATCAGAAAGGTTTTTTTTTTTTTTTAAGGCGTGGCCCAGATGTGGACATGACTTCTTGCCTGTCACAGACAGGCAAGAAAAGCAAAGTAGTTTTAGTTGAGTCCTTTCACCTTGTAACACTTAGGGGATAATTCAACAGTTCTTCTCAATAGCCCTGCCCAGAGTTTGTGAATACTGATGGAGCTGCCTGGATTTCATATCTGCCCAGGGAAGAGATAGGCAGGGCCCAGGAGACTCTTTCCCCAACTGGCCATTTTCTGCAAACCACTCTAATTCGCTTCATCAACTTGATCGGCAAGTGGAGTTCCAGGGCTTTACTCCCTGCTTGGTTGGAGGTGCTCATGGGCCCAGCATAACAGAAAGAGTTCAAAGAAGTGAAATCCTCAGGAGGTCTGTCTGGGAGAGTCAAAGTTTGCAAACAAAGCTTCCTAAAAAGTCTCCTGGGCTCAGCCTTCTGTAAGACGATCTCAACCTCATCCCAGAAGCTACTTAGCCAAGCTCTAAGAGGGCTCAGATTATCTAGGGCAGGTTTTCAGTATGATGTGGGTTTCAGAAAACATTGGTACAGGGATCGTGGCCACTGAGTCTTGGAGAGGATTTTGTCTGTGTCTTATTATATTCTACTTATTCTGTTCTTGATAAGCCTATTTTATTCATCTTAAAAGTAATTTTACATTTTTATTATGAGGCACAGAATATTGGATGAAGCAGCTGTGGAGAACTGACTTCTTTTCACATTTTCTGGGGCTCTTTTGTCCCATACTTTGTAGCTACAGAATTAATTCTTGGAAAAAATATGAATAAAAAAATTCAATCAGGGAAAGGAACCCAGTGACCTTTTTTTGATGCTTTGCAAATGAGTCTCATTGAAGTACAGATAAAAATCGACATTATCTCAGTAATTCATTTATATTTACTGACTGTTCAATTATTTTTTTTTTTAAATCCGTTTGTATCAAACCAGCTAAAGACTCAGAAAGAAAGACTGGAGAGCAAAGAAGTACATATGAACCTCCTTCGGCAGAAAATTGCCCAGCTGCAGCAGGAGAAACAGGCACGCTCAGCCTTGGCAGTGGAAAGGGACGAAGCCCATCTTGCTGTCAGGAAGCTGGAAAAGAAAGTGGAGAGGGTGCAGAAGGAGCTGAGTGCATGTCGGGAACACAACACTGAGCTCAAAGCCAAACTGGCCGACACCAACGAACTCAAGGCAAGTGTGTGGCTCCTTTCTCTGTTACTTTCTGCCCATGTACATCAAAGGATACATAAACGCTTGGCATGGCTGTGCGTGCCCATGATACTAGCACTTGAGAGGTAAAAGCAGGCAGATCAGGAGTCCAAAGTCACTCTTGGTTATAGTTCAAGGCCAGCCTGGAGTACATGAGGCCTCGCCTCAGATAAAACAGAAAAAATGGTGGGGCTGTCAAGATGGCTCAGTGTGTAAAAGTCTCAACCTGTAAGCAGTCTGACAAGTGTCTGGGACCTTTTCCTTCTCTCTGTATGAAGTTCCTGGGGGAATTCTCATTTCTTTGGGGTCCATCGTTCCGACAGTCTGATAGATCAGGAGACACAAGTGTCTCTCTTTAGAATGTCTTTATTTCCTGCAGGCCAGTAGCAGAAGTCTTTGTTAGACAGGAATTTGTTTAGGAGGAAACAAGAAATTAGACACTCTACTTACTGGGAATTAGAGTGCTGTCTTAGTTTGGGTTACTATTTCTCTAATGAAACACCGTGACCAAAAGCAAGTTGAGGAGGAAAGGGTTTATTTGGTGTACAGTTTCATTTCACAGTTCATCATCAAAAGAAGTCAGGGCAGGAAGCTGGAGGCAGGAGCTGATGCAGAGGCCAGCAGGGCTGCTGCTTCCTGGAGTGGTCCTCCTGGTTTGCGCTGCCTGCTTTCTTATGGCACCCAGGACCACCAGCCTAGGGATGGCACCACCCAAAGTGATCTGGGCCCTCTTCCATCAATCACCAATTAAGAGAATGTCCCACAGGCTTGCCTATAGCCAATCTTACGAAAGTGTTTCTTAATTGAAGCTTTATCCTCTCTGATGACCCTAGCTTGTGTCAAGGTGACATAAAACTGGCCAGTACAAAAACATACTATAGAAAAGTCCACAGCAGGGGAGATAGACAGGTACTATTGTAGTTCATGACTGACATACTTTAGTTGTGGATTTTTGCCTAGCAATTTCCTCTTGTTCAGGGGAGGTTTATTTCATTCATTTATTTATTTGTTTGCTTATTTATTTATTTAGCCTGTACTTGGTACTTCATTTGATTGGGAGACATTACCCACATTAGCTAGCACAATATGCTCTGAAATAGTTTTGGAGTCTCAATTATAGTTGCAGCATCCCAGAGGCCTGGGGGGTGCAGATTATGCATTTGGGGACATCCTGGGCATCATACTGGGAGTCTTTCTCTGCAAATTGAAACAGAAACAAACAAAAATTACCTACCTATTTTTAATATTACCTGCAAACACTCTCCAGGAGACATCTAAACACCGTTTACCAAATATCTAGACATTGTGTCCAAGTCAAGTTGACATATTACACTAACCACTATAATTCCTCTTGATGGGTGAATAATAGTCCATTACATGGATGCACTACCTTCTGCTTGTTCACTTGGCGTCTAATGGACATTCCAGGGGTTTCTACTTCAGGGCTGTCACAAATATATAAAGCTGCTATGAACATTTGTGTTCCAACTTTCACGTATATTCCTGTGTCTGTTGAAAACTAAGTCTGAAAACATGGCTCCAGGTGATCTGAATATTGCCTTGTAAGACCCATGTATTAAGAGTTCTCTTGAGGACTGTTTCAGTCATGAACTTGATGGCTGACTCTTTAACCCTCCCCCATACAAGCTGGGGAGTGACAGACTGGCTAGATCCCAGGGGAGGACATTCCAGCCAGCCCTGAGGAGACAGGATGAGCTGGGGTTGGATGGAAGGGGAGGAGGTATTCCCCTGTTGGTGGACTTGGAAGGGGCGGGGAGGAGGGAGATGAGGGAGGGAGTGGGAGGGTGGGAGGGAATGAGGGAGGAGGCTATGCCTGGGATGCAAAGTACCTAACCTGTGATTGATATAAAAATAAATAAATTAAAAAAAAAAAGAGTTCTCTTGAGTTCTAGACCAAGAAGAAAAAAAAAACCCTTTCCAGATGAACTCTTCACAAATTATCTTCATAGTCCATGGCAGCTCAGTGTCCAAATGAGTTCCCTAGTAATGGGAACAGGGACTGTCTCCGGCATGAACTCAGTGGCTGGCTCTTTGATCACCTCCCCCTGAGGGAGGAGCAGCCTTACCAGGCCACAGAGGAAGACAATGCAGCCAGTCCTGATGAGACCTGATAGACTAGGGTCAGATGGAAGTGGAGGAGGACCTTCCTTATCAGTGGACTGGGGAAGGGGCATGGGTGGAGAAAAGGGAGGGAGGGTGGGGTTGGGAGGGAAAGATGGAGGAGCTACAGGGGGGATACAAAGGGAAAAATTGTAATTAATAAAAATAAAATATTATATATAAAAATTATCTTCAAAAATAATCTCAAAAATTATCTTGGCATATAATCCTAAATATTATAGAAATATTTTTCAAAGACCAAGCTATTTTTGCATTGATTTCCCTTCTTGTGTTAAATTTAGAATAATTTATGATATTTCTTATTTAAGACACTTAAGACTACATAGATTTGTTAATTGCATTACATTTTTACTGTTACAAAACCAAAACCAATTTAGAAATCAAAGGATTAAAACTCATACCAGAAAATTAATGATATTAAGACTGATGACATAATTTCACTAAGATCACTATAGACAAGAATGCGTAGTGCCATTACCGAGTTTGTCCTGCCTCTGGATTTTCCCTGCATGATGGAGTGTGTTGTAGCACATGTCTCATTTTCCTAGTGTGAAACCCCTGTACACATGGTGATATAATTTAACCTTCAGTTTGCCTGTATGATTTCTGCGTCGACCCTGCCTTTGTTCTTTTCTTTCTGACCTGGGATTATTAAAGTAGTGTTACTGACAGGCATAAATATCACCTTAAATGCCGGCACTGGAGTCTTGTGGCAGAATTCTAGAGGAGGTGGAGGAGGTTTTGTGTAACTCCTCCCTGGCCAGACACTTCACGGCCTGCCCCAGCAATGGAATGTGGAGTTTCTATGGAATATATAGAAACTTCCCATAATGTCAGTAGCTCTCACAGGAAGGATGTTACTTTTTCACTGAAAAGAATCAGGAAGCAGGGATGGTAACTCAGTGGTAGTGTGCTTGCCTTGCATGTATGACCCTCAGGGAAAATCCTCAGCACTAGTGTGTGTGTGTGTGTGTGTGTGTGAGGGAGTAGACATGCTAAATTTAGAAGGACTGTTCAGTGGTCATCAGAAGCTTGGCTTGTTCTGATTTCAGTTGAGCAGCCTATCCATTGCTTTCATCCTCTTTTATCTCCAGAGCTAACTCTTAGCCTTACACAATTGTTGGGGGGTTCCGGCCTCATTCTAGGGACCAGCCGGGAGGAAGGCCTGATAGGCACCCTGCTGCCTGTTTTCTGGGAATGATATTGCAGCTCTTTGTCTCCACTGGCCAGAACTGAGTCTCTGGACTCTGTTTAAAAGAGGTCAGCCTGTGGAATCGGTTTAATTGTGGCTAGTGAGAAAGAAAGAAAGATTAGCTAGCTGGTGGAGAGCTTTAGCTGCTAGGCTATAGCGTGTGGCCCAACCCTGGTAGGAGCTTTGGCTCCAAATCAGCTCCAAAACCCAGGGGAGAGGCATTCATGTCTTCTCTGTGGTCTCCCAAGAAAACAGTAGAGCAGACAGTAGCCTTCAGCACAGGAAAAGCTGTTTTTTCTCTTTCTGACTTCCTCCGTATATCCCCCAGGGAAGCTGCTGCTGACACATTCCGCCCTCAGGGAGGTGGTTCCCACCCAGAGGCGCAGCCCTCACTCCTCTTCCCTGAGGTCAGCTTTCTTCTGCAGTGGCCCAGGCCTCCTGGCTTGCTTTTTTTTCACTGTGCACAGTGAGCAGGGCCTGGGAAGGTAGAGTGCTTGCTTCTTGGGATGAGGGTCACTGTGCTGCCAGCTCCCAGAATGTGGGTCTGCAGGGGACAAGGAGAGAGAAGAGATCACAGAGCCGAACGTCTTCCTGTGAACACAGCATCTGTTCTGGCCGGTAAGACTCCAGAACAGTGGTTCTCAACCAGTGGGTCATGACCCCCAGCCAGGGGTCTACAGGGGTCGCCTAACACCATAGGAAAAGAGATATTTACATTACAGTAGCAAAGTTACAGTTAGGAAGTAGCAGCAGAAATTATGTGGTTGGGGGTCATCACAACATGAGGCACTGTATGAAAGGGTTGCCATGCTAGGAAGGTTGAGGCCTGCTGCCCCAGAACTTTGCAGCCCCATTTCATGCAGAGAGCCGCACGCTCTGTTTGGAACCTGTCTTTGGTGCACTGTCTTTAACCACTGCAACTGGAGACTGCTCCTCAGCTAGGGTCAGCCGACATGTAAGACTTCAGATTTAATCACCTCTTCTCTCTGGGCCTTTGACCCTTCTGTATGAGAGAGCATTGCCCACCGGATTGTACAGTGATAGCACACAGTGTTTACACAGCCTGGGTGGCACCCTGGGGACCTTTCCTGTCCTGGCTGGCCTCTTGATGGTCCATCAATCTTGTTTATGGCCAGTTCTGTCCAGCTTGAGGAAAGTTAGAGGCCATTTGCTTGCTTGCTGAACTCAGGGGGTTTAAGAAACCAACATAGTCCTGCCCATTCCCAGGAATCTGCATGGCTTGAATTTAGATCCTCCCCTCATTCCTGCTGGCCCCCAGCTCTGTCCTGGTGTTTCTACTTGGCACTCCCTTCCTTGCCTCCTCTCTCCTGACAAGAGTCCAAACAGTCCTCAGCGTAGGGAACCTGTGACGTCCTGAGTGAATGTGTGTGGTTGGCATGAACACAGCCATGTCAAGGACCTAATGCCTCCGCCCACGGCAGTGGTAAAGCCTTCCCTGGTGAAGCTGGGAAAGAGGGGAGAGCCTTTCTGTGGTCAGAGTGCAAACGCTTTGACAGCACAGAAGATGTTCACTGTAGCTGTCTCTCCGTGGATATTTAAGTCTGAAGACTGCTCTCCTGCAGAGCCTGCCTCTGCTGAGGTAACCTCTACATCTGCCTCCTTATTCAGTGGTGTGTAATAACCCACCTCCTTGTGTATCTATATGTGACAGCCCAGCCCCCACGTTCAGCTGTATGAAACAGCCTCGCCTCTCTCTTCAACTCTATGTAATACTCATGTTGAGCTTCTGGGTGTTGTGGCTTCTCCATCCAAGAGTCCAGACCATTCCATGTACATGCTGGCCCATGTGTCTGTCGTTTCTTCCCTCTCTGGCTGTCCCCTAAGCTCTGCAGGGACCCACTGGATTTGACTGGAGATCAGTTTCCGAATGTGACTCTGACAATGTGGGGTCCATGAGTGCTCCCCACAGTCCTGCAGTGCTGTGCGTTCCCATCTTAAATCCCTGCGCTGCCAGTTGGCTTATCCCATTTTCTGTCCTGCCCTCCCCTAGTGCCTGGTGTTTTATTTTCTGATTATTCCAAGAGCTGCAGACAGTGTTCTTTTGGCCTCCAGACTGTAAGTTCACAGCTGTCCCAGAGCCCCGAGGCAGTTGTTCTTACCCTGCAGAGCTGGTTCAGTGGCTCGGAGGTCAAGCATGCCTGCTGTTGGCCTCTTGCTCTCCAGAAAAATATCCGTCGTTGAGTGTATAACAGTGTGCACAAGCTGGGTGGCTTAAAAACAATAGAAATGTAGGTCTCAGAGTCCTAGAGGCCCACAGTCAAGGTGCTTCCTGATTCATACAAGACTCCTCTTGGCTGTGTCCTCACATAGTGTCAGGGGTCAGGAAAGCTCCACCTATTTATCGGGGCACACAGTGCCTTGTCTCTGTTTGTTATGAGGGCATCTTCGTTACTGTTCTACTGATGTGAAGAGGCACTGTGACCAAGGCAATTAAAAAATGAAGCATTTAATTGGGGGCTTGCTTACAGTTTCAGAGACATAATCACTATCATCACAGTGGGGAGCTTGGAAGCAGGCAGACAGCTGTGAGAGCAGTTTCTGAGATCCACAGAGAGAGAGAAAGAGAGAGAGAGAGAGAGAACCTAGACCTGATTGCGCTTTTGAAACCTTACCTTTAGTGATCTGCCTCAACAAGGCCACACCCCCTAATCCTTCCAATCCTGTCTAAGACTTTCACTTCCTGGTGACTAAGCATTCAGATATATAAGCCCGTGGGGCCACCCTTATTCAAACCAACCCCAGGTGTCTATTCCACTTGAACTGCAGCCTGTTTACTTCTGAAAGGCCCCACTCTGTCAGGGTATCGCCCTGCGGGGGAAGGTGTAGGAATTTTGGCAGGCACAGGCATTCAGACCACAGCGAAAGCAGTTTGGCTTTTTGGAAAGCTGTGGCACTGGTTTTGACTTTATGAGTTTAGCAGCAAACATTTGAATGCAGTCCCCCATAATCTAGACAGCAGGGTTAGTCTGATTGTCACGCTAGACTTTCATGCATACCTCAAATAGTCATGTTTCCTCCAAATCATGTCTTAGAATACTTTCTAGCCTTCCTCTTGTTTTCTGATGAGATACTGAGAACCTTAGGTCAGGCCACCTCATGCCACCCATCAGCCACCCAGTCACAGTGAAGACGAGTCCTAAAGCTAACACCGAAAGAATACGATAGCCCCTGACTGCAGCCCCCCACCTGTGGTCCAGATTTATTAATGGCTCTCTTCACTTTCTGTCAGCATTCTGATCTGCAGATCAATTTAGTCCTTCCTGACAGTCACCTCTTCACCCTATGTATCAGCTTTCTCGTTTCTGAGCTAGAATGCCTGATGGAAGCAGCATTTGCTCATGGTTTCAGAGTTTTAGTTGGCAGTTACTTGGTTCTGTGCACATCTGTAGAACACTGTGGTGCCGGGAGCTTGGGGAAGACTTGCTGAGGAGAGATTTCTTCACCTTGCAGTGGACACAGAGAAGACAGCTGAGGAAGATGTTTAACTTTGAGAAGCACACTGACCAGTTTCCTGCATCACTTAAAGTCTAGGACCTTCCAAAAGAGTGTCACTGTCTCTGAATATGTATTTCTGTGTTTTCTACAATTATATTTACAGACTTATGCAGACAGTACCTAATTTCAGAATATTTTTAGCATACTCAAAGAATCTCTGCACCCATAAGTTTAAGTTATAATGCTCCATTCTTTCTTCCCACTAGCCTCATATCTTACCTTTTCTTTTCGTGAGAAGATATTTAAAAAATTTTTTTATTAATTACACTTTATTCACTTTGTATCCCCCATGTAGCTCCCTCTCTCCTCCCCTCCCAATCCCTCCCTTCCTCTCCCTTCTCCATGTATGCCCCTCCCCAAGTCCACTAGTAGGGGAGGTCTTTTTTTCCTTCCTTCTGATCCTAGTCTATTAGGTCTCATCAGGAGTGGCTGCATTGTCTTCCTGTGTGGCCTGGTAAGGCTGCTCCCCCCTCAGGGGGAGGTGATCAAAGAGCAGGCCAATCAGGTCATGTCAGGCAGTCCCTGTTCCCATTACTATGGAACCCACTTGGACACTGAATTGCCATGGGCTACGTCTGTGTAGGGGTTCTAGGTTATCTCCATGTATGGTACTTGATTGGAGTATCAATCTCAGAAAAGACCCCTGTGCCCAGTTTTTTTTTCTTCTCTCCTTGTGGAGCTCCTGTCCTCTCCAGGTCTTATTATTTCCCACTTCCTTCATAAGATTCCCTGCATTCTGCCTAAAGGTTGGCCATGTAAGAAGATATTTATATGGTTTTTGGCAATTGGCTTCATTCTTTTGTTACGATGTTTTTAGGATTCATTCATGCTATAGTATGTCATAGTACTTCGTTCTTGTTTATTGCTCTATAATTCGATTCTTTGTGTGGCTATACTATGTTTTCCCATCTATCAGTTGATGGACATTTGGGTGGACATTGGGTTACCAGTATGAGTAATGCCTTGGTGAACTTTGTATACAACTTTTTATGTGGCTTTGTGGTTTTACTTTTCTTGATGGGTCATATATTCAGCATTTCAAACTGCCTTCTGTATTAGTTGTACCATCTTGTATTCCATCCAGCAGTATGTGAGTGTTCTAACTCTCTAATTTTCTGCTAACTTTTGTAATTATTTTAGCAGTGGCTATTGTCTTGTAGCTTGTTTGCATTTATTTACTTGGATTTCTTTTGAGCTAAGCTCTTTGGCAGTCCAGACTGACTGGAACTCACCGTGTGGATAAGGCTGACCCTGAATTCCTGATCTTACTACCTCCACTTTTCAAATGCTGGGATTAAAAGTATGCACCACTGTCCTAATTTCATATTTGTTGCTGTGATAAAATATCCCAACTAAAAGCAACTTAGAGGATAAAGGGTTAATTTTAACTCACAATTCCCAGTTACAGTCTGTCATTGCAGTGAAATCACAGCAGCCTGAGTCTGAAGCACAGTTCTATCATATCCGCTGTCAAGAGCAGAGAGGAATGAATGCGTGTTTGCTTCTTGCTTGCTCATGTTCAGCTTGATTGCTCTACTCTTACATACTTACAGTTCTTTGCCTAGATCATGGTACCTCCCATACTGGACTAGGCCTTTCCACCTCATTTAAGTCAATCGAGATATTCCTGTGTTCATGTACTCACAGGGCAATTTGAGCCTAGACAATTCTCCATTGAAACTCTTTTCCTAGGTGATTCTCTGTTGTATCAAGTCAACACACTTGCCATCACAGCTATCGTGCCTGGCTTGTGTTTATTTTTAATGGTCACTTAAAACTATTTGCAGTTAAAAAACTATTTCAGATCCCTTAGTGTTGCCATGAAAGAACATGTCATAAACTCCTGAGCTGTTACGAGGTGCGTACCACAGCACCAAGTGAACCCAGAGGGCTGGAAAAGCTTCACCGCCACTCATTTCTGGCACTTTTTCATTGCCCCAAACTGTGCCTGTCACACAATGACTCCCATTTTGCCCTTTCTCCAGCCCCCGGTAACTTCCTTGTTGCCTTTATATGAGTTAGCATGTTCCATGTTTTTCATGTGGGTAGAATTTTATCAAAATTTCTCTGTGTCTAGCTTACTTTGCTCAAGATGTTTGTAGTCCATCCATATTGTGGTTCATGTCTGCAGACTCCAGAGTTTCAGAGCCATGGAAGACTGGCAAAGCCTTCCTTTGGTCCAACCGTGGCTGTTGACTGTGTGTGGAAAATGTCAACAACAGCTTTCTTTATCTTGATTTTTACAGCCTGAAGAACTCCTCAACAGAGACCGTTCCTACCAAGATTAGCCAAACCTCTCTTTGATCCAGTTGTTTACTGTACTCCTGCCTGCCTGTTTATCTGTATGAAATAAGCTGCCTTCTGGTCCAGCTGTGTTCACTAGACTCACTTCACTGTTCAGTCTAGAATGAGAAGGCTTAGCTTCTGGGGAACTGTGGTTTCTCCAGCAGGCAGCATAGACCACCTGATCCCAGCTTGTCTGCCTGTCTGTCTTTCTTTTCTTCATTTCCTCACTTGCCCTGTCAGGTCTGTCCCTGAATCTGTGCTGGACACAGCAGTTGTTTCCTTCAGTTCTTTTGTAAGCAGCTATGGTATAATCTTAAATAAGCTCATAGGGAAAACACACTTGTTATCCCAGGAGCTGGGTCGGGGTGTGTCTTCAGCTAGGACCATCTCTGCCCTTTGTCTGCATAGGATGTAGTGACGTTTTTCATTGCCTCATGCTCATGTCTAGAGATTCTTCTGAGTGACCATCGATGGAGAACTCCCTCACAGCAACAAGGGAGACTTGCTGAGAGGCTCCCATGTGACACCATTAGAAGACCTGGCGTTCTGCCACTGCTGTTATTTATCTGAAAAGCACAGGGACACGCTGGGTAGCATGCAGAGTCCAGCTTGCTCCCAGGCTTTAGCTTAGCGATCTCACTCCATAACCATGCTGTCTGCAATTTTATTGGCTTGACTTCCCAAATAAGACTACTGTAGTGTATTGTTTATAAGCCATATGACTGAAGTCATGCTCATCTAGTTTATGCTGTCTTGCAAGGCCTTTGTGGCTGCTTGATATGAAAATACATTGCCCTCCTTTTTTTTTTTTTTTTTTTTTGAGACAGGGTTTCTCTGTGTAGTCTTGGCTGTCCTAGTCTCACTTTGCAGACCAGGCTGGCCTCAAACTCACAGAGATCTGCCTGCTTTGGCTTCTCAGAGTTCTGGGATTACAGGCTGTAGTAACTCTTTATTCACAAAAAAGGTTAGTGAGTCTCACTGACTTCCCAGTTCTTTGTATACAGTTCTTCGAAGGAAGTACAAGGGAAATGATCGCCATTCTCTTGACTTCTTAGATTAAAACTTTGGAACAGACCAAAGCCATTGAAGACTTAAACAAATCCCGAGACGAGTTGGAGAAAATGAAGGAGCAAGCAGAGAAGAAGCTTATGTCGGTCAAGTCAGAGCTGGATAGTACAGAGGAGGAGGCTAAGGCATACAAGGAAAGGGCCAGGGCCATGATCGAGGTGGCGGTCTTTGAACTGAATACCATGAGGAAGTCTCTGGATGAAGCGGAGAGGAGAGAACAGCAGGTACGTACAGTCTGCATGTGGAATTTTCCTCAGGACATGACGGATGGTTTAAAGCTTCATTGAGTATTCACACATGTTAACTTTGTTGGCTGCTTTGGGAACTGATATGCCAGCTGTGGCAGGGCTACATGTGCCTCCTCTGTGCCACACTACTTTTAGTACATGTGCTGCCAAAGAGAGCATTGTTCACGCATTTCTCCCACCATAGTTTGTAAAGCTTTCTGTGTCATCTCAACAGAGCTGCCCACTCTCCAGCATCTTTTTGATATGCCAATAATCATCATGAGTCTCTCAGCCAAGGAAAGCAACTCATACTTGCACGACATAGATTATAAGAAAGAAAAAATAATGTTCTTATCAAGGCAATAGAAAGCCAGTGTGGGCCCAGCTTCTGGTGGTGATGAGATATTTTAAACTGTGTTTGATAATTGCCTCTGGAGATTGCCTCATCACATTTAATGTTAAGCAGGGCTTGGAACTCAGAGAGAAGCTTTATCTCCCACAGAGATCAGTTGCAGGAAACAGCCTCCAATCTCAAACAGTGGCACCCAGACTTCATGGTTGACCAAGCACAGATGAAAGCCATAAACGAAGTCCACATTGGCTGGCAGGTTGTGAGGAGGAGAATTTTATCTCCTGAGCACATCAGGTCAAACATAAAGAACTCTGTCCCGGGCAGTCTGACCTCTTCTGCCTTTGACTAGTGTGTCACTTTCTGAAGCTGAAAAGGGCAGAGAATGGACTCTGGTTTTAGGAACTCTCCCCCCACCCCCCCACCCCCGGCTCTGCTTTGGCTCATGTGTCAGGCATAGCTGGGAAGAGCCAAATTCTAAGAGCAAGTGTTCCCAGGAAGAAAATATCTCAGGAATTGTGAGTGTTGGCCACATTCAAGAGGGATGGAAAGTCTGAGGGAAGACTAGGCTGGTACCTTATTCTATTTAGGTGCCTTAACGAAGTGTGGGAATCAGGGCAGCTCATAGGTAGGGCAGTTATTTCCCTTAGATCTACAGGCTGGAGACTCAAGGTCAAGGTGTCAGCAGATAGGGTCTCCGGTTTATATAGGGTGTCTTCTGGAACCCTCAAATGGCAAAAGCTCTGGGGATTCAGTGATAAGGACACCAATTCTGTCATGGAGACTCCATTGTCATGATCTCATTCAAGCCTAACTAACTCACAAAGCCAGTGGGACCATCCCCCCGGGAAGAGGTTTCAGTGTTCACTCTGGGCATGGGATATGCAAATAATCTCCCATGCTGGACCATTCATGGTAAGGAAGGTGGGGATAAATGAGTATGGGCCTGGCATGTTTGGGTGGTGTTCTGATGGCACTCCATGTGCAGACTGGACCCCATCTTTTCTGCACTGGAAGGTATTTATGAAGCCTATTTTGCCTATGTTAGTCTAGGGCCACAGAAACCGCCTTCAGAGAACATGAAGTGACATGGTGCCCATTCTAACCGTTGTCCCTGGCTTCTGATTTCCTACTTCTTGATGGACATCTAACAATCTCAGATCAGCCCAGTGATAGCACCATGCAGTCTTTGCAAGGTGGTTTAAGAAGGAGCGAGAAGCCCTCCTTGTTTTCATCAACTCATTCTTTCTCTTTGACATCCCCGCTCATAAATGGTTGTCATTCGTTGACAGGCTCACACCAACATTTGTAGTGCACCCTTTCAGCCCCAGAGCGTGTACTCAGCTGTCATTTCACTTGTCGAGGATTTCAGGACAGACTTAGTGAGGTCAGGCTCTGATGGATGATTTCCTAGGGTTCTTGATTCAGTAGCAAACATACACACAC
Source organism: Pachyuromys duprasi (assembly GCA_028658305.1). Lineage (NCBI taxonomy): Eukaryota > Metazoa > Chordata > Mammalia > Rodentia > Muridae > Pachyuromys > Pachyuromys duprasi. The sequence continues at coordinate 50,988,084 of CM053767.1, read as the reverse complement.
ACACACACACACACACACACATGGCCACTTGACTCAAGGGAGATTATGAAATTGCTGAAGTTTGGGGAACCTGCAGGGATTTTAGAAGTCACTTAGCAGACAAGCCTACTCACTCATAATTTAGAGAACCCAGGCTAGAATGAGTAATCTGCCTACCTCATGCAGATTGGGGTTTTCCTCTTTTGCTCTTGTTGTTGCCTTTGATCCGGCAATAGTGGTATATTCTCTTTTCCAGCTAACGGGTGTCTGCTTGCTGTTACAGCTGGTGGACTTCCGGGAGGCGGTTTCCAGTTTGCTGGGCCTGAACACGACCTCTCTCGTGCTTCCCGACTGTGACATCATCAAATGTCTGGAAAGACTGGTCCATTCTCACCACCATCACTTTGTCCCCTGTGCCTGCCTCACAGATATGAATGCTGAGCAAGGTAGCTGCTCACAGTGCCACCCAGAGCTTCTACACTGACCACCTGCCTTCTGGAGGGAGGACAGGGTATGATTCTTAGGTTGGGTAGCTTACAGATTCTTAGTATTTTTGAAATATGGCTGGTGTGTGACTATTATAATACTTTGATGACTTAGTGAGAGTAGATCATGGACAAAGAAAATCTCCTTAAGGGCCATGGCCAAGGCTGGAGAGATGGCTCAGCAGGTAAAGACACTTGCTACCAAGCCTGACAACCCGAGTTCAATTCCTGGGACTTGCATGGGAGAAGGCGAGAACTGACTTCTGCAAGCTGCCTTGTGCCCTATACATGGGCTGTTACATAAGTGTACACACACACACAAACACACATGCATACACACACTATCCCTCTCTCATACACACACATACACACACACTCTTACACACAAAATAAATCAATGTAAAGAAAGGTGCCAGTCCTCAATGAATACTAAGCACTAAAACTACTGGTTACTGTATTAGTTAGCACATTGAGGCCCACAGGAGTCCCCTGCTTCATGCCTGCACTGGCACAGATGAGCACGGAGTGTAGAATGGCCAAGTTGGAACATTACTGACAACTTTAAATCTTAAGATAATCATGTGAAGAAGTTTTCTGAAAAATGTTATTTAAAGTTAGTTTATTATTGTGTGTTTGTAGGTGTGCCTGCGTATGTATGTATGTTTCTGTGTGTGTGTGCAGGTGCCAACAGAGCCCACAAGAGGTAGTCAGATCCCTTGGAACTGGAGTTACAGGCAATTGTAAAGCACTTGATGTGGTTGCTAGGAGCTGACCTCAGCTCCTCTGCAAGAGCAGCAAGTGCTGTTAACCACTGAGCCATCTGTCCAGCCTCACAAAAAATTCTCTTCTCTCTATCCATGTATGTACAATTTGACACATAATGATTGTGCCTGTTTATTGATTTCTGGATGAATTCCAATCCATGCATACAAAGTATAGCCATGAGATCAGGGTAACATGGTAAAATCTGAGCACATTTATTTACATGCTTTCCAGGGATCAGAGACAGTTGTACTAACATGTGTTTACGTGGTTAGTGTGGGAGCCAGGATGTACAAGACAGAGACTGTGCTTCTGATAGCTCATTCTCAGAGTCTCTTCAGTTTTGAGGCAAAGAGGATTCACTGGCAAAAGGAAGGAAAGCCTACAGTCCAGTCAGGACAAGTCTAAAGGTGACAGGGTTTAAAAAGTAACTCATTTGAAAGCCCTGACAGAGAGAGGTCTGAGAAGATAAAAGCATGCCTGCTTCTACTACCATTCCCAAGTCACTCAAGTGCTGGTTTTGAAACTTTGAACAGGGCTAACTTCAGTCCTTTACAATTAAAGTCTCTTGTATGAGCTCAGTATGATAGATGAGCAAATCCTCTTCAGCTTTATTTACCAGCATAACAAATACACTTAACAGCAAAGGCACTTTTCATGGCCCTGATTTTATTATAGATAGTAGTTTCTCCCTTCTTTCAAAATTTCTGTTGGACAAATATGTTTCAGAAAACCATATTAGCATCATCAAGAGCATTTTCTTTGGACAGTTTATCTGATTTTGCATATAGGAAATATAGGATAGAAGGCCCTAGAGGGGACAAGAACTCCACAAGAAGGCCAACAGAGTCAACTAAGCCAGACCCGTGGGGGCTTCCAGAGATGAAAGCATAAACCAAGGGCTAAAATGGACTGGACTTGGGCCCCTATACATAATGTGACCGATGGGCAGCTTGATCTTCATGTGGGTTTCCTAGTAAGTTGAGTGGGTGCTGTCTATGACGTGGACTCTGTTGTCTGCTTTTCAATCACTTCCCCCTAATGGGGCTGCCTTGCCTGGCCTCAGTGGATGAGGATGAGCTCAGTCCTGATGTAACTTGATGTGCTGGGGTTGGGGGGAGGGGCTTCCCTTTTTCTGAGGAGGAGAGGGTAATGGAAGAAGGTGGGAAGTTGGGACTGGGAGGAGAGGAGGAAGGGGCCTACGATCAGGATGTAAAATGAATATATGAATTTAAAATAAATAAAAAGTAAAATTTTCTAAATGGTCTCTGATTTTTGTGTGTATGTGTGTGAGAGATCTATAGCTATAGCTAGAGAGAGAGGTATGCACAAGTATGTGCACATTCTTGTGCCTTTGTGTACGCATGAGAAGCCAGAAAAGGACATCAGGTGTGTTCTCTGTGAGTCTCCATTTTATTTCCTTCAGGTAGAGTCTCTCAACAAACCTGGAGCTAGGTTGACAGCAACCACACTTTGCCCTCCTCCTGTCTCTTTAGGAGGAACTACAACCATTTGCTCAGTCATACCTAGCCTTTGACTGATCCAGCTGGGATTTGAACTTAGGTTGTCATGCTTGCATGGAGTCATCTATCTAGCCACAGCTGGTACTTTTATGTGTCTTAGTAAACAAACAAGCACATAAACAAACCAACAATCCTAGTGCCTCACAACACTGAGAGAAAATGAGAAATATATAACCAACTGTTAAGTCACAGCCACAAACAAGGCACAAGCTGATTCAAGACAACAAGAGCTCATGCAGACGTAGCCATCAGTTAGGCTGGGAATAACATTAGATGCTGACTTGAATGGTTTAAATAAAAAGCATGACAATATTCTTTTAAAAACAGAGCATATGGCCCATCCAATATGCTTTAAAAGATACACAGCTTCCTTTAGGCATGGTGCTGTAGACTTCTAACCTCAGTTCTCAGGAGACTGAGACAAGAGGATTGCTCTAAGGCTGAAGCCACTCTGGGCCACATAATGAGTTTCAGACCAGCCTGTTTGAAACTGTTTCAAACCAAACAACCAGCCAAACAACCCACCGAAGAACCAATCAGCCAGCCAGCCAGGCCTCCTGCAGCCCTACCAGGTTATCTTTACCTCCTCACACCAGACTGTCATCGATCTAGAGTGAGGGCTGCTTTCTTATTTTTCCTTTAATTGGTCATTAGTTACCTGCCAGGGTTCATGTAAGAGACTAAAAATAACCCACAGAGGTTACAACTATACTTTATCATGTGAAGTTACCCTTTGTTTATCCAAATGTATGGCTCAGTGTATAAATCACAATTCTTGATATGTATATTAATATTCAGAATGTTTGACTATATAACCTAGGACTTTCAGTGCAAAGGATCTGTGGGATAGGCATAAATAAATTCTGTGCCTGTAGACAGTTCATGCATACAGTAACTGTTTGTTATCTGGACAAATTGAAAATGTGTTGGTAAAGCTTTCTTTCATGTCAAAATGCGAGTTTGTTGCTGGCCTTTCCTTTGCATGCATTCCAGGGTTGGCAAGCTGTCTTTACATTTTTGTGCTAAGCTTTGTTTTTCTATAATATTCATGTATATTTTATATTGTCCAATAAAATGTATTAGATGAATGTGATTTTTAGATAAGGTCTTAAATATTTAATACTAACTCATCTAACACATACACTCGAGGGGAATTGCTATTGCGGTTATTGTTTTGGTCACTGAGACATCTAAATATTTTCAGAAAATATCTCACACAAAAAAAAACCCTGTAAGCTTTTTTCCATCTAAATTCACAGTCTGTTCTTCTAGTCTTCTGCAGAGGAATGGCCAGTGATCTAGATAAGGAGGTGAAGGGCTGAAGGGCTGTTGAGGACATCCGTGATACTGATGTTATAACAGCACGCAGAAGAAGCATCTAAGTTTTATTGGGGTGACATTTTATGGTGACTAACCTTTAACTGGGAAGGCTTCTTTCAGTTTGTGTAGTGGCGTTTAATGGAGTTACCTTATAATGGGGCAACAGTGTTCCTACTAGATATCAGAGACTAACAAATAAAAATCACAGTGCCAGGAATGGGTTACCTCTTCTGGAGTTGTTGGCCAGTGAGGCCTGGGGGACCCCCAGATATCACAGGGTACCACCAATGCTCTTGGTTACTCTCCAGATCCCGATGGTAAGATCCTTTTGCTGAAGATACCTCATACTTGTGTTATAGGACATGGAGAAATCAAACAGGTACTCACCTGAAAGCCTCGTCCCTTCTGGCTAGCTTTCATAGTGCTGGAAGGCGCCATGCACTCTTCCAAGGGAGAAAAGTAATTCATAATGTTGTCCAGCTGTGGGCCCTGGAAACTAAAGTAAAGACTAGCCCGTCAGGGCATGGCCACTGGTGCAGCAGTGGCTGGAAGGTCATGGTGGTGACCCAGCGTGCTCTGATTGGATTTAGGGCCACTCTGAAAGATGGAAATTATATGTGGCACTGACATCAGGGGATATGGCCTGCGACCTAGTGGAGAAGCTACCATTCCCCTGATAAATGAACATGACATCATTATAGACTAGTGCATCCCTCAACCCTTATCAGGGAAGTTTCTTTTTGCAGTAGATGGACATTAAGAAAGAAAAAGGGAGAGACGCCATCCTAGTTCAAGTGCAGAGAATGAGAGGCTGTAGAGTGCTCAGCCCTAAGTTGTACATCAGTATCACAGTCCCTTCTCCCAAGGCTCAGGGATCATTATGGAAGAGACTGTGGATAGAATCTCAGAGCTAGAGGCAGTGGACGACTACAAGGAAACTGTTTTCCAAACATAACAGATCATGTTCACATACGAATTCACAGAAACTGAGACAAGCATGCACAAAAACCTGCACCAGCCCAGGACGGACACGCCCAGGACAGCATGCAAAGGGAGTGGAGAATGCTGTCTCAATCCTTGCCAAGGAGCTATTGACAGCTATCCCCAGCAATGGACTGCTGGGAGAGGGAGAGTCAGATTATTATTATTATTATTATTATTTTTTGAGTGTGGTCCCTGGTCGGTTGGCCATACTGCAGTGGAAGGTCAGAATTTCAAGAATTTACATCCATGCAGCCTGCACTGACTGGGACATTAAAATCAGCGTGACCAGCGTGACCTTTACCTCATTCTCTCAAGTAGCTGCTCTTTGTCCCTGAGTCTCCCTGACACTCCATTTTCTCCTCCTTGCCCTGTCGATCTTTCCTCCACCTGGAGGCAGCCTCGGCCCTACCCTTCATTTCTCCAGTCACTCTTCTCCTAATACCTTCGACTTCTTATTCCCTTGCTCTCCTGTCCTCAACTTTGAATTAATTCCAGCGACCACTGTTTCTGCTGATTTATCTGCCCCAGTGAATGAGGCTGGAGAAAATCACATACAATCACAGTTAAGTGGCATCCCGATTCCACAACCTTGATCTCCTCAGAGCTCTCTGTGCCAGCTGGTCGTCCTATACCGTTTTCCCAGTTGGATCCCACTGCCATTTTCTGAAACAACTATTGAAACTATTCGTTTCCTCTCTGCCTTTATCCCATCTCTTCCTTCTTCCTTCTCAGGGGATAATATCCTCTGATTTCACTTAGAAAGTAGAAGCCATTACAGGAAACACCCTGGGTAACTCATCCTACTAACAACTTTTATGTGTACGTGCACACACATGTTTTTCCCTCTCCCTAGTTTAGCTTAATTCTACTTCCTTCCTGGGCACTCATAGTTTTAGAAATCCTTCCCCACCAGCTCATTGTTTCTCTTTGAAATGTTTCTATCCTCATCTCCATTCATAGCTCATTTCCATCATATTTGGACATATTTGGTCATTCCCCTCTGAAAGCATTATTGCCCCTTTCCCACAGAGCCCGCTCTCCCTTTTCTTCTGTATATTTGAGACCCTTGAAAGTGTCTACCCCTGGTCCTGAGACTTTCCCCTAGGCAGAATGGTAAAGGACATGTGCCCCCTATGTAGCTTAGGAAATAAGCCTTTAGAGCAGTGACTCTGGAGAAGAAGGTGTGTGTGGGGGGGGAGGGGGTACCTGGGAGGAGTGGAAGAAGGGGAGGCTGTGGTCAAGGTGTATTGTACGAAAGAAGAACAAATAAAAAAGAATAAAAAGACAGATACCTTTCTAAATGGAAAATATGGACATATAGATTCAGGAAGAGTTTCATACAAAGATAAAATTAGATATTAAAGTGATGGCTCCACAGGTAAGGAGCCAGATTGTCAGTGAGCTAGGCGAGTGTTTGTGTTTCAGAGTTACACACCCTGGCTATGAAGTGCTGGCTCTAGATCTGACCAGGGCTGCTGGCTCCTGACAACCCATACATAAATCCCTTTCCAGGGATTAAATCTTCTTTCACAGACATTTTACTAGGATAACTCTCATTTAGTGGAGGGTTAGTGCAAGGACAGGCAGACTTGGCATTTGTCCCTCAGTGCGGGATCCTCTGGAAGGTCCTCTCAGCTTTTTTACCCTTCCGTTCTCATGAGGTTGTCAAGCTGACACAACATAGAATTACTCTGGAAGGCAATCGCAATTGAGGGATCATCTAGATCAGATGATCTGGTGTGGGAAGACCCAGCCCACGGGGGGCGGCACCATTCCCTAAGGAGGGTGTCCTGCACTCTATGAGAGGAGCCAGCAGGCCAGCAAGCAGGCAGGCCTACATGCATTATTTCCTCTGTGGATACAATGTGAACTGCTTTGAACTCCATCCATCCTGACTTCTCCAAAGCAGCAGAATGTAACCAGAACTGTAAGCTAAATAAATCCTTCCTCCCTGAAGTTACTTGTTATCAGCACATTTTCGCACAGCAACAGAAGTAGAACTGGATGGTAATGGAGTGTTACCATACCCTAGCCAGCCTCCTACTTTCTCACAAGTTTGGCTTCTCTGTAGCCAATTGACCAACCCACTGCTTTACAGTCTTTCCAGGAAACTTGACTCAAGACAGATTCACACATCCTCTATGGACCTAGGCCTGAAGACACTAAACCACCTTTCTGTCTCCTGTGATGTACTTTTATCAATCACCCAACCACTGTCCCTCCATCACTCAGTACTACAGGGCCTACCAAAACCCTAAACAGCAAAACAGAGATATTCGTGAAAAATGATACTTTCTGCTTCTTTCACAAGTCTTCATGAGGACTCTTAACTAAGTCCTAGTATAAGGTTGAGAACAAAAAAATAACCTCATTTATTTTGTTAGTATATATACATTATATATATATATATGTATATTTGTGTGTGTGTTTTGCTTTTTTTGTTTTAGGTTATGTACTTTGAATCCCAGCCATAGCCCCCTCCCTCATTCCCTCCCACTCTTCCTCATCCCTCCCTCATCTTCTCCCTGCCCCCCACCAAGTCCACTGATAGGGGAGGACCTCCCCCCCTTCCATCTGACCCTAGCTTATTATGTCTCTTCAGGGCTGGCTGCAATGTCCTCTTCTGGGATCTAGCTAGGCTGCTCCTCCCTCAGGGTGGGGGAGGGGGAGAGGTCGAAGAGCCAGCCATTGAGTTCATGACAGAAATAGTCCCTGTTCTCCTTACTAGGGCACCCAGTTGGATACTGAGCTACCATGGGACATGTCCGACCATGGTTATATCCATACCTGGTCCTTGGTTGGAGAAACAGTCTCATAAAAGACCCCTGTGCCCTGATCTATTTGGTCTCTGTGGAGCTCCTGTCCTCTCCAAGTCTTTCTAACTTCCCCCTTTTTTCATATGATTCCCTGCACTCTGCTGAAGGTTTGGTTGTGAGTCTTAATATCTGCTTTGATACATTGCTAGTTAGAGTCTTTCAGAGGCCCTCTGTGGTAGGCTCCTGTCCTGTTGCTTGTTTTCTCCTACATTCAATGTCCATCCTGTTTGTCCATCTAAGCGAGGATTGATCATCCCACCC
>CM053767.1:50823896-50979454 GCA_028658305.1 Pachyuromys duprasi | reverse complement strand
ATTGTCTAACAAAGCGCCAAACTGATTTCCAGAGTGGTTGTACAAGTTTGCATTCCCACCAGCAATGGAGGAGGGTTCCCCTTTCTCCACAACCTCTCCAGCATGCGTTGTCACTTGAGTTTTTGATCTTAGCCATTTTGGTGGGTGTAAGGTGAAATCTCAGGGTCGTTTTGATTTGCATCTCCCTGATGGCTAAGGACGTTGAACATTTCTTTAAGTGTTTTTCTGCCATTCTATAATCCTCTACAGAGAGTTCTCTTTTTAGCTCCATACCCCATTTTTTAAATTGGATTACTTGATTTGTTGCTTTTTAACTTCTTGAGTTCTTTATATATACTGGATATTAGCCCTCTGTCAGATGTAGGATTGGTAAAGATCCTTTCCCAGTCTGTAGGCTGTCGTTTTGTTTTGATGACAGTGTCTTGCTTTACAGAAGCTTTTCAGTTTCACGAGGTCCCATTTATTTATTGTTGATCTTAGAGCCTGTGCTGTTGGTGTTCTGCTCAGGAAGTAGTCTCCTGGGCCAATGAGTTCTAGGGTCTTCCCCACTTTTTCTTCTAATCGGTTTAGTGTGTCTGGTGTTTTGCTTTTTTTGAGGCTGGGTTTCTCTGTGTACCCTTGGCTACCCTGTAGATTAGGCTGACCTCAAACTCACAGAGATTGCTGCCATTGCCTTCCAAGTGCCGGGATTAAAGGTCTATACCACCACCACCCAGCAGCCTCAATTTGAATGTTCAGTGGTTTTAACAGTTCACAGTATAAAACAGGTGTTACTTATATTAGGACAAGAAAGAAGAGGTCTGTCATAGGGGATAATCACAGGACACTCTGAGGGCTGAAGGATCAGAAACATGAGTTTTCCATGGACATTCCCAAGTGCACACAGCAGCATGAGAACAAGCAGGAAGCCCGTGATACAGAATCACATGACACATGGTTTGGAGCCACCATTTCCAGAGTCTTCCTTCTTGTTTCCAATCCCAGACACCACCCACTGCACCTGCAAGTCTCTGAACCAGGAAGTACCTGCTGAGTTCCCATCAGGGACCTCAGGGACCACAAACGTATTGACTGCATGCTGTACTCTCTGCCGACGATGCCACAGAGAACCGAGTGAGCCTACCGTGTGACCAATAGCAGTAGCTGTTGTAGTGGACTTGTGACCACTGCCAACATCCAGACCTCACACTTAGGCATCTGACTGGCTCAATACAAGTGGCATCTGGAATCTACTGCTAGAGTGTACCAGGAAATAGAGTATTCTACTTGTCAATGCCAGAGGGGCTGGAAGGCACACTAGATTATTCCCCCAGCTTTTTCACATAATCTATTATGTTCAGTTTACTCACAGAACCACACAATCACATCCATGTCTGTGTGAAGTAAAAGATCCACAGGAATTTGTGCCGTGGCCTGCTGTGCCATGCTGTGTTACCCCACGTGGCTCTGTTCCATTAACAATAGCTGTTTTAACTCATTATTTCGTGACCTTTTAATGGATGGCAATGGACAGTTTGGGAAAAATACTTCATGGTAAGAGGAGAGAAATGGATGTTGATTTTCCAATCACAACATCCCCAATGCTGCTCCTTCTTCCATTTATGAATTAACAGAGATGATTTGGGGTCATTCACAGAGGGATCCGGTGTTGTAAGATAGACCAAGGAACAGGAAGGTGGTTTATCCTCAGAGCTGCACTTTTTCATTTGTAAACAGTAGAAGCACCAAGGGAGCTTTGTGCTGCAAGAACCCTACTGCATTGCCTGGTAGGTGATTAGAGGAAAACATCTGTAATGTGCAGGTCTTAGTAGAGAGCAGATCAAGCCCACAGAGCAGTCTTGATGCCAACTGCATTGTGTGTTACCTTCTGGACACCTAAGAAAAAGCTTGGCTTTCGTTTAGTCTCTGATTTTAATGTAGATATAAAACCTAACAATTAATTCCTGGAGCGTGGCAGTATATAATAAATGGGAAATGTCTGGCTGGCCTCCTACCCCTTGTTTCGAAGTAGTTGTTAATTTTACTGTTGAGGTTTGCAAAAAATCTTAATCCTTTAATGTAGAGCTTTTAGATAAAACTCTTATTTGTCAGTGATAAAGGCTTTCAAAAATGATTTCCTAATATGTCATGGCTTTGGAGGTAATTTGTTGTAGGAAAGAAAAGCCAATCAAAGAGACAGGGCAAATAAATAGTCAACAGATGGCTATTTAATGCCAAATGGCATTTCTGCACTCACTCACTCATAAATTGTTCACCAGGAGTTTTAGAGGTGGGATTATGAGCCTCATTTTTCCAAATGGGTTAAATGGGGTAAATTGATTAACAAGGATTCATCCAAGGTCATTAAAGTAGAAAGTGGTCAAATGTAGGTTTATACCAGTTCTAGCTGGCTCAGAGCTCATGCTTTGTGAATATAAGTAAAAAAAAATCTCAAAACAGACTTGATTAGCAAGACTGTAATTTTTATGTTCTGGGGAAAATTTCTAATGGATACTCAAGCTCCTCTTTTTCTCTGCTTCCTAAGCCTTATTTTGTTCTTTCTAGGACCTTGACATCTTAAGTGCATTGGAGAACTGAAAAGATAATTTGCACACATTATTTCAGCCTTACATTTTTCAGGGTTTTCTTCTGCTTGTGACAAGGCTTAAAGCATCTAGAGGAATTTGCACGCATTATGAACTGAATGTCAGTATCTCCTGAAAATTCCTGTGTTGAAGTCCTAAGCTCTACTGTGATGGTATTTGCTGACGGAGTCTTTGTGTACTCACTATCTCTAGATGAGGGCATGAGGGTAGAGGCCCCATGATGGGATTAGTGTCCCGAGAAGGAGAATCACCATTATTGTCCTCATCATCTTTGTCGTTATTTTCATCATCGTCATCATCAATCAGCAGCATAAGCAGCAGCAGCAGCAGCAGCAGCTATGGCTTGTTCTCTGCCTATCATACGATGGCATAGTGAAGGGGCAAAGAAGAAAGCCCTTGCTGGAACCAGACCAAGCTGCTATTCTGTCATTAGCCTTGCAGCCTCCACAGCAGTGGGAAATGAACTGGTGTTGTTTAAGCCGTCCACTCTCTTCTACTTTTACTTAGTCATGGCTGTCTGAGTTGACTGACGTAGTAATGAGTCCCTGAAACACTTCCATTGTGTAATGTAGTTCAATGGCCAGTCACATACATGGTATTTCAGTTCTGTACGGTTGTAGTGATGTGAAGAATTCTGTATCTGTACAGTATGTGAAAAATTCTGCCAAGTATTTATGCTTCTCTTAACTCAATATTTATTCTTACATTTTTCTTCCTCTGGTAAAAATACACAACACTAATCAAAGTACAAGACCATAGGTAAGTGGGGTTCCTTGCCCTTCTAATTTGTTCTTCTTACCCTCTGTACAGGGGTTGAGCTCAGATCAACATTAATACAATCTATAATTTATGACTTTGGAGGACATTGCTACATACTTTCGAGAATCAAGTTTTTGTGTTAGCCTAGGCCAAGAAATGTATTTAGAAATAATTCTTGGATTATTTCTTATATACAAGTTACTAAGTAGCTACACAGTCCTGTTGAGAGTCCTTAGAAGGTGGCAATGATGACCTTCAGGGGTGATAAAATCATGTATGTGCCTCGGATAATTAGCAAGGAAAAGGCAGAGATTCCCCATAAGTTCTGAAAATGACTAAATCACAATCTTAAGAATGAGTGTTACTGTTTATTTGTTAAGTCTACAATAAGCATTTTGTAAGCTTTGTCAAAGTTAATCTCCTAAGCTGTGGGACAGTTGGCAGACATTCTGATCAGCCTCGATTTAATGGTGAAAACAGAATCTACGTTGGGAGAAGTGACTGGTGCTGGTCCCTCGCGAGGCCATCTCACCCGGGGCTTTCACTTTTGTGTATTGCACCTGGATTTTGAAAGATCCTCCCTTCTCAGTATGTGTGAGTGTACATTCTTGTGTGTGTGTGTTTGTATGTGTGTGTCTGGTTGGTTTACTAAGTCTGGCATAGGTCTCAGTGAGTAAAAAAATAAAGCTATCTACCTGGCAGTGAATCCTGGTTCTCTAGGAGCTTTTTGCACCCCTGCATTTGGTACCAGGCTAATTTGCTTCAACGAGATGTTAAAGACTAGTTTTGAAAGCCACACTTCACCACTGCAGTGGGATTTTAGGTTTGCCATCATTGTGACAAAGACCTGGATAGAATCAACTTAGAGGAGGAATCCTTTATGTGGCTCATGGCTTCAGAGGTTCTGGCGATTGTCAACTGGATTCACCATTCCTGGGACATAGAGAGGCAGAAAGTCATAGCAGAAGGCCTTAGAGAGAGAAAATTGTTCACCCCATGGTGGATGGGAAGCAGAGGGAACCCTTCAAAGCATGCCCCATGCTTCCTTTAACCTGTACTCACTTTTCCACAGCTTCACAACCTTCCAATAGTTTCTCCCAATTTTGACCCCATTCCATGAGTTAACCCATTGATGAAGGCAGAGGCCATGTGGTCCAACCACTTCCCCAAAGCTTCCTCTGCAAACTGCCTTACTGGGGACCAAGTCTTCAATATGCAAGACTTTTGGGAAGGCAGTTTATATCCAAGCCATGACAAGTGGGGATATTTCACTTGCGAGTCTGAGGACAGAGACGTGTACAGAGCAGATCTCGCAATTAAAGCCACAGGACTTGAACCAGCATTTACCTTTTGCTGCTTCCTAATCTCAGTGCACCAGTCCTCTTGTCTATAAAATGAAGTTCGAAATGAAAAAAAAAAAGAAATAATCTATGTCTCTCATTGCTGTGATAAGAAGCAATTTAGTGTGAGGGTATAGTTCATCACAGAAGGGAAGTTGTGACAGAATGATGAAACAGTCAGCCACATCACATTCAGGAGGGAGAGAATGATGAATCTTGGTACTCAATTTTCTCCTTTTATTCAGTCTGGGAAAATAGCCCATGGATGGTGCCACCCACATACAGGAGAGTTTTCTCCCTTTAGTTAAGCCTTTTTGGAAACACCTTTATAGATAATCTTACAGGTGTGCTTCCATGGTGATTCTAAAGTCCAGTCTAACTGACAATTGAGATGACCACAGTTCGGTGTTAAGTGAAATGACAGATATGTTTAGGGCCTGGCATATCATTACTGTCAAAAATTTGTTAGGTATTTTTTTTAGGTCAGCCAGCTGCACAATCATCACAGCTTGTATTTAATGACCTCACTTCTAGACCAAATCACTGTAAATCACTGTACATTGACTTTTCTGCTCTTTGGGGTGGTCTATTAGGTAGATAGTTGTATGATTTTTGGGGGAGGAGATAGGAATGGAATTATACTCACATTACACAGCACACTGATGACAAACCAAAAAAACGATTCCACACAAGTCTAGTGATCTGTGGGTTTGTTAAATATTATGGGTATTAATGAGCTATACGTGCTAAAGGAGTATGGGTGAGGGATTGCTTGCAGGAGCATGGGCTGTGCAAAGCCAGCTGCATCATGGAAAAGCCCACCCTAGCATGAATGATGACTCTCTGGAGCTCTCTATAGCTCTCATAAGAGCTCACCTGTCAGAGTCTCTGTTCTGTTGCAGCTGTTACTGTTTATAGAACCTTGGGGCTTGTAAACTTTAGGAACTTCCTGAATCTTGTAAGGTTTGTTCTTTATTTCCTGAGCCTTGAGTAACTTATCTCCAGGAGGGAGTGTTCCAATTAAGAGGAAATGATACATACATACCCACGGTCTACAGGGCCTTCCTGGTAATTGATGCCCAGTGTAATTCTTTCTAACTCACACTAAGTTTTGGTCACATGACTTGCTTTACACCATGGGAAACTGGCAAATATACTGCAAGCAGAGACTTGGTTATCAGTTGTGTACTGGATCTCACCCTCTATGAACTTAGATGTCTTACAAGAAAAGCAAGGTAAGCTCGTCTTTATTTGAAAGGCACCCTAAGATCATTTGCACAGTGAGGCCCAGCCATGCCAATATTACAGTTGAATTCAATCATGAGTCCAGTTTTCAGCCAAATGCAACCACAAGGGAATTCTGACCAGAACTGCCAAATTAACCCACAGATTCATGAAAAATAATAAGTTGTTTTGGTATTAAGCGCCTGATTGGGGGTGGTTTGCTGTGTAGCAATTGCTGACTAAAACATTCTCTGCAACTTCATAGCATGGTAGGGCCTCACCTTGCAGCAGAACCATGCTAATCAGAGTGAGCATGCTGCTCTGTCCCTTGTGCAAATGGGCAGTTGGAGGGTGGGAATGGGGGGGATGGTGGGGAAGAGATTTCAAAGAGCCTAAGTCTTCTTTTGAAATCCATCAAAAGGCACCTGGGTGATTTCCTGAAGAGAAAGCCAGCACTATGGCTGTTGGCCTGTAGAAAAAAGAAAAACAAAACAGAACACCAAACAAACACACAAATACAGGAACACTAACCACCTCCCTTAAGAAGTGCACCCATGTCGCTATAAACACCAGCGGACTAGTGTTTATAAGAGAAAATCAGGAGAATTTATTTTTTTAGAACCAGTGTTTTATTTGGAAAATGTCAGTTGTCAGTTGCACCCTTTTGGTGTTTTTCTAAAACGTCTGGTTGGTAAAACAAGTAAGGTAGAGCTTTGGGTTATTTTAAGAGAACTGAGAGCAGTTGGCTAGGGATTCTGGGATACAATTGTGTTTGAACAGATGTGGCCATTCTGCTTTGTGGCTACGGAGAAGATCTGATGTACGACATGTGATGTACTTTTCATTACATATACTGGCATCATTCTGTCCTCTGACTCAGTTTCTCTTTCCTGAGTAGCCCTTTGTTTATTGTGTTTGAATGAAGGTAGGGCATTAGAAAGGATCATAAATATTCATGGGAAAATACATGTAATTCATGCTGGGGAGGACAGGAATGCAAAACAAAAATCTGTTTATGTTTAAAGAAATACACTTTTCTTCTTTTGAGTAGTTTCAGAGTCGCTAAAAGAAACACCAAGCGACTCATACAGAGATTTTCACAGTCTCTGTGCGGCTGCTTTTCCCTCCGCTGTGACAAAATGCCTAACGGAAGTAACTGAAGAGAAAATAATTGGTTTTGTCCCACAGTTTTAGTCATTATAATGGGAAGGTGTCGTGGAATTCCTGGCAGGGGCAGTGTTTGGCAGGAACTGTTCATGCCTTGGTAGATCAGGAAACAAAGGCGGGACCATAAATAGGGTCAGGACACAATTTTTGAAGCTCTTCTCACAATGATCAGTTCCTAAAGGGTCATGACCTCCCCCAAGCAATGCCAGCAGGCATGGGCCAGGTATCCAAGCATGTGAGCCTGAAGGGGACATTTGTACTGTAACATACTCCATCCCACTGGCATGTTCATGGCCTTTTCACTGTCAAACCCTGCACCTGGATATGTGGTTCCAGCTAATGAATGTATCTCAATACATCACTCTACCAAAAGCATCTTTGTTGTATTCCAGTTATGACATCAAAGAACAAATTACGTATCTCTACCATAACAGTAGTCATTTAAGTCCTAAAATCACGTTCTAGCTCTCCATCCTCTCCTCCCCTCAGCTCCTTTATCTCCATAGTTGTGTCTTTCCTGAATAGCACTAGTTGGATTCCTACAGCATGTAGTCTTCAGAATGCTTCATTTTAAAGATTTCTCTTTGTCATTCCATATTCTCATAGTATATTTCTCTCATGGACTGAATACTATCCCATTGGCTGAATATACCCATTAATCTACCCAAAGACATCTTTGTTGTATCCCAAGCATGACAACAAAGGACAACGCTGTTCTAAGTATAAGGTTTCTGTGTAGATGCCATTTTTAGCTTGTATGGGTAAATAGCAAAGAGCCCGCCCACTGCGGGCTGTGGCTTATATAGTTTTGTAAGGAAGCAACAAGGCATTTCTCACTGGTGTGATAAAAAGCTCGTATTCCAACCCTCGACATGATGTTTTCCTTTAAGTTTGGCCCTTCCATGGCATCTCACTGTTGTTTAATTTGTAATTTTGTGGTAATGTGGTGATGGATGTCTTTCCATACTCTCTTTTGCCCCCTGTGTATGTCTTCTTTGGTGAGGTGTCTGCTTGAATCTTTGGCTCGTTTAAAAAATTGGCATGTTTGCCTTCTTATTGTTGACTTTTAAGACTGCATATTTTGGATAATGGTCCATATATATATATATATATATATATAAATATAGTAATATATATATTTCTTCTAGAATAGTTTCATAAAGGTAATAATGGTTAAAGACTGAAATTAATCTTTGCTTTGTCTAAATAAGAATGATTTTGAAAAAGTTAAGTAGGAACATATGAACTATCATGATCAAGTTTAGAGAAATACTGTTAAGATATTGAGTCTTTCACAAAATGACAATTTTATATGAGGGAGAGACAATGATGAAGTTTCTTTCTGAGTTCAAAATATGCCTGTGAGGGGCCTGGAAAGATGGCTCAGTGGGTACATTGCTTGTACAAGAATAAGTGCCTGAGTTCACTTCCTGCTTATCAATGTAAAAGTTGGACATCCCTTCCTACATACCTGGCATGTTTAGTCACCTCTATGTTACCTGTAAGTTGTGACATCATGCAAATGGTTGTTAAGCTGTGCTATTTAGGAGCAATGCTAAGAAAGAGCAGCGGATAGTGGTGCAAGTGCATCTCCCTAAGCTCAATGCCTGCACCCTCACATGTTGAGCAAGTGCTACGTCATAGCTAAAGCTCCACCCTTGTTCATCCAAGACACCGTATTGTTATGTAGAGCAGCCTGGCTTTTCTTAAAAATGTTTTCTTACAATATATTTTCACCATTTCCCTCTCCCCTAACTCCTCCCAGACCCTTCCAAAACAAAAAGAAAACGAAAAACAGACATGAAAATAAACAAAAGGCCAATAAGACAAAAAAAAATTACTAGAACAAAACAAAAAGGACCTCCCTGCACCCAAAAACAAAACAAAGCAAAATACACACACACACACACACACACACACACACACACACAGACACCCATGGAGTCTCTTTGTGTTGGTGAACTATTCTAAGCTTGCGGCCTACACTGCTGTGTGGTTGAAATAGGAAGTGACACTCCATTGAAGAACTTATTTTTCCCTATCCCAGCAAGAAACTGCAAATAGCTTTTAAGCAAATGACATCATTTGATCAAAGCGGCAACCTACAGAATGGATAACAATTCTTTGCCAATTCTATATCTGATAAAGGATTAGTATCTAGAATATATAAAGAACTAAAAAAACAAAACAGAAACAAAAAAACCAAAACAAAAAACAAAATCCCTGAACATCAAGAAAATAAATAACCCAAATTAAAAATGGACTAGTGAACTAAACAAAAAATTCTCAAAATATGAAACACAAATAACCGGGAAACACTTTTAAAATGTTCAACATCCTTATCCTTCAAGGAAAGGCAAATTAAAACTGCTTTGAGGGTTCATCCTACCCTAGTCAGAATGGGAAAGATCAACGAAATGAGAATTCAGGACAGGGGAACCCTTTGCTAGTAGGAGTGCAAACTAGCACAATGGCTCTGGAGACCAGCGTGACCCTGAACTCTATGCGGCCCAGGCTGGCCTTGAACCTGTGCTTCTCTTGCCTCCACCTCTGAGTGCTAGGACTACAGGTTTGCCTGCCTTCAAAATGCAATCATTGGAGTGTTTTACTTCTAAAACTTAAACACAGGACTGAAAAAAATATTTATTTTTAAAAAGTGTTCTTTATTATGCTTTGATTTTCAGTAAGACTTAACTACTTCTTTATAATATGAATATTTTTTAGAGTTCATTCCTAAAGGATTAATTAATCATCAACGTAACCAAAGTATTCAATAGTTTGGTCTTAATTTCTAATTCACTGATTCGTTATCTATCGCCACTAAGAAGAGCTCTCTTGTCAGGTACACTTAAAAACAAAGCACATTATTAAGTATTTGCTAAGTTTTTAGCTGTGTGTAAGATCCACAGAAACAAAGAAAACATTATGGAGTGTCCTCATGAGAAGAGTGATTTCATAAGTATCCTGCGTTTGAGAAGCTGCAGTCCCTGTGGCAGTGTTCACAATTAGTGAATATTCCACTATGCGAAGTGTTGTCCCTACAAAGACAAATGCTGCAGCGTTCCCGCAGGTGGCCCTACAGAATGGTTATTCCATGTGGGAGCGGGTGCCATGTCAAGACCACACACGAACCCAGCGTGAGCAGTGTGAAGAAACGTATTGGCTACACACACACACACACACACACACACACACACTCACATAGAGCCAGGAAATAAATCTGATGGTCTCAGTACCAGTGCAACGTCTAAATTCATGATCATCTTCTTCTCCTAAGATCTCTCCGTGCTCATCTTTCTTTTGCACCACCACTGACTGGCTCTTGGTGTGTTCACTTGAGAGCCAGATGACAGACACGGTGAGCACCATTAGTCCACCTGAAAGAGCTGCTGTGTATGTCTTCTCTCAGGATGTCTAGTGGGTATAAAAGTGTTCCTTCTCCATCCAAGGCCCGTGGCATCAGGAGAAGGACAATTTGAGTGACATTTATGTGAGGAGGCAGCAATGGCTTACATTGAATCTCCAAGAAGAGTTCATGGAAAGCACGCCTGCCTAAGTCCTGTTTGTGGTTGTTTGGCACAGGACATCCAGACTCACACTCCCCACTCAGGATTGCTCAAAAATCACATCTTTTTCATAAGCAGCAGTGTCTGGAGTTCCCCGAGGAGAGAGGTGATGTGAGGGCAGCATGGTACTTCATTTCCATAGTCATTACCGGGGCCTCCAGGGCCACTCCTGTTTCCATGGATAAATGCCCGAGAGTTTTCTCTCTGTGGTTATTTGCACTTGTGAAACCAACTGACACAAGAGGCTAAATGAATATGATGCTTAATAACTTTAAAATATTCTAAACTTTCCATGTTCTGGGCTTGCCAGAAAAACATAAAACAACCCCAAATTTTATTGATAAACATCTGTGAAACTAACATCTGGGGATGTATCATATAGCAGTCAGGAGTTTGGCTCTGAAATCCATGTGATCTAATTTTGAGTTATTAACTGGACAAGTAATGCCTGTCCCATGGGGTATTTAGGAGGATGAAATAAGAACATGGCTGCACAGTGCCTGGGAGGGGTCTATCCAGTGTTTGTCTCTGTAATATTAATGAACTTGATCTGATTCACAAACAGTAAAATTGTGTTTTCAGGGGCCAATGCCAGCTGTCCCCCAAGGAGACAGACTAACTGTTCCAGTTAGAAACAGGTTAATGTTGATAGCGCATAAGAGCAGGCCTTGACTTGGCACAGGGCATCTGGGATAACATGGTTTCTATGACGTTTTCTCTCTGTACCAAGGACGCATGAACCTGAATTTCTTTTTGTGAAGTAGGCGTATTCAGCCATACTATAGCACAGGTGAGTATAGGACCAAGACTGTGGCTCTGGCTTTCATTCCAGGCAGTCATCTTCAGAGATGATCCCCGTGTCCATACAGAAACTAACTAAGCAAGACACCTGAGGAAACTGAGTCACCAGCTTCTGGTACTCACATCCCCCGTACTTCCTTTGTTTCTGGCTATAGTCATAAAACTACCAACAGTAAGAAAACATCGTTGCTTTCATTGTTGCTAAATCCTGGCCACAGTTTGCTCCATCATCTGATGTGGAAGAGCCTGCCGAAGAGACAACATATTAATCATGTGAGTTATTGGTGCTTTCAGGAGAAATCTAAGCACAAACTCTTGAGGATTGTGGTGCAGCCCACAGTCACTGGAGAACTCTAGAGGCAGATGGACACATAAACAAATCATGTCAGTGTCTGCAAACGAGCATGTAGAAAGTAAGGCGGCTTAAGTGAAGAGTTGGCATAAGGCCTGTGTGAGAAGACTCTTGCTCAATTATTCCCAGTAGTGAGAAAGTGGAGCCAGCCTAGATGTCCACCAGCCGTCTTAAAGGAAAAGAGAATCAGGGTGTCTTCAAGAAAATGGGTGCAGCGGGAATCATCACGTTAAGTGAAATAAGTCAGACAGAAAAGCAAGCATCATGTTTTCTTTTATATTTGGAATACTTGTGCATCTATAAAAGAGGATCATGAGAGGGGAAACAGCAATCTTGGGGGGAAAACAGAAAAAGGGAACATAATTGATAATGTGATAAGGGAGTGGGGACATCTCAGTGAAGAAAAGGTGCCAGCCAGAGGGAGCAGGTGAGGGCAGTGGGGGAGAACAGCCACAAAGTACAGTGATACGTACAGGAAACACAGTACATCGCGTGGCAAACCAAAACATTAACAAAAAATAAGTCCCTCTGTACTAGGCTTGATTTCCATGAAATGTTGGGCTTGAGTGTGAGCCTCCAGGGCAGAAACATCAGCCATGTTTTGAGTGAAGTACAGTTCACACGACTCTTCTTGGGCTGCCAAATGCCTTTATTAAACCTGATATAAAACCACATCAAATTTCCTTATCTGATGTGTAGGGTGGGACCCATTGGCAATGAGTTATAAATTGTAGTGTGATACACATTTTAACACATAGCTCATCTATCTAGGTCCCCTCCCTTCTTCCATTTGTCCATATACCCATCCATGTTTCTGTCTGTCTGTCTACCTTACCCACATACCCATCTACCCTGAGTAAGATCTCTCTTACCTATTGTCAAGTTTCCTGGGACTAGCCATTCTGTGGACTCTTAATCCAGTGTTCTTGTGGTTGGTATTATCAAAACTCCCATTTCCAACTCTGATCCTTGAAGGTGCTCTTAGATATTGCATAGATAAAAATGCCTCGTGCTCAGAAAACCACAAGTATGACCTAATAGCTCATTAGGAGAAAACTGAGAAGAATATGTATAACTCAAATTAAAATATATTTAATAAACACTATGTGAAGAGATTCTCTCTGAGAGTTTAACCAAAACAATTGAGTAAAGCTAACATTTCCTTCACCATCTTTATTGCATCCAAATACCACTATTGGTTTTACAAAACTTATAATATAGATAGGTAGGTAGATAGATAGATAGATAGATAAATAGTTGGTGAACAATTTTTGGGTCTGTTTTGAACATAAATAGCACTGCACTGTGCTTTATGCTATCTTTCTGAAGACTGCTTTTTATCATTGCATGTACCATAAAATAATACCACAGGCTGGATAAATGAAACAGAGTCTTATTTTCTCACAGCCGGAGAGGGTGGATATTCAAGCAGGGCTGGATTCTGGTTTTCGTCCTCAGCTTGTAGGACACGACTCTCTAGTTTGTCTTCACATGACTTCTTGATGCTCAGGGAGGCCTGGCTCTGATGCCCTTCTTCTGAAAACATGAGCGCTGTCTAACTCAAGTCTCCCTTTTATGGCCTGTTTTAACCTTAAACACTCCCTGTTACCGTTATTTTTATAAAACTGTGTTTGTCTCTCAGTTTCTCTCTCTCTCTTTTTTTTAAATAATTTATTTAATTTTTATTGTATGTGTCAGTTTCTCTCTTAACCGGGCTATCACACAAATACTTGAGATGCTCTTATCTTTGTTTATTCTCTCCCCTGCTCAGTGATTGGCTGTAAACTGCCTTATTGGCATATCAGGGGACAACTGGAGAGCAGTGTTTCACAACATTGAGACAGGAGACTCTCAGAACAAGGATTGCAACCAGGTATGGTGGGGGCAGCGTACAGAGATCAGTGTTTGAATTACACAATAACCTTATGCCTACAACTTCCTCATGACTTTATCTCCAAAACAATCTCACCTCGATTTGGGGCTTCAACTTACAGGTAACCGAGGGACACAGTTCAGTTCACAGTGATCAGGTAGTAGGATCTGAGGGTGTTCCACTACAGACAGACCTGTGATTGGCAAGTGTTTCCCTCCATTCCAGGTATTTTCTCCATAGCATCTTGTGAAGTCACAAGTTTTAATTTTGGTGGAGTCTAAACTAAAATTAGTTTGTGTGTGTGATATTTGAGAACACTGTTTAATCCACGGTTATGAGGATATACCTCTGCTTTCTTCTAAGAGCTTTAGAGCTTGTTTTTATGTTTAGGACTCAGCTGTCCTCTCACGCCCTGGCTGCTTTCTTCCTGTTGCTCTTTTCCTTTCCCTCTTGAATTTTCTCTTTCATCCTCTCTCCCTCTTCTTTCCTTCTTTCTTTCCATCTTTCCTTCTGTTTTTTTCTTATCCAACAGCCCATGCTGCCCTCAACACATGAGAATCCTTTTGCCTCAGCTTTTTTTGTGCTCAGCTTCACTGATTGTTTTTGAATAAATTTTTGTTGGTTTCTGAGAGAGCATCTTGTTTTGTAGACTAGCTTAGTCTTGAACCTTATTTTGAAGACCTACTTTTATTTTTAAATTATGTATATGTCGTGTGTGTGTGTGTGCGCGCACACACACGTGTACACGAGTTCAGGTGCTGTACAATCCGGAAGATGGCGGCAGATCCCTGGGAGCTGGAGTTGTAGGAGCTGGGTGCTGGAAGCTAATTTAGGTCCTCTGCAAGAGCAGCATGCGCTCTTAAGTGCTAAACTATTTCTCCAGTGACCTTGTCTTCAACCATTCATCTTCCACAGTCTCTTGAGTTACAT
The DNA here is from genome assembly GCA_028658305.1 of Pachyuromys duprasi. Taxonomy (NCBI): domain Eukaryota; kingdom Metazoa; phylum Chordata; class Mammalia; order Rodentia; family Muridae; genus Pachyuromys; species Pachyuromys duprasi. Next base: position 50,964,857 of record CM053767.1, on the reverse strand, counting down.
TAAGACATTAGCCTGCTGCATATATGGCAGAGACTTTTCCTATTCTGTTGTCTAATGTTTAGCCAGCTTTTCTGGTATGGGGAAAGATAAAATTGAAAATCAGATTTTCCCTTACTCCATCCTTCCCTCTATAATTTCCATTACCTCTCTCCCTCCTTTCCTCCCTTTTCTCTCTCCCGCTCTGCCTCCATCCCTCCCTCCTTCCTCCCATATAGAAATCAATGGGTCTGAGAGCCCAGTAAAGGGCTCCTACATGAATTCTGAAGTCTGATAAATAGATGCAGTAACAGCTTCTATGTATCAACATTTTCCTATACAGATTCTGCTTGTGAAAATTATTTTTGTTTAATGTTATGTTTAATTTTTGTACTACTTTATGTTTTTGTTGAAATTGACTTGAGTTCTTATTATGTGCAGATTTGACTTTATTGTTTCAACACATTTCATTTTTCAAATATATTTCTTCAAAACAATGTTTGAATTGTTTTTCTCTACTGAATTGAAACTCGGTCTGTATGGTGTGCCAGGCTATTAAATACGTTTGGGCTTCTGGAAAGCTTGCCAGCTGCATTGATGGACTATACTCAGATAACTTCCAGCGGGCTCTTTTTCTCCTACTTCTCTTCAGATAGAGACAGGCTAATTTATATGATTGCTCTTTTAAAAGGTCTCAATTTAGAGACCTATGTTTGGGATTATAATTGTATTTGCCTTATTAAGTTTCCAAATCTAGAACACTGTATTCTCATAGATCTCTCTTGCATGTTACCTATTTTTGCCATGTAGACATCTGAATTATTCATATTCTTTCGTTTTAATGAGTGGGCTAGATTTTGACATATTATTCTGAATTGTAGAGAAGATAGAAAAGCTCTATTTTATTTGTAATTCCTTAAATTTATTTGTTTTATGTTTATAAGTGTTTTACCTCCATGAATGTATGTGCACCTAATGCATGCCTGATCTTTGCAGAAGTCAGCAGGTTCCCTGGAACTGACTGTGGCCCAGCACATGGATGCTGGGAACCATACTCAGGTCCCCTGAAATGGCCACAATTGCTCTTAACCACTGAGGTATCTCTTCAGCCCCTTACAAATGATTTCTTGGCTGGTTTAAGACTTGAGATCCTGCCAAATTTGTGATCCAGAAGTTTCTAAGAACTTCTGTTTTTCAAAAAACCAAAACCAAGCCAAAACAATAATGAAAATCTGGGTGATGGTGGTGCACACCTTTAATCCCTGCACCTTCGAGGAAGAGGCAGGCGGATCTCTGAGTAGGCCAGCTGGGTCTACAGAGCGAGTTCCAGGACCACCAAGGCCACACAGAGAAATCCTGTCTTGAAAACAAACAAACAACAAACAAAAACTTCTGCTTCTCTAGCCATTGATGTGTTGCTGTTTCTCATACCATCAATAATAATTTAAAATTGGCTGCACACAGTTTTGATAATTTACAATTTTTTGATAAATAATTGGTTAGACCTAAAATAATGTTTGTTATGCTTTAGTATTTTATGTTTTAGAAATCTTTTGCTGGACTTTTGTTCACATGTTCCAGGGTAGGTTAGATTCCCCATTCCTTACAGTTCTGGGGCTCCAATCTTGGGTCTTACCTATGCTGGGCAACCGTTCTACCACTGAGCTGTTCACTACCTGCCCAAGACAGGATTTAAGACATTTGAAAGCTTCCCTTCCTGAGTGTTTTAGGATCACCTTTCTAAATACAGGTTGTTCCTTTTTAATGATGTGTATGCCTGTACATCTCACTGAGTGCATGCTTCATGATTACAGGCATCCACAGAGGCCAGAACAGGGGCTGGAGCCCCTGGGACTGGAGTTACTATGATCCTCCCGACATGAGTACTGGAAACTCTCATCCTCTAGGAGAGCAACACATACCCTTAATGGCTGAGCCATCTCTCTAGCCCGTAGACATTAGCTTCTCTTTTTACGTATTTACTTATTTTTAATTAATCAATTACTTTATTCACTTTATATCCTGATTGTATGCCCTTCCTCCCCTCCTCCCGTTTCCCTCCTTCCTTTCACTTCCCTCACCCTACCTCCTCCCTACCAGCTCAGACCAGGGTATCCAGTTGCATCTTCATCCCCTGTGGTTTGGTGAGGCAGCTCTTCCAGGAAGAAGTGATTGAAAAGCAGACCAACAGAATCCATGTCAGAGACAGTGTCCTCCCCCCTTTCTAGGGGACCCACATGTTGGCCAAGCTACCCATCGTCTGCGTGTGTAAGGGCCTAGGTCGACTCCATGGGCCTTGGCTGGCGCTCCGTAAGCACCCCCTGGGCCCAGACCATGTGGATCTGTTGGTCCTCTTATTGGGCTCCTGTTCCCTTGGAGTCTTTCTCTCCCCCCCCCCCCCCCATTCTTCCACAAGACTCCCTGCACTCTGCCCAATGTTTGGCTGTGAGTCTTGACACCTATTTCTATCTGCTTAGAGCCTTTCAGAGGACAACTATGCTAGTCTACTATCTGTAAGGTATAGTTAATAGTGTCAGCCGTTGGCATTTTCCCTTGCTGTGGGTCTCAGGTTGGGCCAGGCATCAGTTGGACCTTCCCTCAATCTCTGCTCTGTCTTTATCCTTGCACATCTTGTAGTCAGGGTAAATTTTGGGTGGAAGTTTTTGCGGATGGGTTGGTATTCCCCTCCCTCCACTAGGAGTCCAGTCTAGTTAGAGGGTGACCTCTTCTGTCTCTATGACCTGTCTCAGCTAGAGTCTCAGCTAGAGTCACCCCGTATTCTCGCAGGAGCCTACTCTGTCATAGGTCTCCAGCTTGTCTTGGAGGTTTGCCCTCCCACAGTTTCTCTTCTCTTTGCAAGCCCTTGTCCTTCTGCCCTCTCTCCCCAGTTTGGTCCACACCCGTTTCTCTCCATGTTCATTCTTCAACCCTGTTCCCCCTCTTCAACCACTTCGCTGTCTATTCTATTTTCAGTTCTGAGCTGTATTTAAGTATCCTCCCTTGAGTCCTCCTTGTTACTTATCTTCTTTGGATCTATGAATTGTAGTATAGTCATCCTGTACTATATGGCTAATATCTGTTTATGAATGAGCATATATCATGTGTGTCTTTCTGGGTCTGGGTTACATCACTCAGGATAATCTTTTTTAGTTCTATCCATTTGCCTGAAAATTTCATGATTTCCTTGTTTTTAATAGCTGAGTAGTATTCCATTGTATAAACGTGCCACAATTTCTTTATCCAGTCTTCAGTTGAGGGACATCTGGGTAGTTTCCAGTTTCTGGCTATTACCACTAAAGCTTCACTGAACACAGTTGAGCAAATGTCCTTGTTGTATGACAGTGCATCTTTTGGGTGTATGCCACCTCTCTAACCTTTAAATACACATTAACTTTTCAGGTCCAGGCTCAGCTGAGCAGCTCAGCAGTGGCTACACTTTTTCACTGGCCTGTGCTGCAGCCACCACAGACACCAGTGGCTGTGGGCATCTCCTGACCTCCTGCCCTTGCAAAGGGCTTGTTCGCTATTCCTGAGAGATATTCTCAATGGGTTTTGAGAGAGCAGTTATGTTCTCTCTTTAAGTAAATAAAATATATCTCAAAGCAAAAATGACTCTCCAAAGAGTGTTTGCATTTCTTAAGACAACTGAAAGCTTTGTACATATATTTGCTTAGTGGATTTTTCTTCTGCAGTACTCTAAGTTTCTAAGCAAACAAATGCATAGATAGTTCAAGCCTGTCTTTAAAACCTGCTTGACTGGGAATTATCTTCTCCAATACTCAAAGGAATTAGCTTTTAATTTTCTACTTCATTAAGTCTACCTTAGACAATCTATTATTATAGTTGCTATAAATAAATGTAATCAAGTTAAAAATCATACATGGTAGAATTCATGTCTTACAAATTGATGCCCAGGCATGGATGTATTGTATTTATTGGGGAAAATGGTTAATGATTTCACACACTTGATGCTTGACCTAGGAAAATCTTTTCTCACTGGGTTGTGCAGTGTTTCAAGGGTCCAGCACTTTCCCTATTGAGTTTCTCTTGGCCCAAGCATACACCGGCATTTGTGTTTATCTCTAAAACTCCACTAGCAAGGCCTTGAAAGGAAAATTGTTGTCCAGCTGAGGTGACATCTGCTAACTAGATCTTGATAGGCCCAATTAATAGGGCAAATGTCTTTCCTGCCCATCTTCCATCCTCTACAAGTGAATCATATGAAAACATATTTGTCCAAAGTTCAGCCTATGTTTTGAAGCCAAATCTAGAAATGAGTATTTTAAGACAAAAGCCAATAGTTTAATAAACTGTCACAATGAAAACCAAATGAATAAGTGTGTATATTTGCTAACCCTTTGCAAAGATTTTACAAGTTCATTTGGAATAATAACCACTATTTAGTGTTGTTTTGTAATGTATTAGGAACTGTGCTAAATGATATGTATGATATTTTATTCATATTTGTTACCTATGTGGTGGCTAATATTGATTAAAAACTTGACAGCATCTGGAATCAACTGAAACCAGAGCTGCTGAGTATGCATTTGAAGAATTTTCTTAATCAGACTTTTGAGTAAGTCTGGGCCCTGATGCCTGAGGGCCCAGACCGCTGTGCGCAGCACCGTTTCCCGCCCAGCCGGTCCTTTGCTGTGGAAGAGCAATCGAGAAGCATGGGTCTGCGAGTGAGTCAGCGAGCAGTGCGGCTTCATGGTTTCCACTTCCAGGGTCTGCTTGAGGTTTTCCCCGACTTCTTCTTGACTGTAACCTGGAAGTGTGGGATGAAACGAAATCCTTCCCTCCCCTAAGCTGCTCTTGGTAAGAGTATTTTACCACAGCAGCGGGAAGAAAATGAGGACAGTATTTTCAAGAATGTATACAGACCTCGACAAGAAAAGCCCAGGGCTTTCCTAACTGGGATTTGCAGCTGAGCACTGCCATAGTTTGCAACTCCCCACACCCCTGCCCTCTGTCCCAAGTGCTTTTTTCTGCATTTCTATTATTTTAAAATAGATTTTTTTCATATAAAATATATCCTGAATATGGTCCCCCTCTACTCCTCCCAGTTCCTCCCCACCTCCCTTCCTGTCTGGGTCCACCCCCTTTCTGTCTCTAATTAAAAATCAATAGGCTGCTAAGGGATAATAATAAAATAAATAAGATACAACAAAATCAGCTAGAACAAACACCCCAGAGTAGGGCAAAGCAAACAGAAGGAAAGGAACCCAAGGGAAGGCACAAGAAACATAGACACAGTGACACATTTATTTGCACACTCAAGAATCCCATAAAAACATGAAGCTGGAAGCCATCATATGTATGCAAAGGATTAAAAGAAGGAGAAAGAAATAAAAATATAAAAAGACAATATTAAAAAAATACCTGATATGACATTATGAAACAAGGAACCTCCAAAGATGCTGTTGAGTTTGTTTTCTGTTGGTCATCTACTTGCAACCCTCTTTGGGGGTGTGGGTGAGTACATGTGGAAAGTGGGAAACTTGACAGCAGAATGCCCAGATACAAGGTGAGCAGAGGGGAACATCCAGCCTGCATTCTGTTCTTCAAGGAGGGTGTCCTGGTGAGGGTTGTTTCCAGTGGGAAGGATGTTTTCCTTTAATTATCATCAAGATTGCCCAAGTACTTAGCTGTGTCCCATTGGAGTAGCTCTTATTTCGGTCCCTGTCTTAGGGTTGTATTACTGTGAAGAAAAACCATGGCCATGACATTGAACTGGGGCTGGCTCACAGTTTCAGAGGTTTAGTCCATTATTATCATGGTGGAAAACATGGCAGTGTGCAGGCAGACACCATGCTGGAGGAGCCGGGAGTTTTACATCTTAATCTGCAGGTAGTAGAGTAGACTGTGTGCCGTACTGGGCGTAGCTTGAGCGCCAGGAGAACTCAAAACCTACCCCCACTGTGACGCACTTTCTCCAATAGGGCCACACCTACTCCAACAAGGCCACACTGCCTATTAGTGCCATTTCCCATGGGCCAAGCATCCACACACATGAGACTATGGGGGGCCATACCTATTCAAACCACCACAGGGCTAAGACTACAAAATGACACAAAATACAGTTTTCAGACATAATCAGCCGTTTGTAATGTTATGGGAAGGTATGAACTGAAGAACCATGCTGGCCCGTGGCCCTGGGGGTGGTATATGTCTTCCCTACCACCTACCTTCTGTCTAGCTGGAATCTGATCCCTATCAGTCTTTTGGATGGAATGAGACAGAAGGGGCCAAAGCAGCTGGGGTGACCCAACGTCCTGGCTCCCCAGGTGCTAGTGAGGGGTTATTTCCACACTGGAGAGAACAATGAGGGCTCAGGCCATACAAAGGCAGGACCTTCTCTCAAAAGCCGTCTCACCACTTCCTCCTTTGCTGTCAATACACATTTTCTTCCTTCCTTCCTTCCTTCCTTCCTTCCTTCCTTCCTTCCTTCCTTCCTTCCTTCCTTCCTTTCTTTCTTTCTTCTTTCTTTCTTTTGAGCAGCTGTGTTAGTTTTTGACTCATTGTTATAGCAAAGAGTTTAATAAAAGCAACATAATGAAGAAATGATGTGCTTTGGTTTATGGTTTGAGGGTACCGTCCCTCATGGCAGAGAAGACATGTTGACAGGGGCTGTTTACCTCACAAGAAAAGTCAGGAGGGGGAGATGACAGTGGTGCTTGCTGTTCATTGGGCTCCCTTCTTTTTGATTAGGTCTAGTACATCAACGCATGGAATGGGACTGTCATGGTCTTTCCTTGTTTTCTCGGGCCTTTGTGGTCCAGTGAGGTCCTTCCTGTCTCCTCAAGACAGCTAGTAGCGCCGAACTGAAGGCTCTGCTGAAGATCAGAACGTCTCTGGAGTCTGGAATCATCTTCAGGAATTCGGGAGAAGTCTGGAGGAACACAAACAGGGGCTAGCATCTTGGAGCCAGCCAAGCAGTGGCTTGGTGGCCAAGCAGACACTGCGCTCCCGGCACTCGGAGTCAGCTGGGCTCACCATCTTGTCTCTCTGGAGAAGTTTGTCTCCTAAGTGATTCTAGCTCTTGTCAAATCCACAACTTGTCCACCGTCAGTTCTGGGGAATAGTCATGACAGTGGCTGTCAAGAGCTGATTGTTTCATTTCATTTAGAGCCACAGTGTTTTAAGGGTTGGGGCAGAGATCAAGACTCTTGCCTAGTGAGGAAATGCAGAGACAAACCTTCAGCTGCAGGCTTGCCTGGGTCCCAAGACAGACTTGAACTCTGCTCTTTTGCCGCTAAGCTGCCAAGCTTCCTGCCTGCGAATCTGTATTCACTGAGGTGAGCCGCAGAAAAGAGTGCAGGCGAGGAAGCACACCAGCCACAGGAGACAGAGCCCATCGAAGGGCTGTGAGATGGAATGGACAACGAGGCCCGGGATACCAGAGGTGAGGAGAGAGACACAGGTCGTGTTCAAAACCAGCTGCAGAGGATAGTTTCAAAGTTCTCCAGCCTGTATTTAGAAAATGAGGAATTTTGTTTTTTAGGGAAAAAAAATGTGGAGAGTTCCCAAGCTTCTCTAAAAACTCCCGTTAAATTTTTGTGTAGCTAATAAATTAAGCCGTTATTTATTCAATGTAATGGAATGCATGCCTGGGCTGTGACTCAGAAGACTCGCTTGGAGGAATGGCCCAGCCCCAGGTTCCGGTAAGAACCATGGGTGGAAGCTACAGGGGCCTCAGCGCTCGACCCTGCTAATCAGAGAGCTTGGGCAGGTCCATCCCTCAGCGCATGCTCTCTTACTAGCGATTCTCACCTGCTAGGGCCTCTGGTTCCCCTTTGGTGATTATTCAGTTCCAGGTGGTAACAAAAGTAGAGGATTTTACCCACCGGTACAGTGAGTCTGAAGTTGTGCTGGAAGACGGTGGTTTAGAAATTAATTGATAATTAATAGCCTATGGAGTTTGAATAGGTTGAGCATTAAAAAAAACCCACAAAACCCAAGTGTGCTTACCTACTCGTTACTTTTATTTCAAAATCCTTCTGTAGACACCAGCATTTTTCAACACATTTAATAAGAACTCAACTTGTGTTGATCAAATTCCATTTTGTTAGAAGAACTGATTCCTTTTTCTTTCAAAATTCTAAAGTTTAAACCAACCTTTGTCTCTATCTATCTGTCATCTACCTATTATCTGTGTGTGTGTGTGTGTGTGTGCCTGCATGGGAGCATGCACACATGCGTGTGGAGGTATGCCTGACTGTGAGCAGGTGTAAGGGAGCAGAGAGTGTTTGGTTCCTGGAAGCTGGAGTTAAGGAGTTTTCAGAATGCCTCACTTGGTATATAGGTGCTGGGATCCGAATTCCAAAATCTATGATTGGTAAGGAGGCTCTTAACAGCTGAGCCATCTCTCCAGCCCCTGGGTGCAGCTTTTAAAAAGGTTACGAAGGATTATTTTTGCCTACGGTTCTGACCACACTGGGTGATGGCTCTCCGCTTGGCTGAGGTCCAGGGTGGCGCAGTCATTCATGCCAAGAGATGGGGAGCACCTCGTTCCTTCTGATGCTGGCATATGTGCGGCTTGTTCGGATCCTTAGGCAGCCCTTGACGTGGGGTGCTGTCTGTCTTCTTGCTCTGTTCTGTTCATATCCTGCTGGAGTTCCCAATGTGCTCCCAGAACTGTGCTAGGCCAGCTGTGCTCACTGAAGCAAGACTCCAAATTGAGAGAGATGGCAAAGCTGAGAGAGAGAGAGAGAGAGAGAGAGAGAGAGAGAGAGAGAGAGAGAGAGAACGCACGCACGCACGCGAGAAGCCTTATTTACCAGTCATAGACCAGTTAGAGACCAACACAGAATTCAAGTTTTTATTGTAGGGTTTAAGACTGAGATTAAAACAAACTGTCTTTGTCACAGAAAACACAGAAACTGGACTATGGGCAACTGACAGCAGATGGAGTGAGTCTCACAGAGTTTTCTTTTAAGCTCTGTTTGATATAGGATTGCTTCCTCTTGTCTAGGGCCCTGTACTGGAGGGATTCCGTTCCACGTTCCACGAGGTTACCAGATGCGCTTCAAAGGCTGCCCCCGCCCTCTGAATTAACCCTTTGTGGTTGTACCAGTCTCATCACACGCTTGTGGTGACACAAGAAAGTGTGATGTAGAAGTCAGAAAATATAGGTTCTGTAGAGAAAACCCTACTTGTTGAAAATTCACATTTCTACCAGTTGGATGTGAACACAGGAGAATGGACCTGCTAATAAGCAAGGCATCCCCGTGTCATGCTTTGGATGTGAAATGCTCCTGTGTGTTTGAACTCATGGTCCTTAGCTTTTAGGATGCGGCCTTGTTGGAGGGAGTAGGTCCCTGGAGGCGGACCTAAAGGTTTTATAGACTGGCCCTGCTTCCTGCGCTGCTGCTCCTGCTTCCTGGTATGTAAGGAAGCAGGGGACCAGAACACCCCGACACTGTGGTACCCGCTGCCATGCGTTCCTCGCTGTGATCGACTTTATCCCTTCAGAGCGTGAGCCAAAGCTTTCTTCTCCTAAGTTACATTATCCAGTTATTTTATCATAGCAACAAGAAAACAAAACAAAAACAAAAACCCTACAACCACACCACGTTTTCAAGTAACTTAAGCAAGAGATCTTAAGTAACTCTGACACTGACATAATTTTTAAGTTATTATTTGTAACAACATACTCATTAGCTTACAGAAAAATGACAGAGGGAGACATAACCAGTAAAATCACACTGGTTAGGATGAGGATGACAACTCAGATAACATGGAAAGACAAAAAGTTTGCATTTGGGAAAGAAACTTCTTCAGCACAGATTTATTTCTGATAGAATGACCTGCCAAAATCTTGGTGCTGCAGTGAGGCCCATCTGATAAAGGTCGCTGCCTGGACACCCGAGACAAGTTGATACATGCAGCACCTGCCTGACCAAAAAAATTTAACTCACAGGACACTCTCCTCTTAGAATTTAAATACCAATAAACCAAGTTTCCCATTACCATGGTCAGTGTTTTATCTCCTTTCTGTCGCACTAGACTGTGATCTGCCATTAACATTCGGAACGATGCCAGGTGGCTGTTGTTTTCTGCTTTTGATCCTTAAAAAAAAGAAAAGAAAAGAAATTCCCAAGCTCTTCCGTTTTTTTAGACTGGAAAGGCAACAGGAGAGAAGGGCCCCAAAAAGTCTTTGAAATGGTCTTGGAAGAAGAGGGACACTACGTTATTTTTTCTTCAGTATGACAAGTTTGGGTTTTACACAGTAATAAGTACTTTCCAAATTACTGCCTCTGGCTATTAAGTGGGTAGGAAATGTGCCAGATCACCCTTCCAGAGACTTGTAGACCTCAAAATACATTTATTATTATTAGTTTGACTGAACTACCAGGTGTGATATTCAAATCATTTTGTGAACACTTCGGATTCCATTTGCATGTCTGTGGGGCACTGGCTTACAAGTTACGTTTTTTGCTTACAGCTGTCTCAAGCTCACGCACTTTCCTGCTACAGGCTGCTCAATTTTTCCTGGCCTGGAGCCTCCTCCATTAAACAAGAAAAGAGGGTGGCAAGGATCAGAGAAAGAGCGAGGTCACAGGGAACTGGACCTGGACCTGAACTTCATCCAGTTGTCTGATTTTTTAAGTGGTTTGTTTTTATAGAAATGTCGGTCACAAGCTGTAAATCATGGTTGATTTCGTCATTAAACTGGCTTCAGATAGTCCATGTTAAAGAGATACTACTGCATTCTGATCTCTGCAGTCAGAAGCCCAGGATCCCAGAACTGTGAGGGGCCAGACCTGAGCCAGCGAAAGCCTCTGTGGACACACGGCCTTTGCTCTAGACTGTCCTCCCTCGGTGCCCGCTCTCTTTCCTGATGCTAAGGCTGGTGGGTGTAAATGTCGATAGTGTCTAATCAATGTCGAATCAACTTTAATTTGGTAGATTTTGAATGAGAGCCGTCACCCCCATCGTTTTTGCTGATGGGTCAAGAATCTGAAGGCGAGGGCGGCGGGAGCACACTGTGCCGAGGAGTCTTGCCACCCACTCTCATCTTCCCTCCCTTTTCCCGTGCCAAGACTTTAAAAAGTTTCAAATACTTAAAATAAAGGGGGGGTGTTCTAAATCACCCCAAGGCCACTAACACATGGTGTTTTGTCACACTTTCCTGAAGTGCAACGGCACATTAAGAGTTGATTTCATTCTTTATCCATATTCTCTTTTAGGGATATAAGACATTATCTCAAATTATTACCCCAGAGACAGACACAAGAATTTTATGCTATTCTACCTCTCAAATCACTTTAAGTATTGTATTTCATTTCATTTTGCCTCAATCTCTTGGACAGTTATTTCCTTCATATTTCCTTATATCATTTAAAAATTACATTTTACTTGCCATGGTATAAAGAACTACATTGAAAGACTAAGGAATTGTTGGGAAGAAAAACTCCATTAGCACAATGAAAATGACCAGAAGAAATTGGCTAATTTTAACCGCCTTTTTTTTCTGGGCTCTTAAAAGAAAATGGTTGAAATGTATCTGCTATAAGCAACTGGCATTCTGAAATTGATTTGCGGTTGGAGCACAGAAGAAAAGCCTCACTGAAAGAAAATTCAAATCTTAGCTTTGGATATATCTTTTAAGAAGATAACAGACGTTGGCTTCCTTTCCCCCCCATTAGAATCGAGGAAATGAAGCTACATGGCTGGAGCAAAAGGATAGAGACTTGAACCGCTCTCACAATCAGTCAGATCTTCAAAGTTTAAGATCCCAACTAGTCTGGGACAGCCAAGACTGCACACACACACACACACACACACACACACACACAAAGAACCCAACTGTTTCTGTGGGGAAACCTGCATGGTCCTGTGTTCTGGTGCAAATGAGCTTCCAGGCCTCCACAGCCCTTGGGCTGCTTGTCTCCCCCAGCCAGGTCCTCGGGTAAATAGAGCCCCATGAGAGCCCCTGTTTTTTCTGAAGCTGGGGCACTTCCAGGAAGAAGCAGATCTCACCTGGCTGCTAACTCCCACCTACCCTGCCTGGGCCTCACCCTTCCTCCAGGAGACACACGGGGCTGGCCCAGTTGTTTGTAAATTGAGTGGGTGCACAGAAGAGCTGGAAGCCTAGTTACCACCACCCTGCGGTACCTCAAACCAGAAGGATTAAAGGACACAACATTTGCTACTTGCTCACCCGGGGTAGGTGGAGGCTGTCTGGGAAGTTGAGAGTGGGAGGAACTAGAAAGAGACAGGGTGGGCGGGCTGAGTGAGGACAGGAGGACAGACAAGGAGGCCAGGAAAGGAAGAGATGTGAAATAGGGAAGAGGAGTTGGAATGCAGTCAGGAATCAAGGTGAGCAGAAGTGTAACAGCAAAGAGAGTTGGAGTCTTCAGCCTCCCTCACTTTTGAGAGCTAAGGTGTGTATACAGACAGTGAGACGGATGGGCGCTTGGACTTGCTCTCGGCAGCCTATATTTTTGCTGACTCATTTTTACTGATCACTTTCACATAACATCTATTACTGCCAAGAGGGGACATTGTATTTTTCTGTAGCAAGTGATTATTGGGGGGAGGGCATGAGATTTATTTATTTCATTTTATGTGTCTTTTGCCTGTATGCATAACATGTGCTGGCCTGGAACTGGACTTTCATGACTTGTAGCTGGTTGTGAACCACCATGCAGGTGCTGGGTCTCAAAAGCCTGGGCTCTCTGCCAGAACGCCAAGTGCTCTTAATGGCTGAGCTGTCTCTCCATCCCTGGGAGGCAACTCCTTACACATCAGAACACTGAAATTTCATCACAGTTGTTTCTTAGCTTCCTTTCCCACTGGCAAGTCAGTAGGGTTGTGTTCATCATGGTGGCCCCGCAGTCACAGTCGCCCTAATAAATAACTGTTCACTGGAGCTGCGGACTCCTCCCCTGTACTGAGAGGGAGATGTCCAGTTGATATATCCAGGCATGGTCTCACTCCGGTCATCTAAGACTGCACACCTTGTCTCCCTGCCTGATGCTGGAAACCAGTTCAACTGAAGAAAACAGTGCTACCCTAAACACACCAAAGACCTTGAGAGTCAAACTGTGCTTACCTGTGGTACTGTTCATACAGCACCTGTGTAAGAGCGCCTGAGAGAATGGGAAGGTACCAGTCCTACTGAGCAGGGGCATAAGAGCAGCAGGCAGCTCTCCCCACAGGAAGAAAAACTTGCCTACAGATCTTCTCCAAGAGGTCAAGGAAGTTCATTTAGGAGAGGCTTCAGAAATAGGCCTGTTTCTTCAGGGCGAAGGGGAAGCCTGATCTAAAAAGAGTGATGTGTTTGTCTACATGCACATATTGTTGCATGTGTATGTTTGTCCAGCAGGCAAAGCTAGTAAAAGGCTAAGGGCATCAAAAGATAAGTCATCCTGGAGGGACGGTAAGGCTTGATTGTGGAAGAAAGGTGTATTCATAATGAAAGGGGGCAGAAACAAAGAATATGGGATGAGACAGGTGATTTCTGTTCTGACCCCAGCGATTTAAAATCTCCTTAATTCACTATTTATTCAATATGTATGTCTGCATGTGCATTCCAAATGTTGTGTCAGCCAATTCTTCATTATCGCCAGTGTAAAGGAATGCAAGGGTGAAACTGAGGCATAGAATAGCTCTCAGAGGAATGTTACAGTAGACGCTCCAAGAGGCACTGGCATTGTGGGGAAGGGCTGGGGCTTTTTGCAGAGGCGGAGAAGAGATTTTCTTAGTACAGGCATGTAACCTGGATCTGACACTCTCACTCTGGATGCTTCTTGCTCTGTTTTCCTCAGGTGCAGCTTCCTAGGGCTAGCTGCAGCCCCACCTGTGGTTTCTACTGTCTAAGCTCGCTATCACCTCAGCACGGTGTGTAAGCCTTTGCAAGCATTTCCTGTTCACTTTACTTACGCACTAACTCCCGCCCCCAGGCCTGCTCTTAGTTCTCCTAGCTGGGAAATCAAGGCACAGAGTGGTTAAACTGCACTGAGTAGGAATGTTATGAAGCTGGGTTGAGGGTCTTCATGGTTCCAATAAAGCCCAGCTGAGCCATGTTGTCAGGAAACCTGCTTTTAAGTGTGAATAAGGGGAGAAGGGTCATCAGAGCTTCAGTTGGGGCCTGAGGGGCATAAAGGTCTTTGCCTCTTCCCTCTGTGTAAGACAGGACTCGGCTGCCATCTGATTAGGTTGCAGGCTCCTCCTTAAGGACACTTCTTCAATAGCCTTCCCTGTCCTCTATGATGACTCATCTACTCAACTTTCTTCATAATTTCTTAGGTCAATGTTGGTAATTTATTTTTTTCTAGGGAGGCTGGCCAGGCTGGTTTCTCCTCCTCTGCCATGGGCCCAGGTCTACCTATATAATTCTTTTAAACTCTTATTTCTTATTCCTAATTTTGTATATTTTCATTCTTTCCTCCCTAGTATTCATTTCACAGTAGTGCTCAGATTTACTTTTCCTTTCTAGTTTTTGTTGTCTTTTTTTCAACTTCTTACTCCAATTTCTTTAAATTTGTTTTTAATTCACTTTCAGTTTTCTTCAACTGATATATGTATATACACACACATATATCAAGGGCTGCCAGGTTATCTCTGTGCATGGTCTTTGGTTGGAGTATCGGTCTCAGAAAAGACCCCTGTGCTCAAATTTTTTGGTTCTGTTGCTCTCCTTGTGGAGCTCCTGTCCCCTCCAGGTCTTACTATCTCCCCCTTCTTTCATAAGATTCCCTGCACTCTGCCCAAAGTTTGGCTATGAGTCTTGGCATCTGCTTTAATACCTTGCTGGGTAGAGTCTTTCAGGGGCTCTCTGTGGTAGGCTCCTGTCCTGTTCCCTGTTTTCTCCCTTTTCCAATGTGTCCATTTGCCTTTCTGAGTGAGGATTGATCATATTACCAGGGTCCTCCTTCTTTAGGTGTACAGATTTTAGAATGATTATCCTATATTATAGATGTAGGCCATGGTAGCTCAGTCTCTAAGTGGGTTCCCTAGTAATAGGAACAGGGACTGTCTCTGACATAAACTCAGTGGCTGGCTCTCTGATCACCTGCCCCCTGAGGGGGAAGCAGCCTTACCAGGCCACAGAGGAAGACAATGCAGCCAGTCCTGATAAGACCTGATAGGCTAGGGTCAGAGGGAAGTGGAGGAGGACCTCTCCTATCAGTGGACTTGGAGAGGGGCATGAGAGGAAATGAGGAAAAGAGGGTGAAATTGGGAGGGGCTGAGGGAGGGGCCTACAGCTGGGATACAAACTGAATAAACTAATTAATAAAAAATAAATTTAAAAAGAGGTTTCAAAGTAGAAGAATATTAGAAATGATTCTTGTGATATTTTGGCAAAAATTGTGGCTGCTCTCTGCCCTTGTTCAAAACATCTGCTAGAAGCTAAATTATATATATACAAATACATATATATATACACAAATAAATACACATATATATATGTATATTTTAGGCATGGAGTCACCTCTCCAGCTCCTATTTTTATATATCTTAAAGCAGAATTGGAGTCAATTTTTTTCATGTCCTTAGGTTTTGGTCTGGAGCCACTTTTTCAGGTTGTCTTCAAGATAATTGGAATTTTGCTTTCAGTTTCCTTGATTACAAAGATTGTCTAGGCATAATGCATGTACAGACATGCACACACACACACACACTATTGAGTATCTGCCTATTACAACAAAAGGATATTAATTATCTATTCCCAATAGCAGCTACTTAGAATGCATTGAATGAATGTATGACTTATAAAGTGCTCTTTGTTACATTGATTCATTTGACATATACAAACTGGGGTGCTCTTGGTGACATGATTCGACCAGGGCCTGGTGAAGGAGAGCTGAACGGGTCAGACATTTAGGTGCTGGTGATGTTTTCAGGTAGAATGGTGTAGTAGTTTGAATGAGAATGGCCCTTGCAGGCTCATATATTTGAAGATCTGGTTTCCAGTTGGTGGATTGTTTAAGAAGGATTAGGAGGTGTGGCCTTGTTGGAGGAGGTGTGTCAGTAGGGGTGGGCTTTGAGGTTTCAAAAGCCCAAGACAGCCCGGTCTTGCTGCCTTTCTGCCATCATCTTGTGGGTAAAATGTAGCATCCAACTACTGCTCCAGGCCATGCATGCCCGTCACCAGGCTTCCTACCATGATGATCATGGAATAATCCTTTGAAACAGTAAGCAAGCTCCCAATTCAATACTTTCTTTTATAAGTTGCCTTGGTTATAGCATCTGGTCATGGCAATAGAACAGTGCCTATGACAGAAGTTGGTGCCAGGGAATGGCATATTGCTGTGACAGGCCTGACTGAGCTGCTTATTGGTAGAATGTGAACTTTGGACGGGGAAAGTGGTTGAATGCTGTGCGTGGGCCTTAATGTGTCGTCCTCGTAGGAACTTGAGAGCAATGTCCACCGTGGAGGCCCATCTCAAGAGGTTTCAGAGGAGCAGAGTATTAGAAACGAGTCTTGTGATATTTTGGCAAAAACTGTGGCTCCTTTCTGCCCCTCTTCAAAACATCAGAGGCGAAATGGAAGAGTTTCGCACTAATATCAATTGCAGAGGACATTTCAAAACAGTTTAGTATTGACTGCATCATGTAGTTATTAGTGATCACTCTTGTGCATACCTATAAGGAAAAAGAGAAAGCAAGGCAAAAAGAAATATAAGACACACAGTTTGAGCAGAAAAGGAGAACCATGGAAGTTTAATGTTGGAATGAAGTTTTGTGCTCAAAGAGATGAGAACTTTATGGAAAGGCTTGAGGAAAACTAAAATAAGGGAGAGGTATCCCTTATCCACCCAGATTAATTTAAAACTCGTAGCAAAGGTAACCACCAATAAGTCTGTAAACAGAAATTTTATTCTCCTGTTTCTGCCATTCAGTTAGACATCACTTTTAATCATGGGCACTTCCTTCTCTAAACTAACTCTACCTATTGGTGGGATTAAATGCATGTAGCAACAGGCTTGGACATAAGTTTCTCTTTACCTGAAACATGCTCTATAGCAGGCTGGCCTTGAACTCAGATCTGTTCGACTCTGTCTCCTGGATTAAAGTATGTTTGTCTTCCAGCTGGATCACAGGACCTAGAGGATCTTTGGATGTGATCTTTTGCCAGAACAGCCATGTTCTGAATCAAAATTCATCTTTGTAAGTCAAAGTGTATGCAAATGTGATTGAGGAAGAGGGCCAGATTCCATCTCAAGCCAGCAGAAGAACTTTTCAGTCCTGGCTTTATCAAGAAAGGTACAGGAGTAACAGGCTATGGAGTCTTCCTCCCTGGTTAAGGAGAGTTGCCGAGGCCAAGCTCGTGGAATTTCTGCATGGAGGCATTTTCTCATGTTGTGAAGGTAAAGTCTGGATTGTGTTGGAGATTCCAAGATGTTTGGAGCCTTGGGATACCTGTCAAGGTCTTCTCCAGGCAGTACATGAACCAGGCCACAAGAGAGGAGTGTGTTACAGTCAAGAAAGCTGGAAGAATGGGGGATCTGAAGAGCACTGTGACTCCAGACACAGAGATGCAGGGGCTGCAGCTTTCCCTGCTGGGTCTCAGTTCTGCTTTGGTATTTCTAGTATTTCTAGTAGTATTTCTTTCGTATTTATAGTATTTCTTCACCATCCTCCTCTTTCTCTCCTATGACTTAGCAAGGCATATTCTGTACCATTGTATAGTAGAAGAGTGTAATTTTCCTTTTGATTTTACAGATATTTACAGTTAAGAGATTGCCTTGGGTCACAGAAGGGACTTTTAGTTTTTAAACAGTGTTGGGACTTTGAAAGACTATGGTGGCTTTTGAAGCTGGACTGGATGGGTTTTGTTTGTTTGTTTGTTTGTTTTGTTTTTAATTATGATGTGGCTACAAGCCTTTGGGGGCCAGGGAGCAGAGTGTGGTGGTTTGAACTGGCTTGGGTCCATATGCTCCTAGTTGGTAGACTGCTCAGGAAGGATTGGGAGGCATGGCTTTGTTGGAGGAGGTGTGTCACTGGGGGGAGGGTGGCTTCTGAAAGCTCAAGAGCCCAAAGCAGGCCCAGTTCTGCCCTCTTGTTGCTTCTATCCTTCAGATAAAATATGAGCTCTCAGCTACTGCTCCAGCACCATGCCTGCCTGCCTGCCGCCACGCTCCCCACCACGATGATAATGCGCTAACCCTCTGGAACTGTAAGCCAGCCCTCATTAAACACTTTCTTCTATAATTTGCCTTGGTCATGGTGATAGACCAGTAACTAAGACAAGCTGTTATGTGGTTAGGGCTGTGGCTAAGCTGCTGAGATGTGTTCTAAGAAGTTTTCTCAGTGTCTGGGTTGCTCCAGAGGATCCCTGTCTTCCTCCTCCTCCTCCCTTGTCAACTTTCCCTAAACTCTCTTATTACCACCACTGGGAATTTGAAGTAGAATGAGAAGAAAATGTCACTATTATGACTCTGAAATAAGTAGCTTAACATATGTTTTCCTAATGGTTTGAAAAATAATTTTTTTCAAATTTTAGGGTTTTAAAATTTTTTTCTAAGTATACCACCACCAGTTTCCACTTATGAAAAACAAAACAAAATCAAACCAAACCACCACCAACAAAACAACCAAGGTGCTACCTGACATAGCTCATTTCTTTGTAGTATAATCTTGCCATTATACAGTAAGAATAACCTAGGACCCACAAATTAAGTCAGGTTATAGTGAAAGACAATTAGCAAAATCCAAATTGCTTTCAGGAATCTAGACACTAGATTTTTTTTCTTTAACTTTTTTTTATTACAATTTATTCAATTTGTATCCCAGCTGTAGTCGCCTCCCTTGTCTCCTCCCAATCCTGCCCTCCCTCCCTCATCTCCTCCCATGCCCCTTCCTCAGTCCACTGATAGGGGAAGTCCTTCTCCCCTTTCATCTGACCCTAGCCTATGAGGTCTCATCAGGACTCAGACACTAGATTTAAAGGAGAGCTTTGCCAAAGATCATCCTGAGTGAGGTATCCCAGAATCAGAAAGACACACAGGGTATATACTCACTCATAAGTGAATATTAGACCAATAATATTGGATAAAATACTAAAATCTGTACACCTAAAGAAACTAATAAAGAAGGAGGACTCAGGCTAAGATCCTCAATCCTCATTCAAAAAGGCAAATTGGATGGACATCAGAAGAGGGAGAAAATGGGGAATAGGACAGGAGCCTACCACAGAGGGCCTCTGAAAGATTCTACTCTGCAGGGTATCAAAGCAGATGTTGAGACTTATAGCTGAACTTTGGGCAGAGTGCAGGGAATCTTATGAAAGAAGTGGGAAATAGTAAGACCTGGAGAAAACAGGAGCCCCAGAAGGAGAGCAACAGAACCAAAAAATCTGGGTACAGGGGTCTTTTCTGAGACTGAAACTCCAACCAAGGACCATTCATGGAGATAACCTAGAACCCCTGCACAGATGTAGCCCATGGCAGCTCAATGTCCAAGTGGGTTCCATAGTAATGGGAACAGGGACTGTCTCTGACATGAACTGATCGGCTTGCTCTTTGATCACCTCCCCGTGAAGGGGGAACAGCCTTACCAGGCCACAGAGGAAGACAATGCAGCGACTCTTAATGAGACCTGATAGACTAGGGTCAGAAGGAAGGAGAGGAAGACCTCCCCTATCAGTGGACTGGGGGAGGGGCATGGGTGGAGAAGGGGAGGGAGGATAGGATTGGGAAGGGAGGAGGGAGGGAGCTACAGGCGGGAAACAAAGTGAATAAACTGTAATTAATAAAAATATAAATAAAAAAAGAAAAAAAGGGAGCTTTGTCAGATCGCCACAGGAAGATTCTTATATGACCAGGCGGGGGCAGCAGAGAGCCCACTGCGGTCTATGGGAATGGAAAGGCCGCTGTCCTTGGAGTCCCAGGTACCTGTGACCCTTCAGTAACTGAGGAAGAGGAGTGGGGCTTCAAGTCCAGCTGAGAAGGGGGTGAAGATGGAGGTCCGAATGTACCGGGAGCCGGAGCTGAAGTAGCGCAGAGCACAGCACACAGATGTGGGTGCACTCTAAGAGCACGGTGCTAAAAGCAGAGGCAGGGGAGAGGAGCTAGGGGAAGCCCGCCTGCTTCGCTACGCTCCTATTGTACTGTCTCCACTGGGTCAGGCCCCTCTTCAGTCCTGCTGGATGTTCCACGGGCAGTGGCTGCAGACGACCTGAGGCTGGGGAAAGCCTGTTATCAAATACTGACACAAATTGAGAACACTTGGAGGCCTTGGCCACAATCAGCATCCGGGAGGGCCTTGGTGGTGTAGTCAAAGATTTTTCACAAGCGTTCAAGACATGCAGTTTTGAGCTCTGGTTTACTTACTGGTCCCACCGCTTGCAACATGGTGCGCGCCACATGTGGTCTCATCATAATTATCTTCAAACCGTGCTAATTAGCTGAGCCAACACACCGGCAGCCTCCTCTCTACTGACTTGGCACCCTCACACGTTGTATTTAGCACCCCTCATGGGAAGGCATTCTGGAGAGCCCCTCATCTTCCCCTCTCCTCTCGCGTAGATCTGTCTTAGCAGAGAGACCGCAGGGAGCACACCCCCAGATTCTAGCAGATGGTGGTTTACCTCAAGGCACGTGGACTTTCCCGAATCCCAGGAGAAGAGGTTTTTGGACAGTTCCCTGGAGCTAATTATAACCATTTTTTTTTTTTCGCATTTCATAGACAACCTGGAAGTTGGCGCAGAGGATGAAGAAAGAAAAGCAAAGGCAGAGTTCTCGGCGTGGGCCTACAGAACACCCAGCTATGACCACTACTTCGCCTGTGAAAACTAGGTTTGGTTTCCATGATACCAGGAGCCCAGCTAGTCTCTCGTCTTCCCGGAGTCCCAGACAGTTTAGATACCACTTTCTTTTTTCTTTTCTTTCTTTTTATAAGTAATTTATTTATTTTTATATTAATCACAGGTTATATACTTTGTATCCCAGCCGTAGCCCCCTCCCTCATTCCCACCCACTCTCCCCATCCCTCCCTCATCTTCTCCCTGACCCCCTCCAAGTCCACTGACAGGGGAGGACCTCACCCCCTTCCATCTGATCCTAGCTTATCATGTCTCTTCAGGGCTGGTTGCAATGTCCTCTTCTGGGATCTAGTTAGGTTGCTCCTCCCTCGGGGTGGGGAGAGGGCAGTCGACAAGCCAGCCATTGAGTTCATGACAGAAATAGTCCCTGTTCCCCTTACTAGGGTACCCACTTGGATACTGAGCTACCATGGGCTACATCCGAGCAGGGGTTCTAGTTTGTATCCATACATGGTCCTTGGTTGGAGAAACAGTCTCACAGAAGACCCCTGTGCCCTGATCTATTTGGTCTTTGTGGAGCTCTTGTCCTCGCCAAATCTTACTAACTCTCCCTTTTTTCATATGATTCCCTGAACTCTGGCGATGGCTTGGTTGTGAGTCTTAATATCAGCTTTGATTCATTGTTAGAGTCTTTCAGAGGCCCTCTGTGGCTACCACTTTCTTAACAGAGCGATTAAACTTTCAGCCTTTATGTCCCTTTCTGGAAAGTGGGAATTATACTGTGTTCTGACAAGGTGCCAAAACTGTTTCCTGTGTAAGAATGACAAATATTCAGGACACATGAGTGGTTTCTTGGTTGGAGAGGCTCCTTGCATGGGTCTCAGCAGGAATGCCTGTTACCGGCACCGAATTAGTATAGCGCAGGGAGTGTGGGGTTTCTGCAGAAATATCTACTAGTTGGCTTGACTACTTTGCGTTCTTTGTTCAGCTGTTTTGTTTGTAAACCATTGGCATGATTGAACAGCGTTTGCCGTCTATTGTTTGAAATACCCTTTAAAAGCTGAATATAAAACTCCAGTCCCCTGCTGGTTCTGTTCTTTTTGACTTGGCAAAGGTTGATTGATTTTTTTTTTTTTTTTGCCTGTGCTTCTCAGTGGCTTGAAATGAACACGACTTTTTTTTGTTTGTTTGTTTGTTTACCTCTTTATCCACATGGTCAATAATAGACTCATGCTGAGAACCTGTTAAAATTTCCGCAACACAGTTTTCCGGGCAAGGAGGGTTTGGGATGTATTAGGAATATTGTATTGCCCCGGCTTTATTTTCTCAGGTGCTATTGAACAGGTTAAAAACATAAAAAAATAAGCTAGAAGAAATGTAATTAAAGAAGCAGAAAGTAGGTGTGTAGAAACGGCCGTGTGAGGATCCAGTGACGTCATGGTCTGTTTTGATTATGCATGAATAGGGCTCAGCTGAACAGGTTTTTAGCAATGCTAGAAAGGGTGAACCCGGGGCTGGAGAGATGGCTCAGTGGTTAGGAGCATTGGCTGCTTTTACAGAGGACCTGAGTTTGATTTCCAGCACCCGCATGGCTGCTCACAACTATCTGTGACTCCGATTCCAGGGGATCGACATCGTAATTAAAAAAAATTTTTTTTTGGATACTGTGTCTCTTCCCAGAGACCTGAATGTTTGAGGGTGTGGATGAAGTGTAGACATTTTTAAGTCTCTTTAAGTCTACAGGCAGACTTGAGAACCATCAGAAACTGGCATTTTCTGTGTGGCTCTGGGGAAGGATGCTAGCCAAGTGATCTGGAATCACTTAGGAGGCAAGCTTCCAGGCACACCTGTGAGGGATTTATTTCCATTGGTTACCTTCTGAGCATGTCTGTGAGGGCGCATCCTGCTTAGATTGGAGTAGAAGAGCCACCCTAAGGGAGAGAGGCACCATTCCTTGAGCGTGGGGTCCTGGACTGCGTGAAAAAAGAGGAGTCTGTCCGAGCCTGAGCACTCACAGGTCTTTTCCTGCTGGCTGCAGATGAACCCACTGCTTCTGTCTCCCACTGTCCGGACTTTTCTCTGTTGTTTTGCTTCATGATAACTTCCCCATTTGAAACATTTGAACTGAGCCTAAATATATCATTCCTTCATTCAGTGGCTTTTGCTAGGATATTTCAACACAGTAACACAAAAAGTTACTCAGCCTATTTCCATACGGTTGTTTGGGCCAGCTTCCACCAGTGGATTTTATCTAATGTTATGGGCTACATCTTTTGGCGTTGCATTCATGCTACCTGACTCCCACTGTCTTTAAAAATGGAAGCCTTTAGGGGCTAGAGAAATGGCTTAGTTGGCTAAGAGCTCTTGGTGGTCTCACAGAGGACCTGGTTTTGGTTCCCAGCACCCACATGGCAGCTCACAACCGCTTGTAACTCTAGTTCTAGGTTATCTTTTTGGCCTCTACCAGCACCAGGCATACACATAAAATAATACATACATAAACAAGCAAGTAACATCTTTCTTCCGTTGGCTTTCTAGATCCTTCATGGTAGTATGAGATGCTCAGGGAAGCTGCAGAAGATGGGTCTATGACTGCCTTTACCGAAACTGGAGTAGAGGTTGTTCAAAGGCGCTTAGCCACTTGTGAGGAGGTTTTTGAATATGGAGGACATATTTGTGTTTTTTCCAGTGGGCATAGCCTTCAGCCTCCAAGTGACTTGTCCTCTTCCGTGTGATTCAGAGGGTCACAGCCCCAAATATGTATCCTGGGTATGACCTACTTCTTTCTTTTTACAAGGTCCTTATTGAACTTGTGATCCCACTGCATTGGCCTATTTGGTATACATACCAGCCTGTGCAGTCACAACCAGCCAACCTGATCCTTGTTGAGAAGAACTCATGCAGGCTTGGAAAGAAGTAGGAGGACAGATAGGCTTGCTGTTGTAACTTGCACCTGCTTGCCTGCTAGTATAGTCATGAATTTAGTATAGAGCTGTTAGCACTGGAGAGAATGGGACTCAGGAAGAGTAAATGAGTTTCCGATAAAATAGATGGCAGAAGCACTGAGAACAAACCTGGGCAGAGGCCGATGATGGGGACACAGCCTGAGGTCAAGGAGGGTGGGGGTAGTCAGGGCCAGTGGTAAGGATGTGAGAGTCCTGTGCCTCCAAGTGAGAGTTCCCATCTGCATATTCATGAACCCCAATCCTTTCCACTGGCTGATAATTAACAATTTATCTCCATTTGGTTGTCTAATTGGTTCCTCAAATTTGGCAGGTCTACAACTAAATTCTGGAAACTTCTTTTCCTTTAAACCTGTATATTTTGGGGTATTTTCCTGTCTCTGTTGGTGCCTGGTACGTGTCAGGATTTCTGGAGGTCAGAACATTGGGGTCATTCTGGCCTCTTTTCTTTTTATTGGGCATCTACTCTGTCAGAAATCATGTTGGCTCTGCCTTTCAAGTGTACACAGCATGTAAGAGGTGGCCACCACTCACCACCCCTCTTCTCTAAGCTCCCGTCTGGTCCTGTGGGCAAATGCCAGGGGCCTTCTTAAATTCACATGTTGCAATTACAACTTCTGATTGTGGGGCCTTTAGAAGGAGATGAATATGGTGGAGTGCTCATACGAAGAGACTCGAACACTTGGCTCCTAGTCATCTTCCTATCCATGCTCCCCAATACCTGACGCTACAGCAGAAAGATGGAAGACTCTTAACCTCCACAAGATGTTGGCATCTTGGTCTGGGACTTCCAGCCTCTAGAACTATGAGAAATAGTTGGAGCCACCATGGTGTTTCTATTACAGCTGCCTGAATGACATGAGATACCCAAGTTGTTGCAATGTCCTCATTTGCTCTCGGCCTTTCGAATGCTCCCTCCCACCCAGTCTGTTTTAATCAAGGATGGTGTGCTTTCAAACCCAGGGCAGATCACTCCTGCTCACAAGCTTCTGTTGGTTCTCAGGGACTCAGGACAAAAATCACTCATTCTACTTAGGATGGCCTGAGAGTCCTCATGTGACCTGATGTACCTGCTTCTCTTCTACAGCTGTCCTAGTCTTCCCTGTGCTGAGAACAGTGCAGTGGCACCAACCTTCTCTTGGTTCCAGCTGGGACTCATCTTCACAGTTGCTCCTACTCTGGGTCGTTATATCCAGACCCATCCTCCTCCCAGATGGCAGCTTGCTCCTCACCCACAATGCTGTCTGCTCCAGTTACCGTGTCTCACGTTTACTCCTTCTGTCCCTCCTGTCTCCATCCTATGTGTCCCTTCACCTCATCACCGGCACCATTTGGCCATGTCTGTCATGGATTGGCTATCATAGTAATCAGCTTGGGATACTGTAATGAATATCCTAATCTAGGTGGTTTAAAAGGTGGAAATCTGTTTCTCATAGTTCTGGAAGCTGGAAGTCTGAGGCCCACCCATTTACTAGCATGGTCACGTTCTCATGGGGGCTCCTTTCTGGGTTCCTGGAAATCATCTTGTTGTCTTTTTATACACCAGAGGGACCCCCACTAACCCTCTTTCACAGACACCAATCCTTCGGGGGTTCTCCATCTCTTGACCCAGCCTTTTGTCAGTACCATCTATTTGGAGTTTGGAGATTTCCGCATGCATGTGAAAATTTTCTTGAGGGGGGAGAATATAAGCTTTAAATCCATAACAATTTGTGTGTTACCCTTACTCTACTGGAATCTAAACTCCACAAGGTCGGCTCTTCACTTGTTTTCAGGCACACAACATAGTGCCTGGCACATTGTAGGTGTGCAATAAATTTGTCCCATTGTGGCAGGGTCTTGCCTTGAATCCTGGCCCCCTAAGGGGTGGAACTCCCTAGGTATGGAAGCGCTAGACACTCTTAGGTTTTCTGTTTTGTTTGCTTGTGTGTTTGGTCTGAGACAGGGTCTCATGCTGTAGCCCAGGTTAGCCTCACATCCATGGCAATCATCCCACCTCAGCCTCCCAAGTGTGGGGGTTACAGGTGGGAATCACCCATGCAGCCCTCCTCCTGTGGTCTCATCAGCTTGCTCACCTACAGACTGCCTGGGATGGCTTCAGGTCACTTTCCTCACATCGGTCAGGTACCCATCTCTTTTGGTCCCTCCTCTTGGTCTGGACCTAAGCTTATTTCCCCTTAAACTGGCCCTCACTCACTACTCAGCTCCTAGGGTGATGACACCTTGGTCCCAGTGCTGTCTGGACATCACTGTTTTACTCTTGTTCCTACGTCTGGCTTGCTGGTGTGTTTGCAGATCCTAAAATAATGATTCTTTCTACAGTTGTGCTGAGTGTGCGAGGCAGCATAAAGGCCTGGGCATGAGCAGACAGAAGTGCTTCTGATGAGTGGGGCCTGCTAGGTCGCCGAGGGTTCTCTGTCTTCTTGGGTGTAAGGCCATTCTCAGGGCTCTGTTGTCAGACAGAAGGCTGGAGAAGCACCCATGACTGGAATCTGGAAGCTGTTCCTGGACTGTTTCACAATACCTTTCTCTAGGAAAAAGAGAAAGAAACAGGCCTCGTTCTCCTCCCCTGCAGTGTTACATAACCTAACCTTTCCCCTGCTAGTGCAAATGCATGCCCTTTCTTCTTTCTCTCTTTAACTTTTCCCTGAGTAAATAGTTCACACACACGCAGGGCCAGGCTGCTTTCTCCACTCCCGCATTTCTGAGGGACTGGCCACTCTGATGGGTGGTGGCCCACAGCGGGACACTAGCCAGGTCTTCATTTATGCATCTACCTAGAGTATGGATTCTACCAGGACGGCCGCTGATCATCTCAATGCCGGGATTACCCCAGTGGCTTTGGTTTGAAGCCTGGAATCTGTTGCTTAAGTGATGTCTCCCTAGGACAAAGTCTTGCGGAAGGCACGAAAGGGCAGAATCTGGAGTCATAGTCCCTCACAGATACACCGATACCTGCCTGGCACTCCATAGGGAGATCATCTGACACTATAATGCAGATTTCAGGCCTGTGTCCTAGTGTGACTGTCTTTTCACACCAGGGTGCCCTTTCTCTAGCCTGTGTATCACTCTGTTAACACCTTCCCCTTCACTTTACTTCCTTGTGTTTCTGTGTGAGAAAAGCAGGTAACACCATCGATTTTCCAAGAAGAAGCTGGCGCAGCTCCATGCCTGAGGCCTACGTACGCCCACGTCTTTATTTCCTCAGATGTGACGTGTTTTTCTGGTGTGATAGAGAGGGACAAATTGGACCTGCATGTGGTACTCATCCTGAACCTCAGGACTCATGAGGTTTTTTTTTTTGTTTTGTTGTTTGCTTGTCTTAATTGTGAAGAAACAACACACATGATAACATTGATTTAAATGACAGGCTCATTTATTTTATTCTTAATTTTGTGTAGTCTTCAGTAAAGATCTGATGAAGTTTCAAGACTCTTCCTACAGAAAAATACCTGACTTTAGGGGTTCCAAGTGCCCCGGAACTACCCATGTCAGTGTTCATCTGGGAGGGCAGAGGGAACAGGCCAGTGGAGTACAGAGGTTTATAAGGCAGAGGTGTCAATATGTAGTAATCAGATAGAGTTTGGTTGAGAGGAAGATGATGTTAAACCTCTTCATACACAAAGCTAGACCCTTATTATTAAACATTTTATGCATATTTCTCACTTCAGATTATTTAGCAATCTAAATCCATGTTCTTTGCTTCCCAGTTTTACTTATCACTGTGAAATTTGATCTTATGTGCTAATTCTGGTGTAACTTCCTAATTTCTGTGTGTATTTGTGGTATATGTGTTTGTGTGAATGTGTGTGCACCATGTGACTGACTCTATCTTATTTTTGTCTTAGTTACCTTCCTATTGCTGTGAAGAGACACTGTGACCAAGGCAACTTCTAAAAGAAAGCATTTAATTGGGGCTTTGAAGGTGAGTCCATGGCCATCATGGCGGGGAACATGGCAGCAGGCAGGCATGGTGCTGGGGCAGTGGCTAAGAGTTCACAACTCATCCACAGGCCTGAGGTAGAGAGCTGGAGACTGGGCCTGGCGTGGAGTTTTCAAAAATCCTCAAAGCCCATCCCCAGTGACACACCTCCTCCAATAAGGATACACCCCTGTCAAGGCCACGCCTCCTAATCCTTCTCAAACAGTTCCACCAACTAGAAACTAAGCATTCAAACATACTAGCTTATGGGGACTCTTCCCATTCAGACCACCACAGGGTCCCTCACAGAACCCGGAGATCACTGATCCAGCGTGGCTGTCAGTGGTCAGCAGTGAGCTACTGTGACTGCCTCCCCAGAGCTGGGATCCTGGGCACATGCTGTCATGCTTGACTTTTTATGTGAGAGTTAAGGATGTGAATTTGGGTCCTCACACTTAGGTGTCAAGCACTCTGCCTGTGGGCTACTGCCACCCCCAGCTCCACGAGTCACCAGTGCTGCTGGGTCAAGGGTGTGTACACCCATGCCAGTCAAAGTCACTAATATAGGTGGGACTCTCCTGCTGTTAGCCATGGGTGCTGGACACTTCCAGCAGAGTATACACTTCAGCCTGTTTTCCATGCAATTATTAATTCCTATTGTAAGCAGGAGCAAGGCTTCCCTTTTCTTTTGAGGGTGAACAGATAGATATTTATTTTCCTGGAAAACAGCATCCATTTTCACTGAGATTCTGGCATTCAATCAGTTGAACTTAGTGCTACATTTAAGAATCATTCCTTCATGACCATAGCTCCTTGTCCTTGGGTGAAATTGGTAACATTTTTTTTTCTCACCAGAGGTAAACCTAGTAGTTTCTGGAAAAAAAAAAAAGAAAAACTGCTGTAAGAGCTACCCTTCTTTGGCTTCTCCTTCTTCTTCTTAACAAATAATTTTATTAATTCTTTGGGAAGTTTTTATAATTATTTTTTCATATTTCCTTAAGTCTTCCCAGATCCACTCCCCATCTACTAGTCCTATCCACCCACTCTGTGTCTTATAAAAGAATTAATAACCCATTGACTGCACGTGTGTTATCCATATACTTTCTAATATGAGGCCATCCACTGGAGTGTGGCCCACCTAATAGGAGCCCATGCTTAAAGAGATCTGACCCAGAAGCTCTCTCCCCCAGAAGCTGTCAATTGTCCTATAGCTCCTTAGCTAAAGGTAGAAGTCTCATGAACCCCTTCCCACTCCACACTAGAATGATGCCTGCCTTGATCTTGTGTGGCAACCCCAGGTGCCATGAGCTCAGGAACCCAGTTGTCCTGTGTGCTTAGAAACCACTGTTTAGTTCTAGTCTCCCTGGACCTCTGGCTCTTAGAATCTTCCCCTTGTCTTCTGTGATGGCCCCTAAGCTTAGGGAAGACAGTGTGATAGAGCTGTTCTGTTTGTGTCTGAGCATCCCAACGACATATTCTGTGCCGGATCAGTTGTGAGTTTCTATGTTATCTGCCAGGCAAAGAGATTTCTCTGATGAGGACAGAGAGCTGCACTAACCCATAGAGAGACTCTGATTTAGAAAGCGATACTATGTCCCCTAAGAGTCATGCTATTAGTGGGTGCAACCCTGGACGTGAGAGCTCCCAGCCATGGGGCCTTGGCCAGATTTACAGCTCCAGGCACGACTTTGTGTAACCGTTCTCTGACTTGTAGTTGTGACCTTGCCTTCCACGGAGAAGCCTGTGATGATGCCTGTGTTTGTGTATCTTAGAGGAGGAGGGTTGGGAAGGTGAGAGGAGGTCTGAGCACTAGTTAAGAAAAACCTTAATTACAGTTACTCATTTACTGTGTGAGTATGCTCGCAAGTGTAGAGGTCAGAGGACTATTCGTGGGAGTTTGTTCACTCCTGTGTGGGCCCTGGGGGTTTCACTCAGGCCAACAGGAGCCATTTCTCTGGGCCCCTAGAGTGTACACTGTTTTTATTGTAGATCTTCCTGTAGGTGATTCTATAAGTATGAACGCCCACTTATCCTTACAGAAAACTTCGCACAATAATTTCCTGGTAACTTTGTACAATAATTTCCTGGTACGGGGTGTTTGTTGCTTGATACATATTTTTCCTCTGTGTTAAAAGTCTTTTCTACTGATGGTGTAAGGTTGGCTTGAGTCTGATCTTTTAAAGTATTTTCAAGCTATTTTCTGAAGGAAGACAGCTCCCAGTTCTACTTGAAAAAGAGCATGTCTTTCTCCGTAGAACCTCGGTGAGGGCTTTAATGTTGAGGGCGGACAGCAGACAGCCGCCTTGGATGTTGGCCAGCCCCACCTCATCCCTGACACTGGAAGCGCAACCTCTGGGCTTTGTGGCTTTTATGGCCAGCACCCAAGATCCAGGAGCCCTAGCCTCCTGATGATAGCAGTTACTGAAGAACTTGATACCTTTGTGAGCGTGTCAAACGCAGTGATGCAGTTGTGGGTCCAGAGCCCCAGGCCTGTAAATCTCTGCCGTGGATAACTTCATTTTGCTTCCTGTGTCTTCTTCTCTACTCCAAGATGTCCTTGTCGAGTCCCACCACCCTGTTGAAGCTCACGAACCTTGCATAGTTGACCATTATGTTAGTTCATTTTCTTGTTGCTGTGACAGAGTACACGAGGGAACAATTTAAGGTAGAAAAGACTCATGTTGGCTTGAGCTTGAATGGATCCAGTCCAGCCAGAGGAGAAAGGGTTGGTAGAGTTCATGGCCACGGCACCATGAGGCTAGAGTTCCTCACACACTGGATTTCAAGAAGCAGAACTCAGGCCCAAACTGGAACTCAGCTATAGCCCACAGGCCTATATTCCAGCCGCCTGCTTTCCCCAACTACATCCTACCTTTAAAAGGTATATAGCCTCCCTAAATAGGGCCAGTGGCTGAGGACCACACATGAGCTTGGGAGGGAATGTTTTACATTCAAATCACAGTACTCATGGCCAGTTCTAGTATCTTAGATTCAGTGTACCATCCCTGGCAGGCTAGAGGCTGGCCGCTTTCCCCTGTACCCCTAGGTGACTAATGGTGGCCTATTAGCAATTAGAGGTGGGAGATGGGAACCATCAGGATTTCACTTGGTTGTCTAGGCAACAGGGGCCGTGGGCAGGACAATTTCTTTAGCAAAATGGCTGGTCAGGTACTCCTTGCTATGCCCAGGTAGGAGATCTCAATTTGAGTTTCCCTTCACAAGAAGAACCAGAAATTCAGGGCTACTTTTCCAGTGTGGTGGAATTGAGAAAGTTTTTGAGCAGCACTCAGTGGAAGCATCTTTGTTAATAAGGACAAATGGAGAATTGGGGCAATTACCTATATATTTGAGTCCCAGGATCTGCTATCATCTGGGGTTTTGGACAAAAGCACACACTCCAAATAAAAAACTGATTTTTCTTTTATTTTAGCCTGAATCACCCGTATCACAGCAAGATTTTTACTTGAATGACCCAGACAGACTACACCAATTTTCTGCTTTCTTTTGCTGTGGAAACTGGGCTGTTAGTGGCTACCTTTGAAATAGTAGAATGTATCCAAAAAACCAAGGTTGTAACCTAGAAAAATTTCTACAATTTCATCATTTGGTGTTTCTTAATAAAGTGTATGACATGACAAGGGGGTGCATGCTGGCCTTCTCTCATTATTAATAAGGATGTAATGGATGGCATGCTTTTGATGGAAGCTTAGGTTTGAGATTTCACGTGGAAGCACATATGTGAGAAAATCAGGAAGACAGGCAGCTTCCCTTTGAATGGTATTGAAGAGATTTAATTTGTCCTGTATTTGTTTCAATTATGCTGTATTCTACTTCTACAGTTAAAGAGTTCTTTTCTTATTTGTTGTTCATTATCAAGTCAGTCTAATACTGTTGAATACAGTTTAATTAGACATTTTTTTTCACTCAAAAGAGAGTTTTGGCCCCTTGAAAACCACAAAATATTTTAAAACAATGTTTTGGTCCTGGCAGATATATTTTTAATTTTAATTTTATTTTTATTAATTACAGTTTATTCACTTTGTATCCCAGCTGTAGTCTCTCCTCCATCCCCTCCCAATCCCACCCTCCCTCCCTCTTCTCCTCCCATGCCCCTCCCCAAGTCCACTGATAAGGGAGATTCTCCTCCCCATCCATCTGACCCTAGTCTATCAGGTCTCATCAGGACTGGCTGCATTGTCTTCCTCTGTGGACTAGTAAGGCTGCTCCCCCTCAGGTGGAGGTGGTCAGAGAGCCAGCCCATGGGTTCATGTCAGAGACAGTCCCTGTTCCCATTACTATGGAACCCTCTTGGACACTGAGCTGCCATGGGCTACATCTGTGCAGGGGTTCTAGGTTATCTCCACGCATGGTCCTTGTTTGAGTATCAGTCTCACAAAAGACCCCTGTAGATATTTTTGTCTGTAGTGAACTGTAGGAAGCTGAACAGAACAGTTCTGAGTTGGCAGTTCCTCTGTCAATCTAATGGAGCTGACCTTACACATGAGTCTTCAGCATCTTTCGATGACACACACATGTTTGTTGCCTGTGTGTGGTTCTGTGGGTTGGCTCAGTAGTTGCAGCAGAGAGCTGTGTCATGGAGGCTTGATGTGGACCCTGAATTCGAATCCTGGCTCTAACCAGGATGAGTCCGCAACCCTAGCACCCACAGCAGCAGCGCCTGCCTCTGTGGGTTGCAGAAAGTGCTGAGAGCCCTGTCCTGAACACATTAGACATCTGCATTCATCTCGAGGACATTTGCTCTTATTTTCATTCTTTCACACATAAGGAAACATAGTCTTGAATGCGAAGGGCACACTCTAAGTGTCCCTTAACACCAGACATATGTTTTTATATTACAAATATGCAATTTTTAGAGAAAAGGACAGGACTGGGGAGATGGCTCAATGGATAAGACTGTTTGCTCTACAAGCATGAGGAGCTGGGCTTGAATTCCCAGCACCCATGTGAGGATGCTGGGCATGGCTGCATATTCCTGTAATTTCAGCACACACACACTTCTGCTGTCTGCCTGTCTGTCTGTCTCCACCTCTGGCCAACTAGTCTTGCAAGCCTCCAAGTTGATGAGAGATCTGTCTCCAAGAAATCATGTGGAGTGCAATAGAGGAAGACACCAGTGTCCTGCTTTGGCATGCATGGCCACAGGTGTGTACCCACATATGTCTATGTACCTGTACCTTCACATGCATCTCCTCCACACAACGGAAATAATCTACACTTGCTTCTGAATTCAATGGATATTCTATTTTGAGAATTCCTGCCCAAGGTAATTTTCTTCTCTGTATTGATGTGCACAACTGATTCTAACAGGCAGCTAAATGCTATTTGAAAGTGTGATTCATCCATCCTGGCAAATCACATAAAGGAGTGATTCAATTAATTTTGGGGGAAAAACACTTGGCTTTTAAAGTGTTTGAACTATTCAAAACATTTTATTGAATCATGTACCTTTCACCAGAAAGCATAATAAAAACAAAGCTAAGGCCATCTCTGCCATGCTTAGGCTTTGTGATAATTCCTCCTATAAATGAGTCTTAGTGAGATTAATGCAAGTTAAATAAAAATGAAACATTCTATGTAACAACTAAAATGTACTGTACTCTATGTAGTCTGAGGAATTAAATTCAGACCCATTTGTGTATTTGAGTTATTTTAGGGTCAAACTCACTAGTGTATAGAAAAATGAAGACAGTTAAAGTGTGTAGAGCATCTGTTAGGAGGACATTTAGCTTCTTTTTTCCTCTCTGTCAGTTCGGAGATGCTTTTCTTACCCAGCATGTAAAGTGTTCCTGTAGAAGGTTTGAGGCCGTGGCCAGAAGGGGTCCCTTCTGGTCTTTTGCCTGCTGCCTTTTTTTTTTCTCTTGGAGACAGGGTTTCTCTGTGTAGCCCTGGCTGTCCTGGACTTGCTTTGTAGACCAGGTTGGCCTCGAACTCAAAGCGATCCACCTGCCTCTGCCTCCCCTTGCTGCCATTCTTACTCCCAGAAAAGTGTTCCTTCTCAGACTTATAGAGTGGAATAAAAAGCCAAGATAGTGAAACAACAATCCATCGTTTAAAGCACATGTTACATAAAACACAACAGGTTTTTAGAAGTTAAAATTTCAAATGGTTTAAAAAATTAGGGGTGTTTGCTTAGCACATCAAAGTTTGGGGTTCTATCCCTAGTACCAAAAAGGAAAATAAATTTAAAATATATTTAATCTTATATTTTCACTTCAGCGCGTTTGTCTCTGAAATGAAAAAAAAAAAAAAGAGAACAGACATAAGTTTTTAAAAGCTGGTTACATTCACTTGTACCTGTCATTTCAGCACGTGGAAGGCTGAGGCAGGAAGATAGCGGAGAGTTTAAGGCCAGTCTGAACTACAGATCGAGACCTTGTCTCAATAAAACAAAACAAAACAAAACAAACAAGATTAAAGTTCCAATACAAACAGAATACCCGCCAGCCCCATAAACTCGTAAATCGCTGCAGGAAATGCCAAACAGTTTATAGAAGGCTCCTGTACCTGAAGGCTTTCAAAGTCAGCGCAGGCTAAGCCCGAGCAGGTTTGTTTCCAAATGAGGAACCTCATTAATCAGTGACAAGGATTGCTGAGCCGTGGAGTGAAAGAGAAAGTTTGGGAAGCTCTCACCTAAGAAACACCCTCACCAGGGCTTCTCAGCTAATTTTGGGTGAGGAAAATTTATGCTCCAAAAGGACGCGTTCTTACTTTATTTTTCCGAGGCAACATGCCCGTCTAGACTTTGAGCTTTATTGCAAGTAAAGAGAAAATGGGGTTGGATCGCCTTTAAAAAAAAAGTCTCAGCTAGCTTCACCGAGGCCTGTCCCTCTGCAAACATCTGGCTGTAGGCAAAAGCTGGATGGAGAGAGGAAGGCTCCCCTGTTATCCGGAGCAGAGTTTCCAATCCCGGTCAAGCGGTGGTGCTAGTTCTTTGCTTCTGACTCTCCGCGTTTCCTAATTTCATGGTCATAACAGCCTCGGAACGGATTCTACCCAAACTGAAAACACAAGGCTCCATGCTCAGCAGCCCTGTGACGCCAGGAGGGGCCAATGCCCCCTCCTGTGCCATTCTCTAGCACAAGAAGGCAGTGTTTGGGCGACGTTCTTCTCAAGCAGGTACTTCTATTTCTTCTCCGTTTCTTTACATTCTCCCCCCACCCCTTTGGCTATAATGTGCTACTGTGTGCAATCAGCCTGGACTCTCAGAGCTCACCTCTCCTGTAAGAATATGTCCATTTTCTCTCCTCTCATCGCTCCAGGGATATATATATATATATATATAGAGAGAGAGATATTGATGTATAGATTTTTTTTTTTTTTACAAAGTTTCTGGCAAACGTTCTCATGACGTTAACATGTTAAACCTGACCTTGGTCCCATGGAAGTTCCCTCTGGAAGCCACATTCAGCTGAGTCAGAGGGCGACACAGCTATCTTTTCTTCGTAGAGCGCTGACAGCCAGCCTGCCTGCCCCCGATCACGCCGGCTGTTTATCCGTCCCAGCTCTAACTATGGGGATTCTGTATGGTTGAAAAGCGCGCGAGTCTAAAAAGTTCCTGCTTGGACTTAACTTCGTACTTGCCTCAACATGACCTCAGTTTCTTAATCTTCGGTGCTGTGGCCTCTGGAGCCTGATCTAAGCAACTGGAATAAGCCACTTACTTGTTTCCCGAAGGCAGATGCGTTTTCTGAAAAGCTATGCAATCTAGTAATGCATCTTGTTTTGAAGTTGTGCCTCGATTGATTGTAGGCAAGTTCTCTGCCCTGTGGGTTTGGGTGACTGCTTTTTTTTAGAGGACGGTTTCACACACAGTGTGCCACTCGTTGGTGACGTGGTAGTTACAAAAGGCAGAAAAGGATACTTTCATTTTGGCCATAGGAAAGCCACCCGTTTCCTGTAGTGGAAAGTCTCATGCTTGATCAAGAAATTGCCAGTGTTTGTTCTCTCTGACTCGCCCAGAAAATCCTAGATGGCTAAAAATCATTAACAAATTTTTTAAAACCTAATCTAAGGGTTGGGCTTAATTAAGATGATGATTGTGGCATGAAGTGCCACTCACTGGTGCCAGATATTTTAAAATTAGCTTCTTGGACCAAATCTAATAGATTTATGGGGCATCTCCATCCACAAGGCTACTGGGAAATGTATTTAGTTTTGAATTTGAAACAATAATATGTGCCGGGTGGGCGGACATTGGCGAACCAATTAAAAGCGTTTGAACTTACTTAAAAAAAATTTCAGTAGGGTGGGGACCTCTGTGATCTTGGGTTCAGTACCTATTTCTATTCATTAAAATTCTTTCCTGTTTCTCAAGAAATAAATAAATAAAAAGGAGGCGGATGTTTGCCTTTATTTTGATAATCTCCCGAGAAGGCCCACTCTAGGTCCTGCATAGATGTAATAATGTAGAGGTTGGGCCCAGCATCTCCATCCAATATTGGTGAATTTTTGTCACAGAAATTAGAAATAAAACTGACATAGACATGAGAGACAGGGCATACAGGAAAAACTGCAAAATATTGAATTTGAAGCCCAGGGTTACATTAAGGGTGGCATGTGTTCTTTTGACACTTGGAGATAGTTGTTCCGTTTTGTTGTTCATGACAGTAAAGGAAGAAAATAAAACACCAGACTAGTAAGTTTGCTGCAATAACTAAGTCAGGCAACTGCCTTTTCCTTCAGTGATTTCTGCTTGTCACTCAGTGTAGAACTCAGAACAGTCTGCCTTCCTTCTTCCCCAAGCATGTGTGCTCCTGAGCTATGGAGACATTCCACCAGGTACCTGCTGAGCCTTCTTACATGGGTAGTCATCCAGATCTGCCATGTCTGAGCATGTCTCTGTAGTTTTGATCCAGCTGGGCACAGTGCCTGCTTGAGATGAGCCGCAGCTGAGCTTCAGTTTGATCTGTAGGTACGTTACAGGGAGGAGGCTGCAAAGAAAAAGGATAAGAGAGGGAACAGCATGGAGAAGAAAACCATGACTCTGCCAAAAGGCATAGGAGGGGTGGTCCTGTCCGCCCACCTCTGCCTGGGCTGACTGGCTGTTGTTTACTGAGAAAGAGACAGCGCCTATGAGACCCCCTGCAGAGGGCCTAATGAAGCATTTATCTATTTATTCACTTAGTTATTTATTCTGTATGTGTGTGTATGTATGTGGGTGTGTATGAGTGTGGGTGTGTTCCATAGTGAGCATGTGGAGGTCAGAGAACATCGTTGTGAAGTCACTTCTCTCCTTCCATCTTTACACGGGTTCTGGGAATTGAACTCAGGTCTCCAGGCTTGCACAGCAAGTACTTCACCAGTGAGCCATCTCAATGGGCCCACAAATGCTCTTCTTAAAGGTAAGCACTTTACATGTAGCTTTTGATAAAGACAGTGATGATAATGGTGATTTTTGCCTCTTAAGTGATATTCTAGTAGTCTTTTTCTGGATCTTTCTGGATCCACAGTAGCAAAACTCCATGCACAAGTGAGTGCTATGACTCTTTCTAGTATATCTATTCAGAGGCTGCATATTTATTCAGAGGCTACATATCTATTCAGATGCTATATATCTATTCAGAGGCTATATATCTATTCAGAGGCTATATGTCTATTCAGAGGCTATATGACTATTCAGAGGCTATATATCTATTCAGAGGCTATATATCTATTCACTTTCTTTGAAAGTCTATGACCTTTATAGATCCAAGGGGGTTGAGCTCATACCTAGAAATATTCTGCTATAAAGCGTATTCTACTGCCTAGGTTTTCTACCTCAGCTATCTTTTTGGTGAGGATTCATAAATCCACAAGAAGTCACCAATTCCATGCCTTAACTCCTCCTACTTTCTAGTTGTGCCATTTAGGAAAAGTTTCTCACTTTCCCCCTCTAATCTCTATCTGCAAAAAGAGAGTAGTAAGAGTTGCTACTAGGTATGACTCCATGGGCTAAATGAACTTAAAGCACTCATTTAACTACTTGCAGCTGTCAAGTTTTAGGAACTCAATATAATGCTTATAATCCCAGACAGGATGGTTATGAGTTCAAGGCCAGCCTAAGCTACTTAGTATTTTCCCATGGCATTCAAGCACCCTCACCTGAAGAACAAAGAGAAAGAAACTCAATATGAAGAAGTCTTTTCAGTCTAAGTCTGGTGCTCAATAAATGTCACTTGGAAAACTATATAGAACCTGAGGACAGCATCCTAGGTAGAAGAAATTGATATCCATCTAAGTGTAACTCTGACTTTGTTCTGAAAACATAAAAGGGAGTCATTCTTGCCAGCGGGGCATCACACCTACTGAAAACATTCCCGCTTTGTGATCTGTGTTCAAAGAGAAGGCTGGAGACCCCTAAAGTCCACCTCTTCATTTCACCATCACCCCTCTTCCTAATATCTAAGCAGGGCCGCACTTCTTTGGGATAGAAAGGTCTGGCTGAGACAAGCATTTTAAAGCCATGTACCAGGCAGATCTCTGTGAGTTCAAGGGCAGCCTGGTCTACAAAGAGAGTTCCAGGGCTACACAAAGAAACCCCACCTTGAAAATGAAACAAAACCAAACCAAAAACAAACAAGCAAACAAAAATCATGTAACATATATTTTATGTTTGTCTTCAGATCAAAAGATCATTCCAAAGGGTGAGTGGACTAGCCCAGCAGAGTATCAGTTAGCATGTGGGAGATCCTGGGCTGCACCCTGGCATCAACTGAGGGCATCAAATCTCTTCGTCCACGCACACACAGCTTGCAGGCTGGAATTCTAAATCAGACCAAAGGCCTAGGGCAGGGCTCCCTAGTTCTGGTGCTGCCTGTGTTCAGTGTTCAGGAGGTTGTAATAGTAACAGTATTACATGAATGCTTGATGTTCGGGGAGCTCTTGTTTTGCTTAATGTTTTCGACCCCTCAGTGCTGGGATGTGCACTACTTTTCTATTTTAGTGGATATTGGCACATCTAACCTTCACAACAGCCCAGCTCATTGGCAATAATACTATTCCCATCAAACGAAGGAGGAAATGAAGGTTTTGTACAACTAGACGGCTTTAAAGGTGACAGAAGAGTCGTGGGAGACAAAAGCCTATCTCATTTCCCAGTCAATGCTATAGTCCTCATTTGGTAGAGGATACTGGTTTCTGAAGCATTTTGCTGCTATGAACCTTGTCCTGGAGAAGCAGACAGCCCCTAGGAGGCAGCGTACCCTCCCCAAGCCCAGTATCTCTCTAGCTGCAAAGTCTATGATGAAGGTTTACCCTCATTAATGCAAACTGTTGTGGGCATGCACAAACTACTTAGTTACACTGTAAGATCTTGCAAGTAAAGAGAGGGAGGTTATGTAGTCCGGTAAGTGTGGTGCTGGAGAGTAGTGTGCAAAGTGCTTTGACCTGCACTTCTGAAGAACTGAGAGTGTGTGTTTGTGTAGATGAAAGTGTGAGTGGCGTCTCCAGGCATGTGATAAAGTTCAAATGTGAGATGGGGTGACAGAGAGATCTTAAAAGCTGCCCCTCACCGTCTCTCTGGGGAGCCAGTGTGGCTTGGAAGATGTTCTCTGGTGTGAGGTGACTGGGCGAAGCCCCACCTTTTCTAGCACAAAACCCAGCTGTCCATTGTGCAGCTGCCCCTCCTCTTCCTCAACTCCAGGCTTCAGGAGTAGAACCCAGCTTTAGCCTCTTGCTTAAAGTCACCAAATCTCAATTTTGGGGGGGGGGGTCTCCCTGATGAGGCTAGGGATGAATCGGGCACAGTCTCTCTGCTCATCACAAGGAGATGAGGTAGGAGGAAAGGACATGACTGTTCTGGGGACCTCAAGTTGTACAAGATTAGTTGGCTTGCTAAGTGGTCGGTGCCCTGATTGCTTCCTTCTCTAGAGCGGTGACAGTCCACTTTTTTTTTTTTTTTAAGATTGCTTATTTCTTGGTTCTGGATGAACCATTTGCTTGTCAAGCGCTATCAGCTTGAGCTCTCTAAGTGGACCTCCTTCCCCGTTTGCTTCAGAAGAACCACCCTGGACCTTCTGCACATGGGGACCTGCATGTTTCAGACCCTTTCTCCCTCTGCTGCACACTGAACAGTCTTGCTGGGATATTTACTTTGAGAACTGTGGCAAAGACTCTTAGGTAATCCACAAGAAAAACATTTAAAGATTTATTTATTATGTATAGAGTTCTGCCTACATGTGCACCTGCACACTAGATCTGTGTACCAGATCTCAGTATATATGGTTGTGAGCCATGATGTGGTTGCTAGGAATTGAACTCAAGACCTTTGGAAGAGTAGCCAGTGTTCTTAACCCCTGAGCCATCTCTCCAGCCCTCTACAAGAAATTTTAAGTTTCTCTGCAGATATATTTGGCACCAAGTTTGTTCAGAATAGAATGTAGTTCAATTTGACTTACTTATTAAATTCTTAGGAATGAGCAATAATTGCTGAGTTCGACTGTGACTTATTAAAGTCTGCTCTAAAGAGTCCACTATAGACCCTACTGGAAGGAACCCAGGTGCCCTGGGAAGAGCCTGGCATCCATCCTTGTTAGATATGCAGATGCTATGCTTGATTGAACACAGTACACTCTTTGTTCCCCGGATTATTGTTTTTAATGAGGTATGGAGAGTTAGGCACACACTATGCTGTATGATCGCCACAGAATAGCTATGACATATACTAAATTAATTAATAGAGTAGAAAGAAATACGTGCTTTGATAAGGTTGAACACCATCATGTGGAAGCACACAGAGAAGTTGCTTCAAAGTTTAGTATGGGACCAGAAGTGACACTTGGCCTTGTCCCAGAAGGATGGGTAATGTTGCCTGGGAAGATGTCAGGGGGTGAAAGACTCTAACCCAAGCTATGGGACAATCATCTTGGGGCATCAGAGCTGGTCTGACAGGAGGATAAGTAAAAAGTATGCAGGTAAGTGTTAGCAGAGAACTTAGAACTATGAGGGTTAAAGGCCATTTAAGGACTTTGGACTTCACGGTGTAGGCATTAAAGATTTTTGTGTGAGGTTAGAATGAATGCGGCCTTATCTCTGGAAATACTGTATAGATTGAAGTTTTTAGTTGAAGACTGAGCACATAAATTTGGAGATGATTAGAATATCTCAAGAGAGGTGAACTGTTAGTTTAAAGAGAACAACTTCAATTGGCCAATTTAACAAATCTTTTAAGGACTCGCTTTTTGAATTATGATTATTTGTAGAGGTGAAAAGACTTTGTTTCAAAACAGCTTGTAGAGAGAGGAATGGAATGGGCGTCAAAAGACATTACTACCCACGAGCCTGGTGGCAAGAGCCTTCAGTCCCAGCTACTCAGGGGGCTGAGGCAGGGGGCGGACTAGTGGAAGATATACATGATTCACATGGTGAGTTCAACAGCAGCCTTAAAATACCCTCCTCAAAATAATAAGTTAGGGAGCATCTGGAGGCATCTTCATCCCTGACTTCAAGCTGTACTACAGAACAACAGTAATAAAAACTGCATGGTATTGGCATAGAAACAGAAAAGTGGATCAATGGAACTGAATAGAAGACCCAGAAATAAACCCACACACCTACGGATACTTGATTTTTGACAAAGAATCCAAAACCATTCAATGGAAAAAAGACAGCATCTTCAACAAATGGTGCTGGTCCAATTGGATGTCTACATGCAGAAAACTGAAAATAGATCCATATTTATCACCCTGCACAAAACTAAAGTCTAAGTGGATCAAAGACCTTAACATAAAACCAGACACAATAAATCGGTTAGAAGAAAAAGTGGGGAAGAACCTAGAACTCATTGGCACAGGAGACTACTTCCTGAACAGAACACCAACAGCACAGGCTCTAAGAGCAACAATCAATAAATGAGACCTCATGAAACTGAAAAGCTTCTGTAAAGCAAAAGATATTGTTGTCAGAACAAAATGACAGCCTACAGATTGGGAAAGGATCTCCACCAACCTTATATCTGACAGAGGGCTGATATCCAGAGTATATAAAGAAATAAAGAAGTTAAAAAGCAATAAATCAAGCAATCTGATTTAAAAAATCAAATGGAGCTAAACAGAATTCTCAATAGAGGAATATGGAATGGCAGAGGAACACTTAAAAAGATGCTTTACATCCTTAGCCATCAGAGAGATGCAAATCAAAACGACCTTGAGGTTTCACCTTACACCCATCAGAATGGCTAAGATCAAAAACTCAAGTGACAACACATGCTGGAGAGGTTGTGGAGAAAGGAGAACCCTCCTCCATCGCTGGTAGGAATGTAAACTTGTACAACCACTCTGGAAATCAATCTGGAGCTTTCTCAGATGATTAGGAATAATGCTACCTCAAGATCCAGCTATACCATTCCTAGGCATATATCCAAAAGATGCTCAAGTACACAACAAGGACATTTGCTCAGTCATGTTTGTAGCAGCTTTATTTGTAATAGCCAGAACCTGGAAACAACGCAGATGTCCCTCAGTTGAGGAATGGATAGAGAAATTGTGGTACTTTTACACAATGGAATACTACTCAGCAATTCAAAACAAGGAAATCATGAACTTTGCAGGCAAATGGTGGGACTTAGAAAAGATCATCCTGAGTGAGGTATCCCAGAAGCAGAAAGACACACATGGTGTATACTCACTTATAAGTGGGTATTGGACCTATAAGATAGGATAAACATACTAAAATCTGTACACCTAAAGAAAATAAACAAGAAAGAGGACCTGCGGTAAGATGATCAATCCTCACTTAGAAAGACAAATGGGATGGACATTGGAGATAGGAGAAAACAAGTAACAGGACAGGAGCCTACCACAGAGGGCCCCTGAAAGAATCTTCCTAGCAGTGCGTCAAAACAGATGCTGTGACTCATAACCAAACCTTCGGCAGAATACAGGGAATCATATGAAAGAAGGGGGAGTTAGTAAGACCTGGAAGGGACAGGAGCTCCAAAAGAACCAAATGTATCTGGGCCCGGGGGTCTTTTCTGAGAGTGCTTCTCCAACCAAGGACCATGAATGGATATAACCTAGAACCCCTGCCCAGATATAGCCCATCGCAGCTCAGTGTTCAAGTGGGTTTCCTAGTTAGGGAAACAGGGACTGTCTCAGACATGAACTCAATGGCTGGCTCTTTGACCTCCTCCCCACAACCCCGAGGGAGGAGCAGCCTTGCTAGGCCACAGAAGAGGACACTGTAGCCAGCCTTGAAGAAATCTGATAAGCTAGGATAAGATGGAAGGGGAGGAGGACCTCCCCTATCAGTGGACTTAGAGAGGGGCAGGAAGGAGATGAGGGAGGGAAGGTGGGATTGGGAGGGATTGAGGGAGGGGCTACAGTTGGGATACAAAGTATATACACTGTAATTAATATAAAAATAAATAAAGGAAAAAATAAGTTAGGAAAGGGCGGGGGATAGAATACAGCAGTAGAGGGCTTGCTTAGAATATTCAAGGTCCTGTGTTTCGTTTCAGTGGCAGACAGACAAGCAGACACACACACACCATGCACACTGGGTATTTTGCTGTCTTCATAATTTCAAGACAGGTCTGGCAACTAACTGCCAAAGAGCTGCTAGAAGGTTACATTCAGGGGTCAGTAGGCACTAAACAAGACACATCATATGTGCAAAATGCTTTTTCCCTGGGATATTTTTATGGCAAAAGTAATCTTATTTGGATAAGGTACAGATTCACAGGAAAAAGCTCCTATTCATAGGAGATGGAGATGGCTCCAATTATTCCAATTTATGCCTGCTTCTCAAACAGTGCGCATCTCTTTACTTGAGGCCTAAATCCCTACCGAATGGGTGAAGACGGAATAAGGAGTGTGAGCTCAGTGCTAGTACCAGATTATGCTTCTGGAGCCCCTGTGTTCAGAACTTCTGTTTGTACCTCTGACTCAGGACATTCGCATAAGCACAATTAAACGCACAGGTGCCGGCCTGGGAGGAAACGATGGCTAGTGTCGTTGGAGGCTGTCTTTGGGAAGGGAGCCTATTATTCCTCTTGCCACTGCTGAAATGCTTCAGACTATGGGGGTTTGGAGCTGAGTCCAGTGACTGGAGAGCCAAAGGGGAGGGATGGAAAGAGATGGTACTTTCTCTTTTTCTCTTGTCCTTTTAAAGGAGTAGGATATTGTAAAGGGTCAGGGTGACAGTTATGTAAGAA
Source organism: Pachyuromys duprasi (assembly GCA_028658305.1). Taxonomy (NCBI): domain Eukaryota; kingdom Metazoa; phylum Chordata; class Mammalia; order Rodentia; family Muridae; genus Pachyuromys; species Pachyuromys duprasi. The sequence goes on along the minus strand of CM053767.1, from coordinate 50,921,130 downwards.
AACAAGGCAAGTGTCTATTGGGGACAAGGATCGGGAGAAAACGCATGTTCAGTAATCAGCTGCAGTGAGTCTCAAGGGCTGCTAAGACATATTAAGAGTGTCGCATGGTAGCTGCTGTCTGGCTTTCCTGTGTTTCCTGAGCAGAGAGAGAAGGAGAGGGTGACACGTGGCCTTCTGCCAGAGGAAGCTGCTCACGCTGCTTTGGTGTCCTTCCCTGGAGTCCATTTGAACTTCATAAACCCAGCGAGGAGCTACTTCAGACCTCACTTGCAACAATAACAAAAAGAAAAAAAAGAAAGAGATTCATAGAAAAATGTTTTCTAGGAAAGGAAAAAACCAGAAACCCAAAGTCAGCTTACTCTAGCACTGGTGTTGCATAAGCCGGACTCAAGTGTTGAGTATTAATCACTGAGGACAGTTCACAAATTATTTGTGCTCAGATGAGACAGGCCCTCAGCCTCCTTCGTTCTCACCATCTGGACTCTGTCCATCTCACTCTCCCTCAGAGCTCAGAGCAGAAGGGACTTTTAAACGTGCCAATTTTCTCTGTGGGAAGGCTTGGTCATGTGTTGAGCAAGGAGAGGGATTTATGTTGCTACACAGAAGGCTGGGGGCTGTGCAAGGCCTTCATTTGTTGGTGGGGAACCCTAGCATCCACTACCGTTTATATTGGAGACTCGAGTATGCCAGGTGGGCTTGCTGACACATGAGTGTGGCTAAGAGGCTGTACTTGACTTCTTCATCCACCTCCTCAGTTCAAAATTTATTGCCGGTTTTTATTTTTTTATTTATCAAACCTGTTCTCAGAGGAGAGGTATTTTCTGTGGCCGCAAGAAAACATCTGTGAGCTCAAACCTTAGAGGCAAAGAGCCAGTCAGAACATTTGGCATGTGAGGCTTAGATTACAGAAGAAGAAAATTAATCAAGGAAATCCTTAAAACTATGAAGGAGGCAAATAAGAGAAGTCTCTTATCGCTGGCAAGCTCAAGTCCTGAGTTCATATTAATTAAGCGACATCAGAATTCACAATGAATCACGTCGGAGTGTCATATTCTGGTAACTTTGGAAGCTGGTGTCAGTCCTGAATTTATGGCAGATTATATAATGGGGACTTGAGTTCCAAGACATCAAAGGAAAGTTCTGGCTCTTTCCCCACCCATTCTCTTAGGTCAAGCCTACCCAGTAACAAGCCAAGTGGAGGGCTGGGTAGTTATCTGAAGTAGGCAGTAGAGATGGCCAAACCAGATAATGCTTAACCAGAAAGTCGATGTGAGAGAAAAAGTGTGGACTGAAATAGGGTGAAGAGTAAGGGTTGAATGCCAGGCAGCTTGATCAGCGTCCACAGTCCAGCTTTGCTGAACAGCAGCCAATGCTTTGCTTCATGTAGATCTTTAGAACCAGTCTAAAGCACCAGGGTTGGAAGAAAAAGTTCCTTACTAAGGTGGTTGCATGCTTGTGCAAACGTTCTCCTTATCCATATTCTCTGTGATTGTGTTTAACGCTGAGTATCTCCAGGCAGCGGATTTCACTCTCTTAGATGTGTGAGCAGTATTGTGGAGGAGACCATGCAATCTGAGTTAACATGGGGGAAAGGTTTCTTTCAAAACTTAGCTGAGTGTTATTTTCAATTAGCTCTTCTCCCCTCCACAGTGTATATGTTTCCCTTTGAAACATTACTTTCTAAAACTTGAGGTTCAACAGGGTTATATGTCTGTTAACAGAATACAAGAAGAAGTGCACAAGCCTATAGACTAAGTTTGAATTACTTCAGTTACAAACACACACCACAGTGGCATAATCATCATTTTTTTTTTCTGTTTGATATAGGAACCACAAACAATTTAATTTGAGCAGTTATTTCCCAACCCGGAAAACATAGCCATCAATCCATTGTGCTTTGTAAACCTGTCAGCGTGGACTCATGTACTATCATACTTTCCACTGTTCTCTTTCTCTGTCTCTCTGTTTCTGTCTCTCTGTCTCCGTTTCTGTCTCTCTTTGTCTCTCTGTCTCTGTCTCTATTGTTTGAGACAGGATTTCTCTATGTAGCCTTGGCTGCCCTGGAACTCACTCTGTAGACCAGGCTAGCCTCAAACTCACAGAGATCTACCTCCTTCTGCCTCCCCAGTGCTTAAAGTGACGATTAAAGTGCATACCATGGCCACCAGCCAGCTCACTTGTTCTCTTTTAATTTGAGAAAAAAAAAGTTTATAAGTAAAATCCACTGTTTCTTGTAATTAGGAAATAAAGATATCCCAACATTTTAGATGAACAAACATTAGAAAGTTCAGCAAAAAATTTCCATTCTGATGTATCTTGTACATTTTTCACCACAATACAACACTTTAAAAACAAGAACCTGGGATGCCCCTCCCCTCATGCTCAGGGTGATGTTTGAAATGGTCCATGGTTATGACCATGTACATCGTATACGTGTATGGAGCTGTCAAAAATAAGATTAAAATGCTTTAAAATTGGAAGTGGTGATGGCATCCCAGCCCTTTGACCAAGATGCACTAATATGGGATTGTATAAATGGGCAGATTGTATGCTAAGTGAATTACTTAACCAGCAAGGATTTTATTGAAAAATGGTTCATGAAATGTTTCTGAAGTGCTCCTAAAAGTCTCCTGTAAAACAATGCAAGGACAATTTTACACGCAAGAGAAGGAAGTTTTGTAGGTGGGCAGCTAGCGTAGTGTGCTGGGTGGTATTGCAGAGGTCCTGGCCAGTGAGCACATTTTCTACCATACTGCCACATCTTTGCCAAACTCATAAAGCGCATCTGGAAGAGGAGTATTCTGGGGCTGAGTGGTCTAGTGGCAAAAATACGAGTCAGCCCAGGAGCCTGAGTTCATACAGTGGGACCTGGCCTGGGCAAGGATGAACCAGTGTGTTCATAATGTCACTGGCAAAGAATTCAAGCCTTACTTGGCTTTTGTTTTCATATGTGTTTGTGTGTGCTTGTACCTTCACCTGTGTGTGTTCATGTGTGTGTGCAGGGATATAAACTCTGGTTTTTACACTTCTGTGTCATGAATTGTCTCCACTGAGGCATCTCTTCCAGCCTACTATGTGTGTGTGTTCATGTGTGTGTGTTTCCTGTCTCCATCTCTCCAGTTCTGTGATCACAAAACTTGCACCTGGCCTGTTTTACATGGCTTCTGGGGAATAGAACTCAGGACCCTACACTTATAAGTCACTGAGAGATCAATTTAGCCTTTTCCTTAACTTTATGAATGAATGTAGTCAAGGAATTTGATGGGAGTTAGCTTCGTGAATGAGTACAGTCAAGGAATTTGGTGGGAAGTGATATGCAGAACCCCAAGACCGAATTAGTTTTTAACTACCTTATTTCACTTATAAAGGGGCCCAAAGCAGGTTCACAAAGGAAGTCATTTGAAATGACCCACAGCCCTTCTTCCTCTCTGGTGAGAGGCGAAAGGAAGAAGACACCAGAGAGATAAAGGCGCAAGCGTGCCACAGTGTCATCTGGGCTTTAGCGTTAACACTCGGCCTGGCTCTCCCAGAAAGGGCGCCGACACTGATCTCAGCAAAACTACCCTGAGATGGGTGTGGACATGCTAGCTTCTCCTTTTTGTTTCTTGCCTTTCTCCTTTATACATAAAGCCCAATTTCGACATGAGTTTGGAGAATGAGTTTTCAATGCCTTCTGCCCGATGAGAATTCTACAAGTGTTTCTTTAGTGGAATTTAAGTATACAATCTGATTTAATCACTCACCCCACTGACACTGTGTGGTTGAGTCTTCTTCTCTTCTCTTTTGTTCTCCTCTCTCCTCCCTTCCTTTCCTTCCCTTGTCCTCTCCCCTCCTCTTTTTTCCCTCCTCCGTTCCCTTCTCTCCACTCCCCATCCCCTCTCTGCCCTTCCTTTTCCTTCGTCTCCTTTCATCTTCTCTCCTTTACGCTCTTTCCTTCCCCTTCCCTCCTTCCACTCCTCTCCCTCCTTATTTCTTCCTCCTTTCCTGCTCACTTCCTGCTTTCCACCCCTTCCTTTCTCTTTGTTCCCACTTGCTGCTAGCAAGTGAAAGCGTTTTCTCCTTTGATGTTACCACCCGCTTTTTCTGTTGCTCATTGAACGTCGATGATAAGCGACAGGCAAATCTATGTTTAACCTGAAAGTGGAGGACAGACTTATTTCCAGTTGCTGCCTAATAATAGCCTCTCAATAATTAGGAACCCTCTCCGCTGAACTTAATTATTTAAAGTGAGAAGTGGAAGCTGTACGAGAGAGTGTAAACCCTGTAACTAGAAAAGCAGCCATTTCTCATGGATTGTGCACACCAGTCACAACATTTTTTTTATTAAAAATTAAAACTGAAAATGTCTTACTGACTTCCAAATCCATTTCTCACTTCCTCCAAAGAACATTTTTGAGCCGGTCCACAAACCTCTTGGAAAGCCATGCCTACATTACAACAAAGTCCTCAGTGTCACCTCGGTCAGCTGTGTTTATCTGCAGCTTTCGAATCCAGTAGCAGGCACGAAATAAGAAACTACTAAAAGCCCCTCTGCTTTGCAAACATCATGTTAACCTTCAAAGCGTTTACCAGCACAGGAAATCTGAGCCGACGGAATAGCATGTAAGTTTATTTTTATATAACCTGCCTGAACTGTGAGGGAAGGCTTGGGCGTAGACCTTGGCCTGCCAGCCAGTCTGTGCTGCCGGTGAACCAAACCAGATCTCACTGAGAGCCAGACTGGCAGGTTTCACTCAGCAGGCTGGCTTCCTATTTGCGGAACTGGGCAGTTCAGGGGAAGCACTTCAGGAAACATTCTGTGGAGACCAAGTCTGTCCAACTGTGTAGGAAATGAAGGGTTCTAGCAAAGCCTTTACTCAGTGACTAATCAAAATGTTAAATAATTTTGCCAAGTCGGGGCTTAGCCACTGTCCTTAGAAGTGCTGTGGGACTGGTCAGGCAAGTCTTCAGAAGGTGGGGATGATCAACTGTCCTCAGGCACAAGGAACCTTTTCAGCCCCTACCTGCAGAGGACATGGCTGACTCCATACTGTTTAGAAGCACCCCTACTGCTGGCTCCTCTGGCTTATTAATTTAAACAGTTAAGGTTGTAATCCCTCCATTAGGAGACTGAGCAGCTGTGAACGCGCCCTCAGGATTATCTCTCTGGTGCTGTGGGGATGGCTGCCTGTTCGAATTTCCAGGAAGACAGCGCCTGTAGCTATTTGCCAGCTCAGCGCAGGCAGCTGGTTTGATTCCTCTTTTGCATAGCAAGGGGAGAGATGATGGACTGAAAGGGGAGGGCTTGGCAAATAAATATGTCCTTCATCTTGATGGGCATGTGTTATGATATGATGCCATACTCTTTCCAGTACACCCCACCTCTCTCTCTCCTCCTTTTTTCCTCCCTTCTCTCTCTCCCTTTTCCTCTCTCTGTGTCCTCAACACCCCCCTGCCCCCATCTGCAGTATGTGGACACGCCTGTGTGTTAGTACCCATGCATATGCATATAGGTCACAGGTCAATGTCAGGGAGCTTCCCTTCACCTTACTTTTTGAGATGAAGTCTCTTACTGAACACGGAGCCTCGTGATTGGTGAAGAGAGCTGGCCAATCCTTGGACTGTCCAATGGCTCTAGGGATCAGGTCAGCTCTGCCTCTTGGTGCTGGAATTGCACACCGCATTCGCAGGTGCTGGAGACTGTAACTCATGTCCTCATGCCTGTGGCCAAGGACTTTACCCATGGAGCCATTTTCCCAGCCCTGTGCATGTGTGTTCCTATGAGCATGCCAGTCACTGAGTTGTCTTACATGTTTTTCTTCTACTCCTGAGGTCTGTATTCAAAGTTGATTAACTCCAGAAAGTGGTGCTGTTGCTAGGATTTTGACAGAAGTCTGGTGGGAAACCCCATCAGGACTTGGGATACAATTGAACTCAACCGCCTAAGTTAACTGTGTCACTTCAGTTCTGAGACCAGAATCACCCTTCCCTATGTTTGCACGGGCTAAAAAATGACCCAGAGCCTCTCTCCCTCATTCTTAAATTTATTTAAGTCTGTTAATATTAAATACTGTTCTTAACTAGAAATGCTAAAGGGCTGAAAAATAGCACACGGAGTGCCTGTCAGTAGGTTAGCATATTGCTGACACCTAGGACTGCCTCTTCCCACCTTTCTTCAAAGCCAATTTTCTATAGGTAGAAGAGAGTTCTTTTTTTTAATTTTAATTTTTTCTTCACAGTGTATTCATTATGTATCCCGATTGAAGGCCCCAACTCCTCCAGTCCCTCCCTCCCTCCTTCCCTCCTCTCTCCTATCCCCTCCCCTAGTCCACTGAAAGGGAGAGTTCCCCACCATTGCCATCTGCCCATAGCTTGTCACGTCTCATCGGGACTGCCTGGATCCTCTTCCTCTGTGGCCTGGCAAGGCTGCATTAGCAGGAGAGAGCGATCAAAGAGCAGGCAACTGAGTGCATGACAGAGGCCGCCCCTGATCCCCTCACGCACAGATCCACATGGTGACTGAGCTGCCAATCAGCCACATCTGAGCAGGGGGGTTAGGTCCTCTCCATGCATGGTTCTCGGTTGATGCCTCAGCCTCTGCAGGACCCCCTGGGCTCAGATCGTTTAGCTTAGTTGGTCTCCATGTCATCTCTAGGTCCCTCTCTTCTTCCATAAGAATCCTTGCCGTGAGTCTCAGCATCTGCTTGGATCCCCTGTTGGGTGGATCCTTTCAGAGAACCCTCTATAGTAGACTCCCATCCTGTTCCCTCTCTTCCACCGATTCTGGTATCTACCCTGTTTGCCAATCTGAATGAGATTTAAGGGTCCTCCTTAGTGTTTAGCTTCTTTAGGTCTGGAAATGGCTATCCTGTATTATATAGCTAATATCTGTGTTTAAGTGAGTGTACACCATTCCTGTCTTTCTGTTTCTGTGTTACCTCACTCAGGATGATCTTTTCCAGTTCCATCCATTTGCCTGAAAATTTCATGATTTCCTTGTTTTAACAGTTGAGCAGTATTCCATTGTGTTGATATACCAGAATTTCTGTATCCATTCCTCCATTGAGGGACATCTGGGTTGTTTAAACATAGTTGAGCAAATGTCCTTATTGAATGGTGAGGCATATTTTGGGTATATGCCCAGGAGTGCTATAGCTGGATCTTGAGGTAGTGCTATTCCCAATTTTCTGAGAAAGCTCCAGATTGATTTCCAAAGAGGCTGTACAAGTTTACATTCCCACCAGTAATGGAGGAGGTTTCCCCTTTCTCCACATCCTCTCCAGCATGTGTTGCCACTTGAGTTTTTGATCTTAGTTATTCTGATGGGTGTAAGATGGAATCTCAGAGTTGTTTTGATTTACATTTCCCTGATGACTAAGGATGTTGAACATTTTTGTTTTTTAAGTGTTTCTCTGCCATTCAATATTCCTCTGTTGAGAATTCTCTGCTTAGCTCTGTGCCCCATTTTTAAATTGGATTATTTGATTTGTTGGTGTCTAATTTCTTGAATTCTTATATATTCTGGACATTAGCCCTCTGTCACCTGTAGTATTGGTGAAGATAGAAGACAGTTCTTTAAAGACAGTCCTATTTTTTTTCAGCCTGCTTTTCTCATTCTAGCTTAGCTGAGTTGTTGAATGGTTAACATCGCTGTCAGCCTTTCATTTCAGTGACAACTACTGGAGAGAAATATTTTAAAGAACGGAAGCAAGAGAAATATTTTCAAGTAGGGAAGCCTCATTTTGGCTCACAGCTTCAGACACTTGAATCTTCAGCCCCATCTCTGGAGGCAGGTGGCAAGGCAGAGAGAGCATAGGGGAATAGGAGGTGGAATGCAGCAAACATGCTCAGCTTGTGGCATGGAGGAAGCAGGGGAAGAGATGTAGGAAAGGACTGGGGACAAAGTTTATCCTTCCAATGCAGCCCTCCAAATGGGCTCCACCTCCTAATTCTACCACATCCCAACAACCACTAAACTGTGCCTGTAGCAAGGGATTACTTCATTAAGGGAGACATAGCCTCCTCCAACTAGTGCCACAGTGGGGACCAAGCCTACAACCCACAAGCCCTGCAGGGGTACTTCACATCCAGACCATAATAGTATTCATCCACCACAGCATTTTCTAGTGCACTGTGCTTTACAGAGAGCAGCTCATTTGGCCATTTGAACAGCTCCAAGGTAAGTGGCAGGGTGCTCCCTTGCTAGCATTGTAAACCACACTTCAGAGTTTCCTTTAGAGTTTCCTTCATAACTCCTAGTTGTGAAGTACATGACAAGACTTGAACTGGAGAAGATCCCTGAGGATCTTAGCTATTATAAGGAAATTGGGGTTTTGGGTTCTGAGTGCAGGCAAACATCTTAGTTGGCAGAAGAAATATGAACACTATGTGGAAAGGAAGGATCTTGTTCCTGGAAGAATTTATAATCATCTGAAAGGGGAAGTTCTGATGTCACAGCGGATTAGCGGATTAGCATTCCTGTCTGTCTGGTGTCAGGCGAGCTATGTGATTTCCACTCTCCTGGTTTAGAGCTTGTCCACCTGGGCTTGGAGTCTGAGCCTTTCCTCATGAGGCTTTATCCCTGTTCATCATCCTGGCTACAGAAGATACCTGATTGAGTTGACATGCCCTCTCTATCTCTATCTGTCTCTGTCTCTGTCTCTCTCTCTCTCTCTCATTTATCTATCACCTATCATCTATCATTTAGCAATAATCTATCATCTACATATGTATGTAGCTATCTATCATTTGTCAATCATATGTCTATTTATTTATCTATCATTTATCAGTCACCTAGCTATCCATCCATTTATGTATCATCTATATTTCTATTATCTGTCTATATCATTTATCCGTTTTCTATCTTCTATCTATTGCCTATCATCTATCTCCATCTATCATATATCATATATCTATTATCTACCAATTTTACTTAGCAAAAAGCCATTACCCAGTATCTTTATTCATTAAACTCAATTCTGTGTCTGTTTCTCTCATATTGGTGAAAATGTGTCACAGAATTTAGTCTCAAACCTGAGAAGCAAAGGGTACCTTTGGCCAGCAAACCCCAGTCATACCTCAGTGTGTTTTCCTAGTGAACATGGGCTTCTGGAACATGTTATTTGGGGAGTTCTGGAAACACAGGAATTAAAGATGGAGATGAGTCAGTTGTACAAAGACTACAGAGGGAAGCGCAGTCCACAAAATTAGAAAATCACACACGAACAGTCAAGAAGCGGCTGCTGTATAGCAATGTGTGTTCCTTTTCACTAATAAGCAAGCCGCCATCATGTCCCTCCATTCTCTGTTTGGGACAAATTGCTTAGTGGGTTTATTTCTATTCTTCCTACCTATTTGCTGTGATTTTCCCCAAGCTCTAATCTTGTCTCTCAGTGAGTTACAACCCAGACAATGTCCTCCAGCTTCTTTCCTGCTATTCCTGCCTTTATGTCTGGGACAAGAGCAAGAGACTTCTTTTGTTAATTTGTTATAAGCAGGAAGCCGAAGAGCACACTGATGATGGTTGATTGAGCCCAAGATTGACTTTAGTTTATGTCATTTTTTTTCTGGCCTCCGCACCAGCCCCACACAGTCAAACATACTGGATTTTTACTCTCATTATTGACCTGACATGTAGTTATACATAAGACTAGAACATTCTGTCCGGTCTGGAGCCCTGTGTGTACAAATGGAGATCTTAGTCATCTGGAACCTTGGATGCCATGAGAAGGGCAGATGTCCAGTGAGGGACGCTGTTGAGTAGACACAGGTGTATCTCTGTTTCTTTTGTCTTCTTACTACAGTTTTCAGTCATTGCCATCATCCTCACTTAAACCACAATGTGTTCTTGCCCATCAAAGTGTAAACGGCATTTTGCTCACAGTGGAGAATTTCAAGTTTCTGCAGAATAGTGTTCTGATGTACTCCATTCAAACATGCAGAACATACTTCTTCAAATCACTTCAGCAACAGGGGGATTGTCTACTGTGCTTAAAGAAATGGGCCCGTGTGTCTGGTGCTCTTTATTTTGTTTGTTTATTTATGTCTTTATTGAATCAACTAAGAAGCAAGGTCCTTCTGAGGGAAGAGTGCGAGGCTGTGGGAGGAAGGCGCCGCCCCCCCTCCCCGCTGTTTGCCTTGCTGACGTCATGTCCTCCCAGGTAGATTTGCTGGGATAAGAGCCAGAGTTTGCAGGCTGTCCCAAGAGCAGGCAGGGTCCTTTCCACAGGCGTGTTTGCCTTCCCACACTGCTGCCCTGTCTGTGCTTCAGCGAGAGCCCTCCCCACCCAGGAGGAGCTGCGAGAAGGAGATGGAGGAGCCTCCAGATCGGAGCCCTCAATCACACTGCAGGATTCTGTGTCCCTGGAAATCTGAGAAATGATGAGAAAAAGCATTGTTGGTTTTAGATCACAGCAAGGCTGTGTGTGTGGTTTCTCAGAGAACTGCCCCAAGGTTCAGCCTCCAAATGCAATGCCCTGGGCTGCGCTCTGCCAACCCATGGCAGCTTGGGGGAGTGATGGTCTTCCACCCTGTGAGACACAGGTGACCCAGGGGCCCAGTGCTATTCTCTCAGGGTGAAGGAGCACCGTGGGAAGGTGGCTCCTCTGACCAGTTTTCATTTCCCAAGGAAATCATTGCCTTTCTCAGCCTCCCATTTAGAAATAATCATTGTGTCTTTCCTACTGTAGGAGACTTGTTATATGGAACCGGTTTAGAAAGGGGAATAAACTTACCTATGTCACGAATAATCACTTGCTCTTCAGCATATTTAATTTTAGCCCTTTCTTCATAATATGTATATATAGGTATGCATTTACACGTGAATACTGAATAACACAGCAATGCTCTTATTTAGACAGCGTTAATAAGTTAATGAAAATCCAAGATACAACATGATTGCAATTTTTTCATACGACATATAGATATATAACATGTATCTGCGACATATGGACATAGGGTCATATTTTGCCCATTTGAGGTTATGTTGTATTTTGTAAACTTACCTTCCCATAGATTTTGTTTAGTTGCTTATGTATTTTGACAAGCTTGAGTGTCTACATCTGTTTTCTTTCTTTTTTCCTTTCTTTTTAAAAAGACTTATTTATTATGTATACAATGTTCTGTCTGCATGTATACCTGCTCACCAGAAGAGGGCACCAGATCTCACTATATGGCTGTGAGCTACCATATGGCTGCTGGGAATTGAACTCAAGACCTCTGGAAAAGCAGCCGGCCGGAGCTCTTAACCTCTGAGCCATTGTTCCAGCCTCCTGTTTTATTTCTTAAAAGTGATGCTTAAAAGCGAAAATGCAGTTTCAAAAGGGAAACTTTGAAAGAATGTTTTTCAGGGATATTGTCAGACTCTTTTTTTTTTCACTTTCTTCTAGAAAATTATCATATTATAGAAGCTCATTAAAAAAAAATTCCAAGTGTGGCTGGAGAGATGGCTCAGAGGATAAGGGCGTGTACTGCTCTTTCAGGGGGCTTGCTTTGCTTCCTACAGGGATCTGCTCACAACTGCTTAGAATTTTAGCTACAGAGCATCTGACACCCTCTTCTGGCCTCCATAGGTACAGTATTCATGTGCACAAACCCACATACCCACAAACCCACACACGTGCAAATGACTAAAGACTTAATTTCAAAATATTTCATGCAGAAATAATTAATAATCCTACTAATAATCTTTAGCTCCGTCCCCTGTGTATGACACCAACCACTTATAGTGTCACGCTGTACAGAATTTGACTCTTTATGTTTTATTTGCTCCTATCCCATTTGTGTTTTCTGTTATGCTGCAGTCTTTCCCCCCTTTGTTTTTGCCTCATTTTTTATTCTTATATTTTTAATTTATTCTTTGGCAATTTCTTACATATATGCAATGCATCTTGATCACGCCCACATTCAAGCCCTTTTGACACTTTCCCTGGAGCCTCTCCTACCTTCACGCCCTCTTCCTTTTCAGTGCAACCCATGGAGTCCAGTCAGTGCATGGGTGTGGGGTTATCCTCTGAAGTGTGGGCAGTCATTGGTGGTGGCACCCCTCAAGGAAAAGAGCTCCCCTTTCTCCAGTAGTCCCCAGCTGCCAACTGATCCTCGGCCAAGGGTGAAACCTCATGAGCCCCTCCTCCGCCCATGCTGGGATACAGAGTGGCTTGATCTTGTGCAGGTCTTGTGAAGTCGTGAGTGCAGTGGCTAGGCCATGTCCTGAAGACCACACTTCACAGCAATCCTCTCCTTGCTTCAGCTTTTGCACGCACCCCTTTATACAAGTTCTATGAGCCTGTCCCATTTAGTCTGAGCATCCACAGTTATTTATTTTCAGCCAGTTATGAGTCTCTGCCCACTGCAAAAGAAACTTCTCCAACTAAGGATGTGAGCGGCACTAATCTATGAGCACAAAGATGTTCAGAAGGCAATTTACTTGCTCTTGGATTTTTCCTTTCTCTTTTAAAAATAATATGACCACTGCAAATTTACTCAGACACTTATTCTTAGCTATTGGCGGGCTTAATTTCATGATAATTTCCCAGGTGTAGAACTGCTGGTTCAAAGTGTGTGTGCATTTTCATTTTTTAAAAAAAATTTAAATTTTGTTTTATGTTCTTTATTGTAAAGGTGTCAGGTCCCTTGGAATTGAGCTGCCATGTGGGTGCTGGGAATTGAACCTGGGTCCTTTGGGAAAGCAGGCAGTGCTCTTAACTGCTGAGCCATCTCTCCAGCCCATGTGTGTGTGTGCATTTTCAAAATTTAATGTTTTTCCATTTTATTTTCTAAAAATATTATAATAAACCAACGAGGAATGTTTGAAAGTATCATTTTCTTTACATTTCCACTAGCATTTTCCTCACCTAAAAAACCTGAATCATAGCATTTTTCACTTTCTAATTTTTTTGATAGTCTAGTGACTGTTTTAAGAGCATTTTGTATTTCTTTTTTTATTAATGGAATGGCTATTTTCATACACTCATGTTCTTCTGTATTCTGTTACTGTCAGTTACTTCTGTGCATCCATGACTTTTTCTCTCCAATATAGTTGCATTTTCTTTCCGATTTATGAATTTGCATATACATATTCAAACTATCAGACAAACTTGTATTTATCAATGAAGCATTGTGTCTTTCTTAAATTGTCTCTTTTATTTATTAAATTTACTAAAAAATTTCATGCATGTATATTGCGCTTATGTCATATTCCCCGTTCTCTTCATAATGTCTTAAAATACGCATACACTACGAGATGATAACAGCTAATTAATATGCATCATCTCACAAAGTTTTCAGTTTTGTGATGAGAACACAAGATTGTGTTCCATAGTACTTTCTGTGAATATATAATAGTGTTGTTATTGTTTAGTATAAGGATACAAAGTAACACACGAGGCAACTTCTTATGGTAATCACTTGATATATTTTATTTAAGATTTTAATTATGAGAGAGAGAGACATAGAGAAAGAGAGCCTCTGTGTCTCTCTGTCTGTGTGTGGGTATATACACATGAGTGCAGCATTCCATGGAGGCCAGAAAGGGGCATCAGATCCCCTGGGGCTGGAATTCCAGATGGTTGTGAGTTGTCCTACATAGACACGGTGCTTTGAATTCAACCTCTCTGGAAGGGCATTCAGCTCTTAACTGCCGACCCATCTCCTTTGTCCAAGAATAGTGTGATTACTGCAGTCATTCTTCTGTGACATGGGTCTTCCGAGTTTGTTTTCCTTAAATGAGATTTTGTCTCCCTTACCATCATCCTCCATACCTTCCTCCCTCCCACATCCTCACTTGCTGACAATCACTGATGATTTATTCTCTGGATCTATGAAGTCATCAGTTTTAGATTTAATTATGTGAGTGAGATCATGCATATGTGTCTGTTTAGCTTATTTCACGTAGACACCTAGGTTTACCTTCATCTTTACAAATGGTGTTTCTTTAAGGCTGGACAGGATTCTATTGGATGCACAAATGAAAACTCCTCTATATATTTATCTATTGGCAGACTCTTTAAAAGGCTGAATCCATGTTTTGGCTGTTGTGAAATGACTCAGCAAACACAAGCACGCAAACACTTCTTTGGCATATTGTGAATGCAGTGTGGCCCGTTGTTCTAAGCTCCGTTACCTCTTCTTCATCATGATGGTTCGCGCCCTTGAGCCAGAACAAAACCACTCTCCCTTAGGCTGCTTTTGTATATTTGTCACAGTAACAGAAAAATGACTAAGACATTATGAAACATCTATGCCAGTGATGCTCAAGAAAAGTGGTGTGTTTATCCTATCCTATAAGTGAGTATATACCATGTGTGTCTTTTTGCTTTTGGGATACCTCACTCAGGATGATCGTTTCCAGGTCCCACCATTCAATCCTCACTTAGAAAGACAAATGGGACAGACATTGGATGTAGGAGAAAACAAGTAGCAGGACAGGAGCCTACCACAGAGGGCCTCAGAAAGACTCTATCTAACAGTGTATCAAAGCAGATGCTGAGACTCATAACCAAACCTTTGGCAGAGTGCAGGGAATCATATGAAAGAAGGGGGAGTTACTATGACCTGGAGAGGACAGGAGCTCCACAAGGACCAAATATATCTGGGCACAGAGGTCTTTTCTGAGACTGTTTTTCCAACCAAGGACCATGTATGGATATAACCTAGAGCCCCTGCTTGGATATAGCCCATGGTAGCTCAGTATCCAAGTAAGGGGAACAGGGACTATTTCGGACATGAACTCAATGGCTGGCACTTCACCCCCACCCCCACCCCAGGGAGGAACAGCCTTGCTAGGCCACAGAAGAGGACATTGCAGCCAGTCCTGAAGAGACCTGATAAGCTAGAGTTAGATGAAAGGGGAGGAGGTCCTCCCCTATCAGTGGACTTAGAAAGGGGCAGGGAGGAGATGAGGAATGGGGGGGATAGGGAAGGAATGAGGGAGGGGGCTACAGCTGGGATACAAAGTACATAACCTGTGATTAATATAAAATAAAATAAAATTGTTGAAAAAAAGAAAAGCGGGTGTTGAGAATGGGGTGGCGCCCATGATATTGGGTGGCCTACTCAGGGCTCTCATTGCTGTGATGGGACACCATGACCAAAGCAACCTGGGGGAGGAAAGGGTTTGTTTGGCTTACATTCCTAAATTACTGTCTATCACTAAAGGAAGTTAGAACAGGAACTCAAACAGGGAAGGAACCTGGAGGCAGGAGCTGATGCAGAGGCCATAAAGGAGTGCTGCTTACTGGCTTGCTCCAACTGCCTTGCTCAGCCTGCTTTCTAAAAGAACCCAGGACCATCAGGGATGGCATCACTCACAAGATCTGGACCTTCCCCCATCAATCAATTAAGAAAATGCCGTATAGGCTTGACCATAACCTGATGTTAGGGAGGCATTTTCTCATTTGAGGTTCCCTCCTCTCGGATGACTTTAGCTGAGTCAGGTTGACACAAAACTATCCAGCAAAATGAGTATACGCATCATGACATCATTTCCTTCTGATTTTCCCTCTTAACAATCAAGTTGGCACTTAATAGCACTCAGTGAACTTGAATAAGTGAATGAACTGATAGATGAGTGTCATAAAACATCACAAAAGATTGTAAACTGTACATTTGGAAAACAAATCCAAGCTCTGGGTTTTTTTGTTTGTTTGTTTTGTTTTTGTTTTTTGGCAACAAAGGGTGGGAAAATAAAATTTAATGAAAATATATGTTGTTGAGGTTATACAAGAAACATATCCCTTCTCCTCCGTGATTACATAATGATAAATGATTCCGAGGAAGCCAATTCTCTCCAGCAAATTTTGCCTGGAGACAGAGCATGAGATTTGCCTATTGATAAAAAGAATGAGAGCTCATGTGTTCTGTTCTGATCAGGAGCCACCTCATATTGTCTTAGCAGCTGAGTAGCTAGCTCAGAAGAAACCAACTTAAGAAGCCCTTGAGGATTTCTGTGGGTTAGTTGATGATGGATTCTTTTTGGAAGAAGATTGAAGCCTTGGGCTTCTCATTCTGAAAGCATGGATGAAATTCCAGTCTTTCAACCTACTAAGAACACAATTAGTGAGAAAAATTATGCAAGGGCTGGGGGAAAGATTGCCTCCGTCTCTGCCAGTGGGCTGGAAGCAGAGGGATGAGGTGGTTTTACGGCGCATATGACTGAGACACAGGTTACGGTGCCCCAGAAAGCCCTGGTTGCTTGCTGACAATTAGTAATGTCTGTCTAAATCGTGCGGTTTTTATTGGGGCTGACAAGTGTATTCCAGTTAGTTTCATTTTCACCAGTAGAGAAAGGAGGGTGCACAGCATGTGAAAGGCCTGGCTGGAAGGTTAAAACTTTAGTCTCCCTTTTGTCAGATACCTGCCCTTGAAGAGTTTTCCTCTCTTTTTTTCCATCTTGTTTTCTCTCCTTTCTTATGGCAGCTTTTTTCTTTGCAAGGTTTAGGATCAGAGAAACAGCCTGACTCGGCAGTGAAAAGGGAGAGAAGAAAAGCACCTCCTCCTCTCTGGTTTCCTCGTCACTCCCGGTTCACCAAGGTCCGCTTCACCTCCAGTCCTAGATAAGAAGCAATTGATAGTTTTCTTTTATTTGTACAAAATGGAAGCTCGCGCTGCGCCTAAGAAGTGTGCTGGCAGCTGAGCTTCTTCAGTGAGCAGCATAGGCAGACAGGTCTTACGGGAGGTGACATGGCGTGCAGGTCACAGCTCGCGGGGAGGGGGGGTGGTAGAAGCCCCCTCATCCCCGCCCCCTTCCTGTTTGGTGTGGAGGGACGGGATGACAAGGTGGTCGAGGTAAGCTTGCCTGTGAAGGAAGACAAAAGGAGGGACCGAGCCAGAGGAATTTCCAGGCAGAGGAAGACACAGTGCTAAGTCTCCAGGCAGGGGCATTTGGGTAAGACGGAAGAATCATAGGAGGGGAATGCACTTGGAGCCCAGTCTGGGAGAAAAAGTTGGAAAGGCTAAGGAGTGAGAAAAGCTAAGAACTGTTCTTTTGTTTTTTTTTTTAAGATTAATTAAAGAGTAATATTTTGGATAAGTGTAAATGACAGCTTTATTATGTTTTTATTGTATCTTCTATGTAATCGCATTCATGTGAAAACATGATTGGTGAGCAGACAGCCCCAGGAAGCCTAGGAAAATTTTGTTCATAAGGATCTCTCCTTTCACTCACCAACAGAGAAAGAATAACAAAAGAGCCACAGAAATTTTCATCAAGTTTTTCCCAGGGCTACTGAGATAGGAAGAGGTTTAAGTTACTTCCAAGTTCCTATGTTTCTCTTTACTCTTGAAAGGGACAGAAGTGCTCAACTCAGGACCCAGGATTGTTTAGGAACAAGAGTCTGCGAGTTACATGATTAGACAGCGTTCAGAGAGAAGGCAAGGTCACAGCTCAGTGGCTGATGAAGACAAAAAGGCAGGAGGTTTCAAAATGTTAGGATTTGGGCAATCTGTTGGCATTTGCTTACTTATTTTAGGTCAGCACACGGGTACGAGGTAACGGATGTTGCTAATGTCCTTATTCTTGCCCTGTGTCGTCCTTCCGTCATCTTCCTGGAAATATTCGGAGTGGGTTACATCCCTCGTGGTATGTGTACTTTGCAACCTGCTTGTGCTGACTTTTAAAGGAAAGGACAATGAGGTTCAGAAAGGGTAACTCTGGGGTTTAGGACCACGTATGGACCCCACAAGTGCACTTCAACATCTTCGCTTTCCCTTCTGTACTTGGTTCTTGCCCTAGTTGAGTATTGCTGCAGCTGAGAGATTTATCTCTGGAAAGCGGTGTAAATCTTAGGAAATGCTTGCAGATTTTCACTGTTAAGCCTGCAGCTTTTCTGAGTTCTGGCTAAAAACACACAGCTTCCTTTCCTCCCTCTCTGTTGCTTCCCTGGATGTTAGCCACACTTTCCCTGATGCTGGGGTTCTTCTCACTGCATCTCTGAAGTCCCCCCTTTCCATCTCCATCAGCTTGCCCACCCTATTGTTTTTAATCTCAAACTCTAATATTACTCTCTTTGAGTTTCCTTCTGAATCCATTTCTTAAGTTACTTTATCAATGGGACTAAGAGGCCACAAAAAAGAACCCCCGTTCCCCTCCAACATGCACACACACCTTTCTGAACTCCTGTGGGCTGGACTGTTGTAATCCTGTTAGGTGCTCCCCTCCACCTCAGGAAGAACCCTGAGATCTCATTTGTGCTCCTTACTCATCGCTTAGATAAAGCTTCCAACACCCCAAATCCCATAGACTATGTGACTTGTTTTATTGATGTGATTTGACTCCTGACTTTTTCTGTGGAGAGGCTCTGCCATGTGCTTCCTGCTCTTCTCTTCTGGGCATCTCTCTTTATAGTAGCCATTGCGCTCACACTTAGACAAAATATCTTTAGTAAACTCAGCTCTGCCCCATTTACAAAATGTGTTTTAGATAGTAGCATTTTTCCAAACTAACTCCGCCCAAGCGTCAATCCAAGTGGCTTGTTTATGTAAGTCCAGAAATATTCTGAAAATTTCTTGGAGTGGAAGTGTTCAGACACTTCTCTGTCCTCTGAAGGCAAGATTTTTTTTCTGACTCAAGTGAGGGTTCTAGGCACTTTTTGGCTGTCTCTTACCATAGTGATTAACTTTATATGTTTGTGATTTGAGTTTGTGACTCTTACTAGTTTGTTGCATTGATTTCCCATGTAGTAATTTTTAGTTTGGTTGTATAAAAACAAGGTATGACTCCAGACTGAAATTAAGTTTTTGGCTTAACCAAACAGACAAATCACTAGTTCCAGATTTCATAACTTGAAATAAAATTGAAAGTCACTATTGTGTTGTTTTCTTTAGAATGCTAGCAATTGAATTTTGTTCACATTTTATATTAAAGTGGCTAACATATAATTTTAAATAGTGTTGAAAACACCATATTTCTCCTTAAAAGATTAACAATGCTGACTAGCATATGAAGGATTCTGGGAGGTTTATAGGAAGGAAACCCACTTAAAATTTTTTTCCCAACTTTCCCAAGCTTTTTTTTTTAAAATCATGTAAACTATAAAAAAGTTAGTATAATAGCTTTTAACTAGTCTTTGGGAAATACTTAGGAAAGTCTTATGTGAAGAGGCATCATTGGGCAAATAAAAAAAATTCTTGAACATGACAGTATCTTGGAAAAGGACATTGATTTTAGTTTTAGGTAATCTGACATAGGTTAGTAAGGACCTATGTGTTTTCAGTGGCACATAGTTTTTTAGTTTTCTTTTGAATTTTACATCATTTTAAATAAAAGTATTTACCTAATTGAACTATTGCCAGTTGTCATACATTGTGTTGGGTGCTGGTAATATGAAGATAACATATAAACAAACATACAAGGACTCTCAGTCTCTCTATCACACACACACTATTTAAATGTGATCATGTTACAATGAAAGGCACTAATAAACAATGTATAAGACTGAAATAAGCCCACATTTGTGGCATCAATTATGTGCTTTGAAACAAAGTAACAAGAGCTTAGCTCTGCTCCAGAGCCCCTTCCAGGAGGAGAGGAGAGCCCCTTCCAGGAGGAGAGGAGAGCCCCTTCCAGGAGGAGAGGAGAGCCCCTTCCAGGAGGAGAGGAGAGCCCCTTCCAGGAGGTAGACGGTAAAGGGGAGCCCGATGTTTATGGGGAGAGCCAGGCTACTATACTGGAGGTAGGTGTTACAGGAGGCGGCAACAAGAAATGTATTCAGGTAACAGGATAGGCTTTGGGACATTTGGCACTTGACAGTGATTCATGAAGGCTGGAGTGCAGGGTTCCATGGAGAGGTTGGGGCTATGTAAGCAGACCTTGGTCAGACTCGGCAGGATACCAAGACCAAAATAACACAAGTCACATGTGCTTTTTTAAATGTAATTTTATTTATATATTTGTTTATTACAATTTATTCACTTTGTATCCCCACTGCAGCCCCCTCCCTCATCTCCTTCCAGTCCCACCCACCCTCCTTCTTCTCTCCCTACGCACATGGAAATACAGTCAGAGCTATGTTCCCAAGGAGTCCAGTATACATGCCAAGGAGGTCTTGTTTATTGTTATTTCTGTCTTTGGAGTGGGTTGTCAGGCATGTGAACTAGTCAAGTGTAATTGTATTTCTAACAGATGAGGTACCTGTCTGTTTCCCAGACAGTCCTCAGTTTAGCACAGAGTGGTAAGCACCTTCCAGAAATTAGACATGGTAAATGATGATATCATGTCGGACGTCATCCTGCCCAGCGCCTCCTTTCTCAAGGCTTGACAGTTTGAGGCTTGTACTAATCACCCAGGCAGGAATTTGGAGGAGCACTTCTGAGGACAATAATCACTAATAAAGAAGGACCTTCTGAGACCAACATTGAAGGAAGGCTCCTACCTCTTCACCCCAGCGATGCACACAGAAAATGTGACTGAGTAACCTTGACTCACCATATGATGTTGGTAACATGAAAGACAGACACTGTCTGGTCCCCACCATCCACTTCTTCTGGAGAAACTGTTGAGTTATGTAGGAAGACACACATCTTGTGTCTTTCTTCAGGGACTGTTTGCCAGCAAGAATAGTTGTATGTATTCTTGGCCAAGGCCACACGGAAGACAGAAAGGTATCGAAATCAGCCTGTGGAGTTTAACACTTGTCTTGGATCCCTGCTCTGACTCATTTTCAGACAGAAGCCCATGGTTATCATGGTGAATGCCTGATGCCAACCTGTGGCTCTGCTTTCACGAGTCACCTCCTAGGAAGCTCAGAAAGCCTAGGAAATAAATATGCGACTACTTGGTTATCTAAAGAGCTAGGTTTCTGAATGTCAAGAACTTTATCCCAGATTGTCAACAAACGAAAATTAAGGAACGCACTTGCTGCCAACCTGTGTATTTTGTGTCATATTTCAAATTTGGAGTATTCAAAATCTTTTATTTTGAGTGTGATCCCATGAAAGGTTTTCTACTATAGGCCTTTAAAAAGTTTCCCACCTCTGGTCTCTGATTAAGGAATTGTAGACTTTTCCATGACAACCCATTAAATCTCTCTCTCTCCACCTGGGCGGCTGGTCTACTCTTAGCCAGTTCTGTTGATCGAAGCTTAGCTTTTGTGTCTGCTGAACCACAGTTGGAGTGCTCTGAAGTTGTGTAGGGGTGGTAAGTTAATTGTGTCCCACTAGTATTGTAAAACTCCAAGAACATAAAACTCATTTAAAAGAATCTCAAGTCTCTGTGTTTGGTTTGGTTTATTTGTTTAAAGCTAAATTCTTTGATTTTGGAATAGAGAGTTTATGGGTAAGGTCTCTGATGCTTGGGAATTGTAAAGCCCCCAAGACGGTTGTTTGCCATGTTCTTCTAATTAATAAGAATAAAAGCCACATGTATCTCTAAGGTCTTGGTGTATACTCACACTCAGCTTGGGAACATGCAAATTCTTATTTTGGCTACAGAAAAGGAATTCTGCAGAACTCAAAGAAAAATCTATATTCTGAATCTTGTCCCCTTACAGGGAATATTCTCATGAAATAGATGAGCTGTGACAAGTGAAATGACAAGATAGCAAGTATTGAATACAGATGATCTGTAAGTTGACAAATGTTGAGACTAATTAGAGCCAAACATTACTCCAGAATTCAAGGCAAGAGAAGTGAATTTACACCGAGTCACAAAAGGATTAATTTATAAAAAGAAACACAAAGTCAAACGAACAAACAAATGACAATACAACAACAAAAACCCCAAGCCAAACCAAAACAACACCCATAAACGTAAACAAACAAATGAACAAACAAGCAGAAAACCAGCTGAGGCTCTTGAGACTCTTGTTGGATGAGCGAATTTGGGCAGATGGGAAAGAAAGGAAGTCATGAAAGAAGAGCTGAAACTGGAAGAATGTCTAGCGGACAATCTCACAGCAAACTCCCTGAGAGTTTGGGGTTTTGTGATCTTTCTGCCCCTTCTTCTGCAATGTTCACTGAGCCTTTGGTGCTGCAGTTTTGTAGACATATCAACTGTGCATTTTGATTGGTTGTGGCTTTCTGTAATGGTCTCTACCTGTTGCAAAGGGATGTTTCCTTGATAAGAGGTGTGGACCACATAAGCAAATATTTATTTATTTAATGTAGGTAAGTGCTTTGTTTGTATGTCTGTATGCCAGAAGAGGGCATTGGATCCCCTTGTAGATGGTCGTGAGCTGTCATGTGGCTCCTGGGAACTGAACTCAGGACCTCTGGAAGATTAGCTAGTACTCTTAACTACTGAACCATCTCTTTAGCTCCAACAATTACTTAGAATGTAATAAAAATGATATTTGTGATAGCTTTTCTTGGTTGTCAAGTGGACTACATCTGGAATGAAATAAAACCCAAGCATTTAGGTACATCTCTGAGAGTTTTTTCTTAATTAAATCATTTAAAGTGGAAAGATCCACTCTTAACCCTTTTTGAGGTGAGAAGATCTGCCTTTAACCTGAACCACACCATCTGCTAGTAAAGGACACAGAAGAAGGAAGCTTCTCTGACAGGCAAGCCCAGTCCTTCACTGGCATTAGAGCTTACCTCTTCAGGATTCCAGAATATACTGAACAACACACACACACACACACACACACACACACACACACACACACACACACATTCACTTTCTCAGGTCTTTCTTTCTAAGGAACCATGACTGATACAATACTGCTTTAAAAAGTGGTAGTTGTAGACTCCTACAAGATCCATGACCTAACTAGCCCAGACAGCTGGTAATAGTCCAGTATTAGACATGGGTTCCTTCTTGTTGAGCAGGTCTTAAGTCCAACCAGAGAGCTGTTGGTTACTGCCAATGTACATGTGCCATTACTGGGCCTTTAGGATTTTTGTGCCATTCTGGTCATTGATGTGGTTCATATGCAATATAGCTGGGTAGGACTGTTGGTTGCTTCCCTCTTTGGAAGCTGCCTGGCACCTTTTGGTAACATGATAGCTAGTCGTCAGCATGGAGGCTTTCAGGAACATTTCAGCTCAGGGGCCTCTGGACCCTGTGTCTCCACTGGTGGGAACTTACCTTCCACTTCCGGTGTTGCTGGGGAACCACGGGCATTAGCAAGATCCATAGCGTTTTGGGAGTCTCTCAAGCAACCTTGCCCAACAACTCAGAAGAAGCATTCTCATGTCTGATGTTGGGGTTTTTTATTTTTGGCTTTTAGAGGGAGCATTGTCAGCCCATATAGTATAGATTTTATAGATTTTTTTTTTTTACTTAGATAGTTAGATACTATGATACCTTATACCTTTTCAGACATCCTTTATTGCTCCACACCTTCACACCTAAGCAATGGTTCCTTTTCACTTTCTTGGTTTCCCTAGTTACTCTAGAATATATACTAATAACTAAATATTTGGAAAGGAACCTCTGATGAAAGAGAATATTTGACCTTTGGCTTTATGTATCTGGGCTGTCCAATGCAAAATGATCTTTTCTAGTTCCATCCATTCTCTTTTAAAGTTCATGATTTCAATTTTCTTCATAGCTGAGTAGTATTCCTCAGTGTATATGTATCACATTTTATCCATTTATCAGTTGATGGGCATTTAGATTATTTCCTTTTCCTAGCTATTGTTGTCTTTGTTATTCTTTTCTATCAACTGGCTTTGGGTTTGGCTTGTTCTTATTTTTCTAAGAACTTGAATTGCGTCATTAGGTTATTTATCTGAAAACACCTCCCCCCTTTTTAGTTTATTATTATCACATGTATTATTGCCTTACCAAAATTTCCTGATGGATTTGAGGTTCA
Organism: Pachyuromys duprasi; assembly: GCA_028658305.1. Classification (NCBI taxonomy): domain Eukaryota; kingdom Metazoa; phylum Chordata; class Mammalia; order Rodentia; family Muridae; genus Pachyuromys; species Pachyuromys duprasi. The sequence goes on along the minus strand of CM053767.1, from coordinate 50,897,398 downwards.
TGAAAACTTCAGGTTTGTGAAGTGGGTCAGAGTACTGGCCACTTTTTGCCAGGCTGTCTGAGTTCCCTCATTGATGACGCTTCTTCTGCATTCCCTGCTGCCCTGAGGAGCCAAGGCTCCAGCTGTGTTCTGCATGCTCCTATTTTTTTTTTTTTTTTTGGACAGGGTTTCTCCGTGTAGCCTTGGTTGTCCTGGCTTCACTCTGTAGACCAGGCTGGCCTCGAATTCATAGAGCTCTGTCTGCCTCTGCCTCCCAGAGTGGTGAGATTACAGGCTTGTATGAGGTATCTGGCTCTGCCTGCTTTTCTTTGCTTGCTGCTTTTTCTCTATCCTGCTGCCCCTTCTGTGACTTCAGATGCACATCCATGCTTCCTCTTTAGAGAGGAATCTCTTCTTTGTTACCTGGCTCCTCTTACTGGTGTCAAATAGAAGATGCTCCTAATCTGCCATCTTAACCTGCAAACAACTACTTGTAGAATTAAAAACAATTTTTTCATTTGTTTGTTTTACAAGAGGGTCTGAGTGTGTAATCTTGGCTGGCCTGGAGCTTACTATGTACACTAGGCTAGCCTTGAACTCACAGAGATACGCTGCCTCTGCCTTTGCCTCCCAAATTCTGGGTGGCCTTGTATGCCACCACACAGGGTCTCATGTAGGCTAAGGTGGCCTCCAACTTACTATGTGTCCAAGGAGGGTCTTGAATGTGATTTTCTTGCCTCCACCTTCCAAATTCTGAGATTACAGATATTTGCCATCATGCCCAGCTCTTTAGACTTTTCTAGTTACTTTTAATCAGACTATGGGAATTCACTCTAACTAGTTGGTTAAGACTTTTTAAAAATAGTGATTTAATATAAAACCAATTATTTAACATATTATTATTCATTTTAATATAAATGTATCATTTTAACGTGTCTACTGAGCTGATCCTATGAATATTATCCCTTATTAAGTATGATGAATTACAATAACTGATTTTCTCATCTCCAATTTTAAATCCAATTTTCTTGTGATGTATTCGTTTTTGTCAGGGAAAAAGTTAGCAAATCTGACTCAGGAAAACAGGCCAAGATAGCAGCTGTGGCAGAGGAAAGCAGAGAAGCTGCTGTGAGAGTGTCCAGCAGGGAGTGGAACCCCTCTCCACTTGACCAAGGATGCTCTCCGTTGAGGGAAGACAGAAAAGCTTGTTACTAAAAGCTTGGCTTCCAGATTTGGACCCATTCACTTCAGAGACATCTTACTCTTGCTTGGAGTGTGACTTTTGCTCTAAGAGTCTGCGGTGCTTTGTTTTGATTGTCAAGTTGATTGATTTGAGAAAAAAAAAACATTTAGAAGATCAGAACAGTCATCTCTGGGCTTATCTGTGTGTGTGTTTCTCAAACAGATCAGATCTGGATCAGAGCTCTGTCCTAGATGATGCTTTATGATAGATTATTGGTAGATATATAGGAAGGTGGGGCCTTTTTGGAAGAAGTATGTCATTAATGCCTTGGAAGGGTGTTCTTTTGCCCTGGTCCCTTCTAGCTGTTTCTCTGTTTCCTGGCTGCATGTGGTGAGCATCTTTCACACCCACCCTCTGTGATGATTCTTGCCTTGCCACAAGCCTAAAATTCACAGGGTCAAGTAACCATGAAGTGAAGCCTCTGGAATCATGAGCCAAAATAAATATTTTGTCTTTTAACTTTCTCTCAAGTATTTGATAATATTGACAAGACAACACAAAATAAACAATTAATAATGATAATAAAAAATAACAAGTCAGCACAGTGTTTTATTCAGTTGAGGATGTTGTTATATCTACCTCATAGGCTTACCCGAAAATTATATGATTCAGCACATTAAAGTACACAGATTTCTGCAAGCTCATAGAAAATGGAAACTTGTGCTGGTGTTTTTGTTATTAACAGATACAAGAAGGGTATAAAGTTCACTCTTATAAAGAGAAAGCACACTGGATATTGAAAAAAATTAAATTTATTCATCATAAAAGTTTTCATTAGTAGAGAACACTGAATTGTTTGGTGTTTTGCTTTGATTAAAAATCTTGAACAGTTTTTTTAAAAATTATTTTGACATGTTAACTTTTCAATGGCCTTCAATATTTACACTTATAATAGCATTTACACTTTTAATTGACATACAATAAACTGTACAAACATAAAATAAATAATGTGTTGTTTTGATAGATGTGTGTAGCCACCAAACAGTATCACAGGGAACATAAAGATGACTTCCAGTTTCAATGTAAATTCTTTGTAAGGTTCTCTCAACTTTGTAGCAGAAAATGCGTGAGAGGCATCCAGAGGAATCTGATCCTCCTGAAAACTACTTAGAGAAAGATAGTGAAAGTACACATTCTCTCAAGTTCTACCAAACCGCAAGGAACTTCGACCAGGTTCTAAAACACAATCTGCTTCCCAGACAAGCTGAGACTAAAGATTTGTGCACAAGGCTATGTTGTATCCTGTAGTAGCTGGAGGATGCTTTTGCTGTTCATTCTCAAAGGATGGAATGTTTCCATCCATACTCAAATTTACATATGCAAATCCTGGAATGGGAAGATGAGGTTTGGAGATGTGATGGGGTGAGAGAGCAAATCCCTTGTGAGTAGGAATAGTGCCTGGTTGGTGGGGACATCAGTATGTGAAGGCACAATGAGCAGACTCCATCTATGAACCAGAAAACACACTGTGCATTCTGTCTGGATCTACTGGCCATTCTCTAGAACTGTAAGAAATATATTTGTGTTTATAAGTCAGCAGGATGATGGCACTTTGTTATAAGAGCCTGCACAAACTAGGCTATTGTTCACTGTTAATTCAGTTTGTCACTGAGCAGTCAGGCCTGTGTGTCCCTGGCACTGGCAAGAACTGGAAGGAAGACATAGGACCAATAAATAATGCTCTGAAACACTCAAGAAACTCAGAGTATGGGGAGATGCATTGAAAGGAGTGGAGGGCAAAGGAAAGAAATTGATATATGTAGCGCTTCACCATGTGCTGGACATACTATCTCATTTAAGTCTCTAAGCCCGAGTATGAATAGGTCCCAGGAGCCTAGTTGCAGTCAGGAAACTGAGGTTGAGAGGGATTAAGTAATTTACCCAAGATTATAGCATTCTTAGTGGCGAGGTTGGAGGTTGCAAAGGCCTGTTTCTAGTCAGAGACTACTGAGAGCTAGAAGTCATTCCTTCCGTAATGGCATTGCGTGAGTCTAGCTATGGCCCCTACTTGGATTTGTGCCTGGGGTCCGGTAACCCATTTCTTCTTGGTTCCTGCTGTAAGTCTCTGCCTTTGCTTTGGGTCTGGTTTCTAGGGTTCTGTTCCTATTAGGCAAACCAATTCGGGGTGTCTGAGGCTCGAAGAATCAGGGACCTTCTTCCTACTAGGGCCAGATACCTAGGCCTCCTTCCATGTCCTGAGACCCTGATGCTGGCCAGCATCTTGTTTTGTTTCTGCGTTCTGCCTGATTTCCAATCGTCACCTTGGATCCCGCTTGCCCACTACTCTCGGTGACTCCCTGCCTTTGCCTGTTGCCTCATTCTTTGGTCTCATGAGCTCTGTTCCAGCTCATCCTCCCTCACAGTTGGTCTATACCCTTCCAGAGCTCTACTCTTTGCAGATCCAGCTAGCCAATGGCCATCACCAAACTCTGCCCTTACTTGTCCCACGTGACTTCACCGCTTGCCCCGTTTTGCCATTTTTCTCGTCTTCAGATCTAATGTTGGTTTTGATATGGGAAACACCAGCAGAACAGTCTGGGTTTTTAACAGCAGGTTCCTTCCAGCTTGTGGTTGAGCTTAGTCCGGCAGGAAATGAGGAAGGAGTGCCTCATGCTGAATGTCCTAACATAGCTATGAGGAGCTGCGCACGCTGGGCTTGATCCTCCAATGTGCTGAGGTTGCCAGATTCAAGCACTCTCACACAGTTTTAATAGGTCATTAAATTAAATAGGTACAATTTTTTTTTTTTGTCTAGCCAAGCAGCAGTTGGCAGGGTCTTTGTATAAAATTTATCATAATGAAGACATTTTACTTGTCTCTTTTCTCTGAATTGCCCTTGTCACCCAAGGGTGAGAGCCACACTTCTGTGTGTTTTGCTCAAGGAAACTCGATTAGCACACAGAAATGTGGATGCGGAGGTTTCTTTTGCTTTGTTTTGTTATCAGATTTACAAAGGATTGGACTTGGCTGGCTGGGCAGCCAGAGCAGCATGTTCACAGAGCAGCTGTCTGGAGGCCACAAGGTTTGCCCGGAGGTTAGAGGAAGTGCTGCAGCCTTCTGCTTTAGGCCAGGCCGGTTCCTTACTTGAATACCACTCCTTCAAACCCTCAGAAAGATTACACAAGACTAGTGCCTCAGCCATGGCCTCGCCTGGGTGAATGACCGATAAAAGATTATCCTAGAGGCATGGACGAACAGCCATGAGTTCATGGTGAGATGTGAGTTGCAGTCTATGGTGGCTAACATCCTTCAGGACCTTCCTGTTCCTTCCCTGCCATTGAGGAAGCAAAATAAGGTGTTTGCGTTTTCACTGTGTGATCCAAGCACACGCGAAAGGTTGACCTGTGCTCACTCCCATCCTGGGAGAGGGTGCCAGGATTCCAGAGCAGGTGGAAACACCATTACCCTCTTAACCATAAAGAGAGCTTGCCAGCCACCCTGAAGTGGGTGCTCTGTAGAGCGGAAGGCAAGATCAGACTGGGTGTGTGGAACTGTGTGCTGGAATCACCCTGGTTAGCCTGCTCCTAACATCACCTTCATTAAACACCTGGTTTACCCTGACAGTCTTCCTACAATTTTTTTTTTTTCTGAGAAGTAAACCCTGCAAAGGTAAGTGTCTTCAGTTACAGCTGCTGTCTTCTCAGAACAGAGTTTTAGAAAGACAGGCTTCTCTCAGTTTCTAGGATAACGGTTTGATTTCAATTACAAAATTACCACTATAAATAGTCAACTGAGTTCACAGGGTATCAGTCTCATCAGGCAGTCAATTTACATTGCAAAAAAAATGTATGAGTCATTTGACTGAAATAAGAAAGCAAGTGACAGCCTGTTGTCACATACTGCCTGGAGATCCAGTTTGTCAGAAGAAAAGAAAGTGATTCTGTAACCTCCCTGTGTAACGCCAGAGAACTACAGACTTAGCTTTATTTCTAATTAGAGTTATTCTGTTTATGAGCAAGAAATACTGTGTCTGTTATTAAAAACAGAAAGAAGTTTTTTCTTTCAGGATTTGTGTTTTGGTAAACCGGGTTCCCTTGACGTGTGTGTGTGTGTGTGTGTGTGTACACATGTTTATATGTATGTATCTCATAGTTTACTGTTTTTATAATAATTCATTTTAGTAGGTTTATCCGTTCAGCTATTGCATTTTAATAAAAATTTGGGTCTGAAGAGATAGGTCAGTGGTGAAGAGAACAATCGATCTTGTAAAAGACCCACAGTCTGTTCTCAGCACCCATATTAGGCAGAGTTGCTACCTGTAAACTTGATGCTCCTGGCCTCCATGGGCACCTGCAGTCACGTGTACGTGCAATGTGAAATGAAAATAATCACAGAAACGAAAAACAAAAGCCTCCTGGATCCTTACAGAGGCTCTTGGGGATGAACTTTGGAGCAGAGGGTTTTGTCCAGCTGTTTGGTAGCTGTGGCTGCTGTCACGGTGACCAGGAAGGGTGTTGAACGGAGAGGAAGGCTATCTTCTGAACACGAGGTGAACTGAAGGTTTTGGCTTTGGGAGTCGACGTTAGCCAACACCTTTAGGGTGGCTGGGCCACACACCTTGTCCCATCCCTCACCCCCCCCCCCAATGCCAGTATCTTTTGCTTTCTTAATCCTGGAATTTTCATTTTCCGGACCCATGAAAACCCCAGTTTTCCCTCCTCCCCTCCTAAGTGCATCCTCCCTCCTTCTTCCTCCTCCCTCCCCTCCCCTCCCCTTCAGAAAGTGGGATCTCCCCACCAGCCCACCCCAGCACGCCAAGCCGAATCAGGAATGAATTAATTCTCTTCCACATTGGCCTGGCAAGGCAGCCCGGCCAGGGGGAAGTGATTGAGAAGCAACAGAGTCCTTGTCAGACACAGCCTTCTTATTAGGGTACCCACATGAAGACCAAGTAATGTGTAATTCAGGCATGGTCCTTGGATGGTGCTTGAGTCTTCACAAGGACCCCCTGGGCCTAGGTTAGTAGGCTCTGTTGGTCTTCTTGTGGAGCTCCTGTCCTCTGTGTGTCCTTCTGCCCCCCCAGCCCCCGCCCTGTGCCCCTTCCAGAAGACTCCTTGAGCTCTGCCCATTGTTTGGCTGTGAGTCTCAGCATCTGTATTGCTCTGTTGCAGGGCGGAGCTTCTCAGAGGACAGCTTTGCTAGGCTCCCATCTGCAAGCATAGAGAGTGCCCTTAGTGTCAGGAGTTGGTTCCCTCCCATGGTTTGGGTCTCAGGTTAGGCCAGGCATTGGTTGGACATTCCCTCAATCTCTGCTCTATCTTTCTACTTGCACATCCTGTAGGCAGGGCAAATTTGGGATCAAAGTTTTTGTGGGTGGGTTGGTATTCCCCTCCCTCCACTAGGGTCCTGTCTGGTTAGAGGGTATCCTCCTCAGTCTCCATGACCCCTGATGTTAGGAGTCCCAGCTAGAGTCACCCCCATGTCCTCCCAGGAGACCACCCTGTTGTGGATCTCCAGCCTGTCACAGAGATGCCCCCACCCTCTGCTTCTCTTCTTGCTGTAAGCCCTCTGTCCTTCTGTCCCCTCTCGCCAGGTCTGGTCCCTACCCTCGTTTCTCTCAGCACTCCCTCTCTTCCTCTGTCAATTCTACTCTTCCTTCTGAGTGAGCTTCAATCATCCTCCCTTGGGTCCTCCTTGTTATTTAGCTTCGTTGAGTCTGTGTATCCTGTTCATTATGGCTTAAATCCACGTATAAGTGAGTACGTACCATGTGCATCTTTCTGAGTCTCGCTCAGGATACAGCTCTCTGTCTCTTAAGGGAAGGCCTATGACACTCCTGTCCTTCACCAGGGCTACCTTAAGAAAGATAAAGTGGTGTCTGAATATTGGAGCTTCTCCCAGGGTGTCCTAGGATAGCCAGTGGCTTGCAAGGAGTCCTCAACGAGAAAGGTGCAGAGAGAGGAATGGGCACAATCCAATTCGCAAGTTCCATCATCTTTTTGCCATGAGCGCAGGCCAACAGGCAGCCATGGGCTGAGGGTCACAGCAAGGCATTTTCTTAAGCTGCCTGTGGAGGCTCTGCCCCTGTGCCACCTCAGCTCGTCTAACGAGACTAATTTATGACAGCTTTCAGGGGACCTGGCCATTTCCTATCTGACAAGACTGTACTTGCTGCTACTATGGATGAGGACCCACCTCTTTGCCCCTGCCTTGCATGGTCAGAGGACCGCTGCTACCCAGTGGGAAGGTTAAAGGTCACTTACCACATTATTGTTATTACAGCTTGCTTTCCCCTGTATATAGGCAAAGACAAACTCCAAACAATCAAATCATATCAAATGGAAGACAATCTGGGTCCTAATGGGTTACTATTTAACAAAAATTAAAATAAAACACTCTATTCCCAACTGTGAACAGAGTATATTCCTTTTGGCTATTTTTTCATCAGAACATGAGTCTGTCTTCACGACTTTGTTATTGGGACTAGATGATGGCTAATAGGAGCAAATCTAACACCAACAGGTTATTTTTTCCACAGTTCTGGACCAGGTTTCTTAGCATAATGCATTGTTGTGGTCCTCCGGGTCTGAGATTCTCTCTTGCCAAGCCTGTCTCATCAGTTGCCTGTTGTCCTGCAGGTTTTTGAGGCGTTGGAATCCTAGCAACAGATCTCTCATTTAAGTGGGATGGGCCTAGCTGCCAGTCTCCCACAGCTTGGTAAAAGTTTTCTTTTTGTCAACCATAGAACATCTCTAGAGAATTTTTTTGGTAGTACCTGTTTTTCCTTCGATTTAGTAGAAGAATATGCCTTAATTTTTGAATTTGAAATTAGATGTCTAAAGAGAATGTCTCCCTCCTAGAAGGTAAGATGCAAAGTCTCTTCTCTGTGGGGGAGGTCCTGTTTCTGTTTTTTTTTTTCTAGGCTTTTGTTTCTTTGGCTGATTTTATGTGAAGCTATTGGTAACAGGAGATTAAATTGCTTGTAGCCTATCACATTATAAGGACCTACTAATTATGCACACTTTCCATGAAATGATTTTCATAAACGCATAGGGCATTTATGTCATTTCCCTCTCCTTCCAGACTGTCTTGTGATTTCTCTCCTCTCAAATTCATGGCTTCTTTTTCTTCTTTTTTAAATGTTATCATTCATATATGAATGTGTATTAAATAAATGAATCTATAATAACAATTTGCTGAGTCTATTTGGTGTGATTTGTGTATACTTTCAGGGCTGATCATTTTGTACTAGCCCCCGGCTCGGGAAGACTGACTCTCCCTCTCTCTCAGCAGCCCCTGGTGTGTCTGCAGTTCTGCTGTGTGGGAGCTCCTTCATGTCATTAGGCAACCATGTTATTGAGACTTCATGGTGCAGCTGCCCTGTCATATACAGACAGCGCATCCTCGCAGCAGAGCCTGGTCCTTCGGCTCCTACGCCCCGGCCGCCTGTGATAGTTCCTGAACCTTAGGTGTGTGGGTTGTTGTAGATGTATCAAGCAGGTGTAGGTACCCTGCTTTCTACATTTTGACCAGATTTGGCCTGCTTTCTTTCTTCTTTGTTTGTTTGTTTCTTTCTTTCGTAATTTAGATTGTAAAAGTTTATTGACAGGAAGCAGTAAGCCAGACACTTGGTTATCTTTACTATAATAATGTATTCTTTTTGAACAGTATATTCACCCTGGGCCACCTCTGAGAGAGCTCCCACCCTTTTTTTTTTTTTTTTTCGCTTTTTTCTAGACAGGGTTCCTCTGTGTAGCTTTGGCTGTCCTGGAAGTTGCTTTGTAGACCAGGCTGGTTTTGAACTCATAGAGATTTGCCTACCTCTGTCTCCTGAGTGTGGGTTTACAGTCCTGTACTACCACTGTTTGGTTCAGTTTTAGCTTTCTTTAATGGTCTCTGTCTGCTATGTTTTTCCCCCTCCATTCATCAGCTAAATCTTATATATTTGTTTTTTTAAATTCTTAAAAAAATGAAACAGTTGTGCGTGTGTTTACCTGCCACATGTGTGACTCTCCTCAATGCCTGAGCATTGGATGGTGGGAACTGGAGTTACAAATATTTGTGAGTCACTTATGTGGGTGCTGGGAACCAACCCAGGTCCTCTGCAAGAACAGCAAGTACTTGTAACCCCTGATCCATTACTCATACCCAACTTTTTTTCCCTCTTAGTAACATGTAGTAAAGTAAAAGTTGAGATTATATAATAGATAACAATAAACTATAACTTTTAAAATATTTCCCCTCAAATTCTAAAAGAAACAGCAACAGCAATCCTATATCTTGGGACCTGTTCTAAAGGCTGTGCATCTGTCATGTCCCTGAACTTACTCTAACATTCTAGGGTAGGAACAGTCACTGTCCCTTTCTTAGGGGTAGGGAGGAGGGACAGTGGTCCAGCCAGGGAGAGGCTGTGCCTCACATCCCACTGTGGCAGGTAGCAGTGGAAGCATTTGGTTCCCGGCTATTTGGATTTTGGCTCCAATCACCTTAAATTACACTCTACTTGTTTAATTAAAAAAAAAGAGAGGAAGTAACTTTCCCATTTCTCTTTTTAAAGATTTATTTATTATTTATACAGTATTTTGCCTGCATTTGTTCCTGCAGGCCAGAAGAGGGCACCAGATCTCTTTATAGACGGTTATGAGCCACCATTCCGGAACTTGAACTCAAGACCTTTAGAAGAACAGCCAGTGGTCTTAACCTCAGAGCCATCTCTCCAGCACACTTTTCCATTTTTTCTATCATTCTAAGGTGTTTGTTAAAAGGCAACATTTGACGCTTCACTATGTGCACTTTCCAAGTTTTCACGTGTGTGCAAACATTAAAGAGACCAGTTGTTTCTCTGCACACATTATTTGGTAGCATCCATTTTTGCCTTGGTGCTTTCTAAGCCCAAAGCTCATCTTCACCCCTATCTCATCAGCACAATGTTCCATTTATGGAAGTAAGTCATTTCCATAATCAAATTCTGATTAAAAGATGCACATGGCATTGGCAAATCTGCAGGACGTGACTGTGTATTGTTTTTAGGTATATACATGGCTATTTCCTTACAGTAGATTTTTAGAATCCTGTCTGGGTGATGCAGGTTAGGCCAAAGAGATGCTCATTTTAGGTCTCTTTTTTGATCTTGTCAACTGCCCTCCAGAAAGACTGTCTCAATTTTTTTTAACAGCTGCTCTTAACAAAGGTGCCAATTTTCTTGGATACTGGATACCTTAGGGTCATTATTCATCCCTGTCTATTTACAAAAAAAAAAAAAACCAAAACAAAAACAAATCAAAACAAAACACCAGAAACATTCCAATGTGCAATTTCTTTTATTTACAAGCTCAAAACTTAAATATTTCTTGAATAGACCTTGGTATATAAGTTAAAATATGAAAAGAACAAATATAGAGGCAACTTCTGCTGACCTTTTCTTGGGTAGCTTCCACAGGTAGGTCATGTAGACACCAATCAAAGAGTGTGTACATGTACATGCACATGAAAAATAGTTTTTAAAAAATTTTTTTGAAATCTTTATGCGTGTATGTAATGCATTTTGATTATATCTACTCTCCATACTCCAACCTCCTTTTGCTCCCTTCCTCTGGGTTATTATTATTATTATTATTATTATTATTATTATTATGTTTTAAATAACCGACAGAGTCCAACTAGCGAAGTCGACATACCCCAGGTGTGGGGTCCTCTCCTGGGACAAGGGCAGCTTAACAGTAGCCGTCGTCCACCAAGAGAAGTGAGTCTCCATCCTGGGTGGTCACCAGCTGTCAACGCTGCTCAGGTGGGGTGTCAGCCCCCCCCGGAGTGTTTGCTCGCTACTGTGAGTTTACCTGTGTGCGGCAGGGTGGGAGGCCCGAGGGCAGCACTCACAGCCCCCCCCCTCATCCTCTGGCTCTCACAGCTTTCCACGTCCTCCTCTGCACAGTCCCTGGGCCGTGGACGCATGTGTGACAGAAATGTCTTGTCTATGGCTGAGCATTCACCGTCACTTATTTTCAGCATTTTAAGAAAAAATTTTTTTTTTTTGTCCTGCTACTTGTTTCCTCCTACATCCAGTGTCCATCCCATTTGTCTTTCTAAGTGAGGATTAATCCTCTTACCCCAGGTCCTCTTTCTTGTTTATCTTCTTTAGGTGTATAGATTTCAGTATGTTTATCCTATCTTATAGGTCTATATAAGTGAGTATATACCATGTGTGTCTTTCTGTTTTTGGGATACCTCACTCAGGATGATCGTTTCCAGGTCCCACCATTTGCCTGCAAATTTCATGATTTCCACATTTTTAGTTGCCGAGTAGTATTACATTGTGTAAAAGCATACCACAGAGGGCCTCGGAAACACTCTACCTAGCAGGGTTTCAAAGCAAATGTTAAGACACATTACCAACCTTTTGGCAGAGTGCAGGGAATCATATGAAAGAAGGGGGAGTATGACCTGGAGAGGACAGGAGGTCCACAAGGACCAAATATATCAGGGCACAGCGGTCTTTTCTGAGACTGTTTCTCCAACCAAAGACCATGTATGGATATAACCTAGAACCCCTGCTTGATTGTAGCAAATGGTAGCTCAATATCCAAGTGGGTACCCTAGTAAGGGGAACAGGGACTATTTTGGACATGAACTCAAAGGCTGGCTCTTCGACCCCCCTGCCCCCCGAGGGAGGAGCAGTCTCACCAGGCCACAGAAGAGGACATTGCAGCCAGTCCTGAAGAGACCTGATAAGCTAGAGTTAGATGGAAGGGGAGGAGGTCCTCCCCTATCAGTGGACTTGGAATGGGGCAGGGAGGAGATGAGGGAGGGATTTGGGGGGATAGGGAGGGAATGCGAGAGGGGGCTATGGCTGGGATACAAAGTACATAACCTGTGGTTAATATAAAATAAAAATGTTAAAAATGTCTTTTTAATTAATTTTTTGAGAATTTAATATAATGTATTTTGGGCCTATTAACCCAACTTTTCCCAGACCCTCCCTCACCTCTCTATGCCCACTTTGTCTTCCCCAGGCTCAGGCTCTTACAGTCTTTCTTGAGCCTTGGGGAGAAGGTATGATATAAATATTTTACCTGTGGTTGATTCTCAGTTCTTTTAATGCACAAACTGAAGTAAACCATGCATTGTTTTACCCTTGGGCTCTCCCCTACTCACAGTATCTGGGTGATTGCTCCAAGCCTGTACATGAAGAATTACCTTATTATTTTAAATATAGGCATAAAATTGAATTATGAAGGAATGGCTGCTGCAGATGTTCACGTGTGTATTCGCTGTGGGCATTTCCTTCTTTATAACTGCCTACTAGCATTCTTTGATATTTTTTTGCCTAATGGTTTTAGTTAATTTTTGTTGTTGTTATTCATGATGATTAGCATTTTTTTGCTGTAAAAATTACAAAGCCATGATACAAATTTCTTTTCACATTTCATTGTCCCCTTCTTACTGTTTCTTTGTTGTCCTCTGTTTTCTTGTGGATACAGATAAGCATTACGTAATCAAATCTGTCTTTTTTCTCATCTTTTTGGTTTAGTTTGTGAATGATTTTCCTTCATGATCAAGGACTGCCACTGTCTTCATGTTTACTTGAATTCTTTTGGCACAGAGAATTTGGCTATTATGAGCACCAGCCTTGTGTATGAGAATCCCTTTTTGAATTGTAGCTTTCTAGTCCTGTGGTCATGTACGCGGAGCAGGGTTGTTGGATCATCTCACACACATTTTAGTTTTTGAGGGATCCTCCTTCTGTTTTGCATAGAAATTTCACCACTTTAAAAGCGGATCAACACGGTACCAAGGTTCCAGTTTCCCATGCCCCCACCAATGCTTGAGATTTTCTACACTTTCTTACATGTGTTTACTTGTTTTGAGTATTGAAGTGTAAGTTGGGCATGCATGCCACGGCACACATGTGGAGGATAACCTGTAGGATCTGGTGTCTCCTTCTACCGTGTGGATTCCAGGAATTGAGCCAAGGTCATCAGGCTCGCTGGCAAGCCCCTTTGCCTGATAAGCCATCTCACCAGCTCATATTTCCTAGGTTTTTTTCCTTTGAGAATAGCACATCCTATTGGATGTGAGCATAGGTTATTCTAAATGTAACCTTTTAGTCATAATTTAAAAGGGTAATACCTATCCTATTTCACATATTCTAGAGGGATGTCATAAAAAGTATGAGGCTATGAAGGCCTGTGGTTGGGAGATTTGTTTGCTATGAATCAGTTCCATTTTATATTTGCTTTACTTATGAACTAATTTCTAATAGATGTGAGTTGTAGTTCAATGCCTGTGGTCCAAGTAGGTGGTTTGTGAATCAGAGTTGATTAAAATGAAACGGCTGATTGGCTTTATATTGATTTGTGTGTTGTTGGTGGCTAAACGTTCGGCAAAGAAGGAATTGTGAAAACTTTGTTTACCTCTGTTCCTACCACCGACTTAAAAAATGAGCTGTACAGTTAGTACCCAGCAGGTATTTTCTAGTCTCTGAGGCAATGGGGGCTTGTGACCATGAGAAAGGGCTTTGCTGAGCAGAATTTTACTGGCTTGAGAGCCAGGAGATGAGCTGCTGAGAAGAGCTGGCTGTTGAGTGTGCGGCCACAGACAGGACAGCTGCACCGCCCCCTCCCAGGCTCAGGGCACATTGCGGAAGAGGGGGTGGAAAGATAGTCAGAACCAGAGGATGGGAGGCGTGCTCTGCATCACCCACCTCCGGGTATGATCTGTCCACTGCAGATCTGTCCACAAACCAAACCAAAATACAAGCCAACAGCATGAGAGTAAGCAGGGAACTTGGAGGAAGAAGGGGCCAACAGGAGTGGGAAGACACAAGGGAGGGTAACAGGGGTTGAATGCTCACAACATATTGTGTACATTTGGGAAACTGCTCCCAACTTAAAGATGGCAAAATGATCTCTAATGTTTGAACTAGACAGTGACACTAGGAAAGACGATAATGCAGGTGCCTACCCCACAGAGCTGTGAGGACCAAGTGGGCTGAGGGACAGGAGGGACAGCACTGTGTTTTCCACGGATGTGCCAATTGTCATGGCATCTTGTGGTTGCTGTTGCGGTCAGTCAGAGTTATTTTATTATTCTTGATGCCCTGGCTGACGGTGTGGAGATCTGCCGTGGGCCCCTTCCTTGGCTTTTTACTAGCACCTGCTCTGTTCCTTTTCTGTGTAGATGTTCTTTCCTTCTTCCCTACCTCCCTGCTCTTTTCCTTTCTCTTTCCCTCCCTCCCCTCCCTCCCATCAACACGAAGAGATTCTACATCTCATTTTGAATGTGTATTGCCATCTATCTAAGGTTGCCTTACAGAGTCATGACTACAATCTCTTCAATGTGCACCATGTAATGTAAGCCAAGGATTTGCTTTCCCCTAGTCCACTCTCCTTCACTCTCAGAGGGCACAGATGCCCTGACAGACTGTAACATCAAACACTAGAAATCCCCATTCGCAAAATACAGCCACTCCATAGATTAAGGCAAATTGTTTACTTCCGTCTTTTTGTCCCCATTCTTCACATGCTGGGTTCATTCTGTGTATCTGTCTTGGAGTTTTCTCCTTTTGATTTTTTATTTTAACATTGTGTATCTGGTCTCTATCATGACCCTACCAGGCTGGATGCTTGGATGTTGCCTTTCCTCTTCTGCCTCTGGAAATTGAACTAATCACTTTAGATTCATGGTGAAAAGGCCACTAGAGCTGCCTGGCACCCGGAGGAACAATGCGCTCTGAGGATAGGTCCATTTCCTTCCTCTCAGACCGTGATGTGTGTTTGAGCTGCATCCTGGGCCATTAGTCCCCCATGATGTCACTTAGTAAAGAAGTTGCTTCTCATCTCCCAGAGGTTCTCACTGCAGGCTTCTTTCTGTCTTGAGTTCTCTCCTATTCTCTGGGAACATCTTTTCACATTTTTTTGAAGCGTCATTGGTTAATTTGAAAGATTTATTTATTCATTTTAATTTAAGTAACGTGTGTATATATGTCTGTGTTTACGTGTGTGTGTGTATGTGTGTGTGTGTGAGAGAGAGAGAGAGAGAAAGAGAGAGAGAGAGAGAGCCTACAGAGGCCAGAAGTTGTCAGAGATTGTGAATCACACAGCATGGGTGCTGAAACTAAGTTCAGGTCCCTCTACAAGAACAGAATGTACTCTGAACCATTGAGCCATTTCTCCAGCTCCTCTTTAGCTATTAAATTTTTTTGTGTGTATGAGTGTGTGTGTGTGTGTGTGTTTGTATGTATGTGAGAGTATGTGTTACATGCCTGTGAGAGTGTTTATGAGTGTGCACATATGTGTGTGTGAGTGTATGTGTATATGTATGTGCATGTGTATATATGTGTGTGCATGTGAGTGTGTATTTGTGTGCATGAGTGTGTGTGTGTGTGTGTTTATACAAGGAGACCAGACTGATGTTGGTTATTTCCTCCACCTTACGTTTGGGACAAGGTTTCCCACCGAGGCAGGATCTCACCAGTCAGCTGTGCTGGCCAGCCAGTGAGCTCTGGGAACCCCACTGTCTCCCCTACCCCTCTGTGCAGAGGCCCACTGCTACACCTGTTAGGAAGTGCTGGCCTGCTGAACTGGGGACTTCGTGTTTGTGTGAGCGACACATTTCCAGATGGAGGTATCTTCTTAGCCCGACTTTAGTTATTTTGGGCAACTATTTTTAAAAGTTTTTAAAAACTAAGCAAATAATGAGGACTTGTTTCTGACAATGCCCAATTTTCTGTTTAATTCACAGAAAATATAACATTTCTTCTTAGATACTTTTTTTTTTTTAGCATTTGTCCTAATCTCCTTGAACCCCAGGCTTTTAATAAAAGCAGTGTCCAAGCTGCTGCCCTGTTCAAAGACCACCCATGCTCAAGAGGCAGCACTGCTTTCTGTGGCCACCTGTGACATCCCCATGGCAGCTGTCAGCAGAGATAGGACTGCAGCTGGTGGTCAAGCTCCAGCTAGCCGGGTCCTCTGGGGTGAGGGGCAGGGAGGGCTGGCTCTGCTTCTGACCTCTGTCCTCAGTCTTGGCACTTTCCCAGTGGTCCACAGCAAGACCCATTCCCAACCTCTGCCTCACAGCATCCTCCTCACATCCTCATTCTTGCCATCTCCCTCTCTGTCTGCTCCTTCTCCTGCCTTCTTGCCTCATCTCCCTTTTCTCCTCATTCTCCTCCACAAGGCTTGGAAGTTTCTCATCCTAAAGCCTTCTCATTTAAAGCTACAGCTACCCAAGTCTCCTCTGCTCTCCTCTGTGTATCTTTTTGGCATAGCATTTGTCATTTTGTTCTATAGCTCTCTTAGCACCTGTGACCTCATACAGGCAAACAGCAGGGTGGTGTTGTTATTATTTTTATTATAGCATGAGAAAAAATAGTGTTTTTATTATTATGCCAAAGCTTCCCACAAATCTGACATGTAACTGAGTCTGGCTCTCAATTCCCGAACCCTCCTGCCTCCATCTTCTAAGTGAAGAGCTATTAGGTGTGTGCCATCAAGACTGATTTCCATTTGAAAACATTTTTATTGTGTGTATGTATTTATGAGTGTGTAGTATGTATATGTGCAGGCCAGAAGTTGACATAAGGTGTCTTTTATTTAGAACCCCCCACCTTATTTGGGGGGCAAGGTCTCTTACTACATGAGATATTCACTACCAATCCAGCTAGCTTAGCAGGCCAGTGAGTTCCCAGGGCCCTCTGTTTCTGCCTCCCTGGGGCTGGGGTAGCAAGTGTAGGTTGCCACTTCTAGCTTTCATGTGGGTGCTGCAGATCCAAGCTCATGGCTGTGCAGCAAGCCTTTTATGGACTGAGCCATCTCCAGAGCCTCTGACTTTCATTTTTAATTATTTGAGTGACTTCTATGTTGGCTTCCCCATGGCTGTACCAACCCTCATGCCTACAAAGAGAATGTAGGGTTGCCTCATGCTCATCTCTGCCATCACTCCTGTCTTGCCTTCTGATAATAGGCAGGGCTTCTATATGGGTTAAGCTTAGCAAATAGCCTGTGACAAGCAGGTTCAGCATGTTGGCTATGAGCACTGTTTCAAGAGCCAGCCTGCTCATGTTCGTGTCCTGTTCCTTCCATTTCTTAACTGTGTGGTCTTCAAAAAGTTGCTCAACCTCTCTTTGCCTCAGTTTCCCCTTTGTAAAGTGGGAGTGATAACTATGAGGCTTAAGCAGCAGTTAGTGTCTGCATTGAATTCAGCATATTAAAATCATGATGAGGATACCCAGCCACTTACTGAGTAAATGTGTATGTTTTGCTCACTGATGGTAGTGACTCCTAGAAGAGAACTCTGCTTATAGAAGTGTCAACAGTATAGAGTCAACCAGTGAATGGATGAGTGCTAGATGTCACAGGTTCAAAGAAGCATGTCATTTTTTTCTTCAGATCTTACTGGTTGGGAACAGAGGACAAAGAGAAGATGCTAGTTAAATTGTACTTAGGGTGCTGGGGAGATGATTCTGTCAGTAAAGTGCTCACCATGAAAGCACGGGGGCCTGAGTATGCCTCTCCGGCACCCACGTGAAAAGCTAGGCGTGCATGGCGCGCAAGTCTGTGAACCCAGCGCTAGGGTGACGGAGACAGTTGGATTCTTAGGGTGCTCTGGACAGCCAGTCTTGCCAAACCAGGGCACTCCAGGTTCAGGGAAAGATCTCATGATGGTTTGAATGAGAACCCCCCCCCCCCATAGACTCATGTGTTTGGAAACTAATTATGGGAATGATTAAATTGTTCCTGTGACAATAATTAAATTGTTCCCCACATTAGGTTTCAATAATTTTTTCTCTAAAGGTTCATCTTTATTTTGTATTTATAGGAGTTTATGTATTTTAGTGCAAAAGTCAGTATTTAATTCCTCAGGGCTATTTTATATCAAAAGGCAGGGTACAGATCCCTATGCAAGCTGCCTCGATGCTGTGTGATTGCAGTTGTATCTGATGTGGTGAAGAAACGGGTGTGAGTAACAGAAGGCAGGTCATTCTTCCTGAGTTGATTCCTAGGTCTGCAGTGAAGAAAGGTACACATTGGTGACTACATGGCCTTCAAGTAACTTGGACTAAAGTAGAAGTAAGAAATGGATAGGTCATTACCAACACATTCTGCTCTTCCCAAGGAACCAGGTTTGGTTCCCAGCACCACACTGGGCGGCTCATCACCACCTGTAACTCTAGCTTCAGGGATCTGACACCTTCTGAACCATATGCACACACACACACACACACACCACATACACACAAAATCTAAAAAAATATGTGTTGTAATTCCCATTTTAATTTTAAAAACTGGGACTTATGTAAGAGCCAGGAGATTAGGTTTACGAGCATGAAGTCTAGACTCTGGACTCAAAGTACTTTGTGCCAATTTCTTGGCTCTGTTCTTTCTGGCTGGGTAGCACCCGACGAAATTCTCATAGCCACAGAGGCCTTATCACAGCTAAAACTGGACTGCTGTGTGGTTGGGGTTAGTCAGTTAGAGGGGCAGAGTTCAGAGGGAACCAACACACTTTATAGGAAGAGATTTGCTTGATTGGCTCATGGAGCTGGTGCTGGCTAGTCTACCAGTGTCTGTCTGCATTCTGGAGGCTGGGGACCCAGTAACTGCCCGCTTCACAAAGCTGGATGCCTCAACAGTGCCAAATTTGGTGCTGAAGGCCTGCAGGATTGCTGAAGAATGGCTGATCTTCAGTTTTTGTTGGGAGGATGAAGAAGCTTTAAAAGCAGCCAGAGTGTGGTGGTGGTGGGCGGTAGTTTACTCCTCAGCAAAGGAACAAAGGAGTGCAGGCGAAAGCTCCCCCCCTTATCCCCACATCTCTTTAGATCGTGGCCACTCTGGGGAGGGGCTTCTCCCCTCAGTTATTTCTTCATGGAAAGGTTTTACAGAGAGATGTCACTCAACTCAATCCAGCTCCCTTCAGGTTGGCACTCAATACTACATTTATATTATGTACATACATATTCTTTTAAATTTAGTATATACACACATATGTATATATATGTCTTGACACAACAAGGCTGAATACCAAGGAGGGACTGAGAGACTTTGTCATTGATTTCCTAGTACAAGCCATGACCTCCTAGGCTAGTCATACCATTTTTGTATTTCTCTACTTATTATTTACATGTTCACCTTCTCTCTTTTTCTCTCTCTCTCTTTTTTAAAGATTTGTGAACTTTTTAAAATATTAATTACAGTTTATTTATTTTGTATCCCAGCTGTAGCCCCCTCCCTCATTCCTTCCTAATCGTATCCTCCCTCCCTCATCTCCTCCTTGTCCCTCTCTAAGTCCACTGATAGGGGAGGTCCTCCTCCCCTTCCATCTGACCCTAGTTTATCAAGACTGGCTACAATGTCCTCTTCTGTGGCTTAGCAAGGCTGCTCCTCCCTCAGCAGGGGGTTTGGGGAGTTCAAAGACTTAGCCACTGAGTTTATGTCTGAGACAGTCCCTGTTCCCCTTACTAGGATACCCACTTGGATGCTGAGCTGCCATGGGCTACATCTGAGCAGAGTTTCTAGGCTATATCCATGCATGGTCCTTGATTGGAGAATCAGTCTCAGAAAAGACTGCTGTGCCCAGATATATTTGGTCCTTGTAGAGCTCCTGTCCTCTCCAGGTCTTACTAACTCCCCTTTCTTTCATATGATTCCCTGCACTCTGCCCAAGGTTTGGTTATGAGTCTCGGCATCTGCTTTGATACACTGCAAGGTAGAGTCTTTCAGAGGCCCTCTATGGTAGGCTCCTGTCCTGTTTCTTGTTTTCTCCTACTTCCAATGTCCATCCCATTTGTCTTTCTAAGTGAGGATTGATCATCTTACCCTGGGACTTCCTTCTTGTTTAGCTTCTGTAGGGCTCACCTTCTCTTTACTGAATGGTTTTTAAATGTGAGCAAATGAAAGGTGTTTTCCCTTCTTTGGTCATTTTGTGGGTTCTAGATGGAAAGAGTGCCAGATGAATGTTATGTATCTCTTTCTTAGATGGTGAGTGCCCAGTGAAGCCCAGGAGAGCTCATGTGCACATGGGCACAGCACTGATAAGTTGTAGGTGGCAGCAAGGGTTTTTAGTGAATGAGTAGGCAGATGAGTTGTGGGAGGCAAGCTCTGAATACATTCTTTGATTGTCTCAGGGAGATAAGTGCTCCGATCACCATTGCATTCCTGATGGTAGATATTTGTGAATTTGTTGTTGATGTTCTTTTCATGCACCTGATCTCACTTGCTCTTCACATCTTTGTGTTTTCTCAGGATGAGTGTGCACAGTCATGGTGGGGTAATACTTCAGTTTTGTGGAGACACATTTCTCGTAAGTTAAAATTCCCCCATGGAGTGTGTAAAGTGCACAGAGCGGGGCAGCCATTACCGGACTCTAATTTAGAACATTCCAGACCTTGTTTTGTTTCTGTGGAGCCACGATTTGCATTTTTCTGTGAAATGGAACAATAAACTACAAAGCCGTTTAACTGACGTGTTTCCTTACCATGGTGTTTTTGGGGTCCCTTTATGCTGTAGCACATGTCACCCTCTGCTTTTATTAAAGTGAGATCTGATGTATGAGCATCTGCTCTGTTTTTCCTTTTTTTATTAGTTCTTTGAGACTTTTGCACAATGTGTTTTGGTCATATTTACCTCCCTTCCCTCATCCTTCTGTACCCACACAACTTCGTGTTCTCTCGGTCTCTTTTTAAACCAGTGAGTCCAGTCTATGCTGCTTATAGACTCTTGGATGTGTGGACACCCTCTGGGTGGTGGTTGATCACCAGGGACCATGCTCCTAAAGAAAACTATCTCCCAGCAGCTCTCAGTTGTGAATAGCTCCTCAGCCAGGGTAGGACTTTGTGCCCGCTTTCTCCATCCCATGCTGGGACTTGGGCTCCAGTCTGCGTAAGTCCTGTGTGTACTGAAACACCACTATGAATTTGCATGTGCAGCTGCACTGCTGTGTCTGGAAAATTAACTCTTTCCTTGTCATCATCCCTTCTTCCTCGATGAGGCGTGGGTGGACAGGGTGTAAGATAGATGTCCCATTTAAGGTTGGACATTCCAGAGTCTCCTGTTCTCTGCATCTTGCCCAGTCTGTGCTAACTGCTATCTACTGTGAATAGAAGCTTCTCTAATGAGGGCTGACAAGTCGTTAGGAACTGGTTTAATACTGTGTCCATTTAGCAGAACAATAATAGTAGGGCTCTGGGGATTGAACTCTGGTGGTGTGGCTTGGCAGCAACTGTCTTTGCCTGCTGTGCCATCTTGCCAGCCCTTCTCTAGGGATTTTAAAGGAACACATGTAGTTTTCTTTCAGAACCATCAGAGCGACATCTTGAAGTTAAATAATTTCCCAGCTTTTCAATGACAATTTTAAATGACTAGGTATAATTTTTTCCAGGCTTTCAAAAGTGCTTTGGCATCAAGGTGAGAAGCAATCCTCTGATTTTCTTGAAGTTGAGGCCTCTTCTAATGCTGACCCTAAAATAAGACCTTTTTCAGGCACATTTTGTTTTGCTCTAAATGTGTAATTTCCCAAAAGACAAGATTTGAGAAGTCTGCGCCAATCAGGTTGGCTTTGTTCTAGAAATCAGTCCTAATTTTATGACTGTGATTAAAAAGAAAGAAAGAAAACAAAAACAACAACACACTTTCTCAATGGGGAAGCAAAGGTGTTCAGGCTGCCTCTGTAAACGTTTGTTCTGGGAGCTGAAGGTTGATTTGATGAGAAACCTGGAAAACTAACCCAAGGGAAAAAAATACAATAACAAAAACAGAAAACAAAACCCAAGAAACTGCTATTATGTGAACTGCAGTGAAAACAGCGCCCCAGAGACCTGAGGCTCTTAGCTGTACTCAGTACTAGTACCGAGACACTCAGACAGGCTTTTGGGAGACAGTTTGGGTATTTAAAGAGGTATGTTCATCAGCAAGAGTGAGCTCAAGTTGTAGCTGAACTTCGTTTGTCCACATGACTCTAGACAAACGTTCCTAAAATATGTGATATAGATTTCTTTAGAGACAGGCTAGCTGTTGGGGTTCCTTGGGAATATAATCTTTCACAGCCATGAAAGAGAGAGCACAAGCTCATTTGTACAATGTTTACACATATCTCGTCCCTAATTCTGAGAAAGTGAAAAACTTATTGTTTGAGGGGAAAATAGGATCATTTTAGTGACACCAGTTTTAATTTTTTTCCTCCTTGCTTGTTCTTAGAAACCTTTTTCTAATAATTTGGCATCATACAACATGCCTAAGAGAAGTAGCTAAGAATCTTGGGACAAGAATGAGACCAATGAAGTTTCTGGAAAAGTACTGTCAGACCTTGAATGTTGCATAAGATCATTGCTGAAGAGTATCGTTCAAATGTAGCTTTTAAAAGGCAGCATGTGTGCATGACACTGTAAATTTTGGAACACTAAAACAAAACAACCCAAACAGAAAGAGTTAATAGTCAAGCCAGGAGCCTTTTTTCCCCATTTATCTATCTATCTATCTATCTATCTATCTATCTATCTATCTATCTATCTATCTATCTATCTATTTGTTTATTTTTATATTAATTACAGTTTATTTGCTTTGTATCCCAGCTGGAGCCCCCTCCCTCATTCCCTCCCAATCTCACCCTCCCTCCCTCATCTCCTTCCTGCCCCTCTCTAAATCCACTGATAGGGGAGGTCCTCCTCACCTTCCATCTGATCCTAGCTTATCAGATCTCTTCAGGGCTGGCTTCAATGTCCTCTTCTGTGGCCTAGCAAGGCGGCTCCTCCCTGGGATGGGGGGTTGGGGGATCAAAGAGCCAGCCACTGAGTTCATGTCTAAGACAGTCCCTGTTCCCCTTACTAGGGCACCCACTTGGATACTGAGCTGCGATGGGCTATATCTGAAGCCAGGAGACTTAACTGATAAAATGTGATTCAATTTAAAGGAAAATTTTAGCATTCTCACAGCAAATATCCTCCGTAAACACAGCTGCTGGCATGAGCGCAGACAGAACTTAGTCTGCAGTATTTTTCAGAACTGTGGCAAGAAGGTAACCAAGAATGGAGTAATGGCTCCAAGCAGCATACAGTAAGCGCCTGCTACTTTACCCAAGTCTTTCAGCTTGAAGGATTTGTCTCGCCTTTCCCAAGCCCTCATTCTCTTCCAGTGACGTCTTTAAGACTTTTGTGCCTGTATGTGAAAGCGGTGGTGTTGGCTCCCTGTTTTGGTTGGCAAATTTTGTAGATGTGGCCTTCCCTTCTAAGCAGCCACATAGCAACAGGGCCTTTTAGCGGCCACCAGATTTGCTAAGAGCAGGCGCTCCAATTAGCAGCGAGAGCCAGCACCTGGTGCTACTCGGAATTCTGCCTCTTTTAAGACCGATTTTTAAAATGTAATCTATTTTTACTTTAAATAACAACAGCAGCAAAATCTTCCCGATTCTCTGGGGATATAAAGAACACCTAGCAAAGGCCGCACGGAGCATTCTGGAACTGATTACTGATACTGACTGAGAATGTGGGGGCGTGCTCAGTGAAAGATTCCTTCCAACAGCAGGATTTGGAACTACTGTTTTCTCTTAGTTGACTTCCCGATTTTGACTATGATCATATTGACATTAGAGTTTTCTCCTCAGAAATTATAACACTGCCCCAGACTTCCAATATGTGTGGGGGTTGCTGCCAGACTTGTCACAAGGATGATAAAAATGGCACCTCTGAGCTGCGAATTTGTAGCAAAACAACATTCTTGTCAGCTTCCTTTTCAAGCCGTCAAACCAATACAATGGAAGGAACTGCGACATACTATCAAACTGCTGCAGTCAGTCAGGCTGGCTGGACGGCTCAGCAGAGAAAGGCGCTGGGGGGCTAAACCAGAAGACAGTCCGACTAGAAGCAGAGGAGGTGCGTGGAGAGAAATGACCCCATAAGGTCCTTTTCATCTCCACACAGGCCCAGTGCCCACCTCCCCTCTCTCGCTAAAAACATGTTATTGTTAACATAATACTTAAAAAAAAAGTTTTCAGTATTTTTCTCCTTTAGACATTTTAAACATTAAGCACACCAACCCCTTTATTTACAATCACAAAGATGTTTTTGAGTGTTTTGGGTAGCATGATGGCTTTCCTGTACTTTTATTTCTTTTAAAAAGATATTTGTTTCTGTGTACGTGTGTGTGAATGTATGCATGTATGTGCACCTTGCTCATGCAGGAGCCCAGGGAAATCTGAAGAGGACATTGGATTTCCTGGAGCTGAAGTTACAGTGGTTGTGAAACTCCACGTGGGTGCTGGGACTGGAACCCAGGACCGCGTCAAGAGCAGAACTACTCTTAACCTCTGTACCATTTCTCCAGCTCCCTTCTGCTCTCTGTTCTAAGGACTTAAAAAAAAACCAGAATAATAACTGTTGTGACAATATTTTCTGTAACTACTAGGTTTTAAGAAAACTAGAGTTCATCTTTCTGCAACTGGAGTGCCTCTCTTTCCTTTATCCTTGGTCAGAATTCTTTTAAAAAGCCAAAACCCCTGAGTAATTAATCAGCTTCAATGTAGAACCTTCTGTATGCTTTATTTGCTCATCACACTCTGGGATTCACCCTCACAAGATATTGTGGTTTTAATTTTTTTTTTTTAGTGTGCCCAGTCTACTATCTCACAGTCACTGTGTGGCTTCTTCAGCTGCTGGCATGCTGTGACGCTCAGATTATGACCTCCCACCGAAAGGATCCAAACCACATTGGTTTGTCCTGCTAACAGTTGAGAACCAGGCAATTCTTTTATATATAAAACAATTTGGGAAAAGTGTGCAAATTGCAAATTTGTCTCAAAACTGGTTCTTTGTCTGGTTTCTGACGGGTCGGTTCCCACCAGTTTGGGTGCATAGATATTGCCACTGGTGCTGTTAACTGAACATGGAATTATGCAGGTGAGATGAAAGTTTGACAAGACTGTTGGTATGCTATTTCTAGATCGTGCCATTCATGGCTTATGTACAAAATCGTGGAAGCCCATGGTTAAGTTTCCAAACTGCAGCCTCTCTTTCCTCCTCCTCTTAGCAGTGTCTGCACCTGCCTACCTCCGTTCTTCCTAGCATGCTCTCAGAATTCACTATGCTCTCTCCATGGCATAGATCTGCTCTGCGGAATGAATGAAATGTTCTAACCTAGACCAAATTGTTTAGGACAGCGCAGAACACAGATGTGGGGAGAGTCAGAGTTGGGGAATTGGAAACATTCACATAGTCATTGAGGCTCTTCAGGGACTTGCAAGCTATTTGAGAACAAAATTTAACATCAAAAAAGTCTATGGAAATAAATGTGTGCCTTAGAGTTATGATCTGGAAGAGAAAGTTAAGTTTATTGTTAATTTAAAAAAAGCCACCTGTAACTTGAAGTCTAGAAAATGAAATATAGCTGTTCCTAATATGCTAAAACTTTCTGCTGTCAGCTAAGAGGTTTGATATTAAGTTGGTCATGGGAGAGAATATAAAAATACATATTTGTCCAGCCATCATCTTTTTTTTTTTGTAAGCATTCAAAAGAGAATGATGCTTTTTTCTAGCTTTTGGCCTGTGGAATAAGATTTACGAGACAAAGATAATTAGAGATGATAATGTTTCCCCCATAATTTCTGGTTATTTAGTTCAAACTTGTTTGATTTCTTTCATGAAAGCTAGTAGTCATGAGGGCAGTGGGTCGTCATTGATGTTAATTGGGACAGGTGCTAAGTTTGAGATAGTCCGTATCTTCATCTGAATTAGCCGCAGTGGGTCACTCTTGCTGTCGTAAGACCTTCCTTCCTTCCTTCCTTCCTTCCTTCCTTCCTTCCTTCCTTCCTTCCTTCCTTCCTTCCTTCCTTCCTTCCTTATTTTCTTTCCTCTTGAACATTAGACCTCCCCATCCAACTGCCCCCTTGGCATCTGTCTCTGGTTTTCTAAAGTGTTCTTACATTTTTGTGTCTAAAACAAGTCCCCAGTCTCTCTTGAAAGCCCTCTTCACACAGTGGATCTCCCTTTGGTTTGTAGGTGGTCCTTCCTTCCGGGGCCAGCCAAACTTGTGGGGAAAGTTCTCAGCTCCTCCAGTGCACGTGGCTCCTCCAGACACTCTGCTGTATCCAGGATGTAGCCCACGACTGGCGCCCCTTCCCTCAGTCTTATTCTAGCTTTCACTGTTTGCGACCTGGAGCGGAACATTGTGTCACCTTGGAAAGGGCTCCTTTTCCCTTTCCTTCCTGTGGGAAAGCAGTCAGCTACGTCCTGTGAAAATAGAATCAGGGGGTGTAAGGACTACTCAGAATCGCCTAGTTACCTCTGAGCTCACACAAAGCAAACTGCCACCAGCTCATCCCCATGCCTTGAGCGACTTCATTTCCTTTTCTTCCAACTTCCTTCTTCCTCTACCCCCTTCCTATCCTCCTTCCTTCCTTCTTCCTCTTCCTCCTCCTTTGCCTTCTTCATGTTTCTTCTCTCTCTCCCTCTCCATACCTCTAACTCGTTCTCCTTCCTTTATTCCTTCTTACTTTCTTCTTTCCTTCCTCTCACAGGGTCTTGCTCCATTGCTCAGGCTAGCTTCGAACTTGTGATCCTCCTGCCTTGGTCTTCCACACGCAGAGGCCACAGTTGTGCGGCAGCACAGCTGGCTTCCCCGGGACATCTTACTCATTTGTGCTCTCTCTGCTTTAGGGTACTGGTCTTTTTGGCTGCTGGTTGGATGCCATGGAGGCACCTCTGATCCAGAACTTTTTCATTTGCTGTCTTCTCAAACACACGCCTGGTTCCTCTCTCTCCATAAGGTAATGACCTGGATTATTTTACCTGAAGTAGAAACTTTCTCTGTATCCCCATACTCACTTTATTTTTCACTCTGTTCCATTTATTTATTTATTTATTTATTTATTTATTTATTTATTTATTTATTTATTTATTTGCTATAAATATTTTTGTACCTTCTAACCTACAGATGCTGGCACATAGTAGGCATTTAATTTGTTTCCTTTTTTGAACAGATGAGAACAATAAGTGACATTTTCTTGGCATAAGTTAAATGTCACAATTTATTATTATTGGATTTGAGGAGAAGGAAAGTGTGTGTGTGTGTGGTGTTTGCGTGTGTGTAGGTGAGGGGGAGTTCGTGGCTTGCAGAAGCCTTCCCTAGCATCCAGGTTGAGTTCACTGCTGGAGTGGACTCTATCATTCCTTCTAAGTCAAGCTTGTGAGGCTGAACACACCTTCCACTAATACTGAGGCTATTTTATCGTTCCATTTAAAATTACAAAACACGACTGTATTTCTTTAACTCTGACCTTACAAGACTTTCTGTTTTATAACTGTTTAGAGAAAATGTGGAAAGGTTGACTGTGTTTGCTGGCCTCAATCGCTTTATTACTCATCTCTATAAAGAGGGTTTTAAAACACATATTAAAAAGTTTCCATCTCTCTTGTCTCTTACTTTTCTTCTCATCTTCCTTTCTTGGGTTTCAAAGGGTCCAAAGCAAGACCCCGTGAATCTGGAGGAAATGTATTAGAGCAGGCTGGGCTGGTGCTGGCTTCAGTCCTCGGGCCCTGACCTCAGAGTCACTGCTCCAATGGCTGCTCTGTGCTGAAGCCAGCGCATGCTTATCATTACGGAGCCCTCGCTGCTGTTCTGCCCAGATTCACTGTCTCATGTGGCCCTTTGCTTGTTTGTGTTTTCACAGATGTGTTTCCTCATATCCAGCTAGAGCTAGGCTAAGTAAGATGAAGCTCTTGATTCTGGGAACATGTGCTGCCCCAGAGATGCCTCGGGGTGTGGAGTAGGAAAACTGGGGAGGCAGGTAGCTTTCCAGGACACTCCAGATGCCAGGAATGACATCACCCATGTCCCGTAATACGGAAAGGGCTGACCTTGAGAACGTTGAAGGGTGCTTTTAAGCACAGAGGTCGTTTTGAGGGCACTGTGCAGGCCAGCACTTGCCCTCTGCCGCATCCTCAAGCGGGGTTGTCTACAAACTTTTACATCGCTTACTGGGAACCTCAGAACTGTCAAGTTCTCTACCTTCTTGTGAATCCCTCACAGTGTTGCATGATAGTAGCATCTCAACTCGTTGTCACTTTACGTCTTGACTATTTCTCATCCGTTAGAGACAAATGCATTTTAGAAATACAATAGAGATTTGTGTGTAATTTTGTTAGTCACAGGCTGGCTTCTTTGGTTTTCCTAGCCAGCAAACATGCTAAAATGCATACTGGTTTATTATTACCTGTGCCTGGCAAAGCCTCTCTTTATCAGGGCTACTTAAAATATGCCTCCCCCCGCCCCGTTCCTTCTTATGCATCGATGTAACAGCCATCACTGATTTGTTCTTTATAATTCATTCCATCATGATTCAAGAGAAGCAATGGTAATGACACATTTAGAATCAGAAAATTGTAGCATGTCTGAGCTCCAGGGGACGTTGGAGAACACCTTGCCCAATCATTTACCCTCCAGAAGAAGAAAGTGGGGTGAAGAGGGACGGTGACTCACTCAAGTTCCCACACTGATTTTCTGGCAGGGTTAATTGTTTAAAGCTGCTCCTTCCAATCTCCAGTGAGTGTTCTTGTCATCAGAGCAAGTTAAAATGAAAATTACCATAAACCTGGGAGCTACAGCAGCCGCCATAACAATATTAATGACACACTCACCAAATATACTTATGTGGTCTAGAAAACCAAACACAAAGCATTCCCGTGATTTCTATCGCACAAGGCAGCTGATATGTCAGCATTATGTCTTTAAAATGTTTATTATCCTGTGTGTGAATGTGTGCGTGTGTGGGCCCATGCACGTGCCGTCATGTGTGTGTGGTGGGCAGAGGACAAGTTTGCAGAGCTGGTTCTCTCCTTCCACATGGTTTCCTGGGCTATAACTCAGGTAGAAACTACCACCCCACTTACAAAGGGAAAGCGAGAGTACTTTGTCTTGCTTTGTATGGTCGTTATCGTTTCTGCTGTTTTTGAGCGATTATGTCACACCTCTCTCTCTGCCCTGATAGACATTAGTTTGGAATTACTGACTGGCTGAAGTGTTATCCATGGTGTTAGAGAGATTAAGAACAGAGCAAGGTTCCCTGATGCTGCAAAATGCGAAGATATACTGTCTTGATAACAGGTGGTGGGTTTTTTTTTTGTTGTTGTTGTTGTTTTGTTTTTCATCAAAAGAGGATTACTAGCTAGAAGAAAGCCAAGGCAAGGAGATTAACAAGAATTTGGTGCTTTTTAAGCCACACAACTTTCATTCATTCAAAAATTCAGCAAATATGCAAAGAAAAGTCCAAAAGAATAGCCAAACTTCAAGGTGTGCAGTTAGTGGGAGGCTTGGGGATCAGACAGAAGAGTAGATATACCGTGCTAAGTACAATTTAGCTTTACCTCAGGGAACAAGGCTGGGCTTGGAGAGACACCTATGTCTGGAACGTGACTGGAATTTGGACAAGTGAGTGAAGGGCAAAGGGATGGAGGCTGTGAACAGCAGGATAGCACACAGACTGCTCTGTCTGTACCTGGGGTACCAGCACCCTCTCGATTTGCTTTCCCGTTTCACTTGGCTTTCCAAGGTCCTTCTCTGTGTTCAGGACGGAGGGAGTGAGGAAGGGCTCCCAACGCTCTTGCTGTTTGTAGGGTTGAGGAGGTTCCTGGAAGGTAAGACGTTCAGTCTTCATCCCAAGGCTGTCTTGGGCAACCAGGGTGGTTGGATACCTTATCTTTGTGTGGGGATCCACCAGCTGAATTGAGCGCCTGGCTGCCTGGTTTTATTTTCCTGTTGGTAACAGCTGGGCATGTTAATAATAGGATATGAGAAGGAAGAAAGGAGAGACATGGCATTTGTAGACTGGAAGATTAAGTTGGTGACAGATGTGTGCATACTGTGGAAGAGGACTTCAGACACTGAGGACCAGGGAAGGTCCCAGGAGAGAGCATAAGCTGGGCTCCTGAGTATGAGAACCAGAGAGAGATGGCATCTATCTCTCTGTCTGTATGTCTGTCTGTCTCTGTCTACCTGTGTATGTGTCTGTCTATCTATCTATCTATCTATCTATCTATCTATCTATCTATCTATCTATCATCTATCTATCTATCTATCTATCTATCTATCTATCTATCTATCTATCTATCTACCTATCTATTGCCTGCCCATCTATCCTTCCATCCATCTATAGCTATCTATGTGTCTATCAGTTATCTATCTATCAATTTCATAATTGATATATTTATATATCTATGATCTATAGAAGCTGTCCATCTAGAGTGGCAATGTTGGAAGTTTATGGAAGAAACTGAACAGGAAACAACTTTAATTGAATTTCTATAAAAAGGTGTCAGCAGCTCATTAACTCTGATAGAGATGATCATGTGTTAGGATTCATTAAAATTACATTTCCTACCATTTAAAGATATTCATTAGTCACAGTGATAATTATTGAAGATGGAATTAGGTTATTTCCTCTAAAAACTGTGTTATATTAACCTACTCAAACCTTACTGTTTGCTACATATTTTAGAAAATTAATCTTCTTTCTAGGGAACAGTGGCACAAACCCGAAGTCTCAGTGTTTGGGGGTAGAGTTAGGAGGATCAAAAGTTCAAGGTCAGCTTCAACTACATAGTAAGTCTGAAGCCAGCCTGGGCTATATGAAATTATGTCTTAAAACAGAACAATTAATCTTCCAGGGTGTATCTATCATGCCAGCACCCAGAGGATAGAGGAAGGAGGACAATGAGTTTCACTCTTGACTGTATTATACAGTGAGGCTCTGCCCTCAAAATAAAATAAAATAAAGGCAAGATTCATTTTGAGAGCAAAAGGCCACTTGTAACCACAGCGCTTTGGGTGACTGTTAGCACGACATACCTGCCTCTCTCTCCGATGTCTAATCAATTAGCATAGAAATATGTCAGCCCGGTGTCTTTAGAATGTCTTGGCAACTATAGTTTAAAAAGTAAAAAGAAACAAAAAGAGAGAAACTAATAAAATAAATTTTAATAATATATTTTACTTGATAAGATACTGTTAAAACACAAAAAATTTAACATGTAATCACCACAAAATTATTGAGATGCATAATTTTTTTTTTGCTTTATACTGTCTGTGATTCCATGCATACTTTTCAGTTACAGAGCATCCCAACTCAAAAACAAAATGCGTATTAGAAATAGCTGGACTTGAACAGAGATTTTGAAAGTTTGGACATTTGAAAAGGTAGATTAATATATTGAACTAATAGAAGCATATTTCAGTTTTTAATTGACTCCCATAACAGCCTGAAATCCCAAATCAACTTAATTAACAAAACTAAATGCGGTATGTATAGAAACCTATAGTGGCTTATTGACATGTTTACTCAGAATAAATGACCTATCCAAGTATTCTAAGCCTTGTAATTAGTGTTTAATAGAAATAAGAGCACAACAGGTGTCTCTTCGCATATTTGTATATATACACACACATGTATCTGGAATATGTACATACATGTCTGATATATATCTGAATGAATATATGTGTATCTGAACATGTGTTACTTATATCTGAAATATTTGCTTTAGGCCTCATGGAAATTAGCAAACACAACACTGGGTAAAATCTCACAAATTCTGCTACATTGATAAACAGTTTTCTGCCTTGAAAACCAACGTGAGACATGGTAGCAATAGATTCCACGATAATACTGCTTGGACTACACCAACAGAACTTCAAAGTGGTAGTTGATGTCCTTTAATTACTGACCAGCAATTCCAAGTTAAAAAAAATTTTTTTTTTTAATCACAGAAAAATAGTCTTTGCACATAACAGGTCAACACACACTCTTGATTATGGTTTTGATTCACTTTCAAATAAAAATTCTACAGCAGCATTATCATTAGATTGAAAAGTGGTCCAACCAACTAAATTATTAGGCATAAGAATGACAAAGACTTGGCCAGACAACCCATATTTCAAGCTCTCGCGGGCCACAGGGGGTTGGCGTATGCGGAAAGGGACAGCCAGGACAGGGGCTACATCAGGGTTAAGAGTGTGAAAGTGGGCGTGGCTCAGCCTCTCAAGCAGCTGGCCTCTTCCTCTTCCTGCTCTCCGCAGCCCCACCTTTTCCGCAGACTTTAGTTTGCTGTCCTCCCTGCAGGTGGCAGCACTTTCTTCTTGAAGTTATGCGTACCTTTCCCGTAGATGCCTGCAGTTTTCATGGAAAGAATTGCAATTCTCTAGAAAATTCCTTGGAAGCATACGTCAGGATATTTTCAGTCCTACTGTCATTCTGCCGTTGGTTCAGGAAACAGTGTCTGCCTCCTCTCTGGAGAGGCGCTCACCGAGAGACTTCAGGGGTCCAGCTTAAAACCCCTTAGCATTCCTGCGATTGCCCAGGCCACCCCACCGGCGCCATCAGAATGGACCAGGGGACAGTTTCTGTCTCCTTGCAATGACAACATTAACCCGTGTATTCACTTTCCACCGAACTTTGTATTCGGGTTTTTAAGAGTTCCCGCAGACCCTGATATTGCTTGTATATATATGATATATACTCGGGAATTAAGGGGGCCTAATATAGTGTAGCTAAGGTTAATATTTTTTAAAAAATTATGTCTTTACATCTAGAAATACCCTCTCCCTCTCTTTCACATCACGTTGGTAATAAGGTAAGAGACCATTATGTAAGAAATGAGATGGAGAGCTTCAGTTGGGTTTCCAAAGATTGGCACACATCCGTACCTGGCACATGAGTCCTGTTTGGAACCCAGCAAACAGTGGGCTGCTCTCTTGATTCTTTTTGACTGACAGTTTAACATTACAGGCTCTCTTTTCTGTGATTTTTACTCCTTCTGTCTCCTCAGTGTAACCTCAATGCTCTATTTGAATTTTAATCATAACTTTTCTTAGTTCAGCTTTGTGGCACATTGTACTGTCCCTGGTATAATGACTTTAAAGTGCTATGCTTTTGACTCAAGGAAAAAAAAATCACTATTTTCTTAATATATTCCTTAATTCTTTTTAACTTGAACGTGTGAGATGGGTTGTTAATGGCTTAGAGTGGAGAGAAAAGATGGGAACAGGTGAGCCAACTGCTGAAGCTTGCACATGTCCTATATTTGCTTATATTACCTCGTGTAAGCCACAGAGCATTTTCTAAAATGGAGAAATGGACTAAGAAGCTATACTTGTCATCTTGTAAATGATAGGCTCACCAGAGAAAAATATATTGAGGTGCTTTTGGCCTTCTCCTTTCAGTGCTGATTCCTTATAAGGTCTTACTGTATATGAAGGCATCAGAGAACAGAAAATACACTGTCACATTTCCATAATCTTTTGCAATTCATTTTAGTTGGGCCATTCTTCTATCTGCTTTCTTAGCATTTGGTTTCCTCTCCAAAATGTAGCAATCCCTCAGAATTTACAACTTCGTTTTTATTTTTTCCTCTTCATTCCCAATAATCACATTCACCTTCCCATACATACAGTCCTCAGATTTACAATTGTGTCTTCTCCGTTCATCTGGACAACCGCAGAACAAAGAACTCCATAAACCCCAGCTTCAGACTGAGTTTATTCTTCTGTCACACAAATTCTAGTACAAATATTTCCACCTGCTCTCCTGAGTGACTCTTTATACTGGGTGACTCAGGGGACCACACCTTCCCTCTGGACCCATTTTAAGTCTTGTACTATTTGGGCAGTCATGGGAAAGAAGCTTGAGAACATCCTCCTAGAATGATGTTTCTAACTGAAGATATAATAACATAACTCAAATTTAACATCAACTTCAAATTAGTGGTAAGCAAATATATTTCAAGGAAGCATCATCGAGTATGTGTGATCTGAAAGGCATCCTGGTCACTGCAGTTATAGCTGCTGCCTATGTCCACTGATGAATGTGATTCCAAATTCCAGTTTAAAGTCAATGAAAAAAAAGATGGGTTTTCCTTATCCAAAGTTTATTAGAGTCCCTGAAATGTATAGTCCTGAAAGTCTGGTGATTGAACTAAATCTTTCTTTTAGGGGCCTCTTCTGGATCTTATGCATCCAATCAAATGACAAGCAATGCCCTTCTGGGATGACAGGATACTTTGGAGGCATACTTCTTACAGTCATAATTCACTGGGCTAACTAAGTGTAGCTTTGCCCCTAGACTTGAGAGGATTGGAAACTATATTTCAACTATTTATCCAGGAAAAGGCAAAGCTGCTGGAAGACATGTTTGAGGGAAGAATCATCTGTAGATTCTGGAGTTAGCAAAGGCAAACTGATTGAAAAGAAGTATCACCAAAACTCTTGGAGACAGGGGGAAGACATCTGAGAGATACCCGCCTCGTCCAAGCACAGAAGGAACAAAACAATAGACCACACTTCTCTTTCCTACTGTGATGCACACAGAACAAACAGCATGCCTTTTGTGGTGCCCCTCCTAAGTCTGTAACTTGAGACTTTGGGGGATCTCAAATTGTGGGAAACTTGAGCTTTTCCTGTAAACATGTCACAGGAAAATGGTAATACTTTTCAAAACTGTCCAGATCCTGAATTATTCCAGATCAAGGGAAAAGAGAGACATACTGACCAAATGGATTGGATGTTGCATCAGAAAACAGGTCTTCATAAGGCACTGGAAAATTTTGGATATAATCTATAGATATGAAAAAGTAGTGTATCTAGGTGAATTTCTTGATTTAGTTAGGGTACTGTGCTTCGGTAAGAAAAAAATGACTTTGATGTTTTTTGTACTGATATGTTCAGCTTGCTCTCAAATATCTCTGCAAAAAGGATAGATGATAGGTGCTGTTAGAGGAGTCTAGGTAAACTATATGTTGGGACATTTTGTTTTGTTTTGTTTTCTTCCTTTAATTATGGCATTAAAAATAACTAAGCTTGACCTTTGGAAATAAACAGGTTGATGGGAACTTTCGTGTGCTTATGGTGTCTCTTTCTCCAAGACTTCTAATACTAATCAGCTTCATTGTTGGTGTTCAGGACAGCATCAGAATAAATCTAGGTGTTTCTGGACCACATGGAAGGACATGGTGCCTCATGCTTTGGGTTGTTTTGTGGTAAGAGCTAACCTCGCTTTAGTGTATGGACAGTGCCTAGTAGTTTGTGAAGAGCCCATATATCCTAGAGCATTAGCTTCTCACCAGTTTCTGGATTTAGATAAACTCAAAGGCCAGCACCATCATTGGCTTTGTCCAAACCTCAATAGGAAATATGGACTGGAAAGTCCAAGGCATATTTTTTAAAGGCATCCTTTCTGCAACCACAGTAGAAAAAAATATCTCATTAAATTCACTTAGTAACAAAGCTCTACTGAGGCTTAAAAATCTGAAAGTTTTGGAGCATCAACGTAACTGTCCTGTGTGGAAAATTCCATACTCAGCCTCCTTTGATGGGCTGCAGCCAAGCACAGACACATGAAGAACATTGCATAAAATTTCCTTCAGGCTATGTGTGTAAGGTATGTATGAAATACCAATGGATTTCATGTTGGGACTTGGGACCCATTCTCAAGATATCCCGTTATGCAGAGAAAAGTATTCTAAAATATTAAAAAGAAAATCCCAAATCTTTCTGATCCCAAATACTTCAGAAAAGGGCCATTAGGCTATAAACGATAGTCTTTGATAATGTGAGAAATATTCATCTTTATTAAAGGAACGACTATTCAAGCTTTGTATCTACTGTTAGAACTACTAAGTTAGAGGTGTGTAGCAGTTCACACCTTTTAAACTAGCATTCAGAAATCGGAGGTAAGAGTATCACAAATTAGGGGTCCAGCTGGGCATACACAGTGAAATTGTATCTCAGAAAAAATATTCGTTTATTCGTAAACTTAACTCAGATCTTTAATACAGCCAGTCTTGACTCTGAATCACATACATTCTCCCAACACACACTAGTAAGATGGTAAAGGGAGAAGTTGAAGTTGAGTAAATATTTCTATAACTTTTAAATTATAATTGGACATATGTTAGGAAAACTATTGCTATTGTTTTCACATCTGCTCTAATTAATGGCATAGAACTGTCATTTTTCTTAGACATCAAGCATCATAAAAAGTAGAAGAAAAACTCCCAAACCAAAGGACCTCAATACATTAGAAAGGGCTACAGATAAAATCTAGTTACGGCTACTCATCCCTAGTCTACCTGTTATAAATAAAAGAATTTTAGTTGTAAACAGGAATGAAGAAAAAATTAAATCCATGCAAAATCCTGTCCCCTTAACACTTATCTGTTGAAGACTTTCAACGTGGATTCTATCTGGTTTGTCCATATGGGGTTGTTTCTATAGTTTTAAACACAGTATGTAATTTATTATGTTTTTAAAACTATCACATTTTAATTTATGGATTTTATGTGTGCACATATATAGCATGGTATTCATGTAGAGGCCAGAAGGCAACTTGCAAGGGTTGGTTCTCTCCTTCCACCATGTGGGTTTGGGGAGAAATTGAATGTGTGTCATCAGACTTGGCTGCAGCTGCCTTTGCTCACCAAGCAGTCACACCATCAACTTTGAACTATGCTTCTTAACCTTCGATCATCCTATACATCCTTTTAAGTGTACCTACTCAGCATTAACTCAGAACAATTATATACAAGGTACACATAATAGCTTACTATTAAATCTTGTGCTTATTTAATTTATTCATTATTTAAGATAGAACTTGGCATTTTCTTTATTTAAAAAAAATAAAACATAGGTTAGATCCTCACTTCTTCTGTAAAGACTCGACATGCATTTTACCTTTAGAGAATGTGTTACCTGTGGTAGATGTCCAGTGTTAAAATTCCTGTATCTAAAAACATGCGTCTGATCAGTAGATGACAGGTGGTAGATAGACACTTGTATGTGGTTTTTGCTATGTCTTATTTCCATGATGCCCTCACCAGGTTGTAGGGACACACGCATACCATCCACAGTGTTTTAAACATCGGAACTCCAGCTCTGTAGTGCAGTCCAATTTTGCCAAGCCTAAATATGAAAGGTAGCAGAGGGAGCTTATGTTTTTGAAGTTGCAGTTTCATGAAATAGTCCCGGTTCTCAGAGAAGCTATGGTTGCTACTCAGTTTATATAGCCTTCTTATGTGCCGGTCCAGCTGAGGAACATTTGCAGAATAAGAACACTGAATAAATGCAACCCCTGACTTTCACAGGAGGAATCTCTCAGCATACATTAGCTTAAGGTTAAGTTTATCTGCAATGGGAAATTCTTCCTCTTGGTAATATTAAAGACTGGTTAGTATTCTCAGTGTTCTTCTGAAAGCCCAGATCAGCCCCTTTCTTAATAGCTCACTGGTTGTAAGGAAACCATCAGTTAGAATGCATTTTTAGCACATACACAGAAAAGCTAAATTGTTTTTGTCTATTAGAAATTCAGTTCACAAAGCAGAAGTTCCAGATGTGGGGTGGGGCTGATTGAATCATTGACTTAATGTTATCAAAGATCTGGGCTCCTTTCAACTTCTACTCTGCTATTTTCCATGTATCTATTGTACCCTAGGTGGGGCCACCACATTGTCATAGGATGTCCCCACCAGTTTCTAAAAAATGTTTTTGGTTCACATTACCGAGAGGACATGACTGAACTGCCAAAAGCCTGGACTATTAGTCCCATGTAGTCTGTGAACTCATCTAAAGCCAAGGGCTCACCCCTGCACCAAGCAACGCTCTAGACGTATCAGAGTCTTTTTCTGAAGATTTCTCAGTCCCAGCGGTGCCAAGTTTGGGTTGCTATAAAATATCCCTGTGAAGAGGTCCAAGCGGAAACTGCATTTCTATGACCACATCCTGTCAGTCAGTGTGCTTCTGAGAAAAGAAGATCGGGGTCCTTTGAACAGGGACCAGAGATTGTGGTGCGATGTAAAGCTATTTCTTAGAGGGGACTTTTAAGTACTATTTCTGAGGAGAACTTAGGTTATGTTCTCTAGAGCCAGGCAGAAGCTTGGTAAGTGAGTTAAGGAAGTCTTTGCTTCTGTGATGAGCTTAGATGATTTTTTTTTTTGTGGCAGTCTTGTGGAAATGAATGTATTCTTAATTTCTCATTTATAAATAAGATGACATCATGCAATACTTGTCATATTTCTCACAGCTAAACTTAGAATGTTAATGAAATTAAAATAAAAACGATTTCATTGGAGAAATTGTATTATAAATATGAAATTATGGTAAAACACTCTTGAAATTTTTATTGTACATAATTAAAAATATGGCTATTATGAATGAAGCCAGGCATAATTTCAACTGTTTTTTAAACAACACTCTGTTTATTGCACATAATTGATATTGTAACTAGTAATTTAATATAACTATCACTAAATATAAAACTAAAGAAAAATAATATTAAATGAGGCAAAAGATAGAGGTACTAGGTTCATGTGAGAAGCAATTTATCTATTGAATCATCTCACCAGCCTCCAATGTTAAGATTCTTAAGCAAAAGTATCTTTGACATAACTCATTTTGCATAAATGATCATGTTTAACTTTGTTATCATTAGCTCTAGTGGAGTCTGGTGTTTTCCAAAGATTCTACCATAATATGTTATGGACAGATGATGATGATGGGCAGTGATCTGTCCTCATCACAAACTGCACTTGGAGATGGTTAGTTTGAGGCAAAAAAAAAAGAAAAAGTGAATATCCAGAGTGGAAAGAAAAAAGTTTGAAGAAGAGAAAAAAGAAAGGGAAGGAAGAGAAAAACAAACCCAGTAAAAAACCTAAGGAAAACCCTCAGCTAGTTAGAGTACCAATATATGTATGAATTCACTAGAGCTGTCCATGGAAGTATGGAAAATCACTGAGAAATAGTGTACAACTTATTTGCTTAAAATTTTCGGTTAATGCACTTTTGCAGCATTTTGCAGATAACGACTCTCACCCTGCACTTTATTGCGAGGCTGAGCTGTTTTTCTTTGTCCCACCTTCCATCCGGGATATACTTTGTATTGCTCAAGAGCTATAGAATTGTATCCAT
Source organism: Pachyuromys duprasi (assembly GCA_028658305.1). Classification (NCBI taxonomy): domain Eukaryota; kingdom Metazoa; phylum Chordata; class Mammalia; order Rodentia; family Muridae; genus Pachyuromys; species Pachyuromys duprasi. The sequence continues at coordinate 50,858,314 of CM053767.1, read as the reverse complement.
GCCTTTTGTTGCCCTCCTGATGGGAATTCACGTAATTGAAAGCGTTTATCCTCTCTTAGTAGAAAAATTGGGCACTTGGACATAATGAAAGCCCCCACCGTTGTTCAAGGCACAGAAAATACTGTTCAGTCAGCTTTGTTCTAAAGTTTCCACTTTACCCAGGACAACCTGTTGAAAATGGAGGCCAGTGCCAGGTGCCTAGGAATGTCTCATTGCAGGTGTGGTGTCCAGCCTTACAGTTATACTTTCTACTTTTCACCCATCAAGAAGACAAAACAAAACCCAAAACTCCAAACCAACAAAACAAAGCAACCAAATCAAACCAAACTAAACCAAAGCCTTTGCATTCTTTTCAGAATACCATGGAATAGCAGGGTGCAAGTTCTCAGCCTCTCATGGCGTCACTAAAGAAACTTATAGTGCAGGTGTCAAATGGAGCCTTCTCATTGAATAAGGAGAGGTGATTGTCATATTTAAATATAGATGTGGCCATACGCACTGGCGAATAGTGATTACCCCTGTGGAGTTAGCTTAGTAAAAATCAAATGAAGTTTCCACTTGTACATTATATTTTATACTCCTTTGTATTGTCTAAAGTTTTAAAATGAGCGAGTGTTATTTTGTAATTAAAAAAATCAACTGACAAATAACTACAGGGCGTATGAAATTACTTGGAGTGGAAAACGTTTAAATAATTAATCTGTCGATATGCAGCTTGGCTATTATTTTCTTTCACCAAATCAAAAACTCCCCTGAGTTTCTCAGGAGGTTGCTTTGCAAAGGGAATGTAAATGTTTCTAATGAAATGAACAACCCAACCTTCCCACCTTCCGCCTAAATTCCTCAGGTTGGTTTTGTTAGCAACAAATGTTGCATGCCAGTCTTAATGGCAAATCAGGGACTGTGGGTGTTTAACAGGCAAGCACAATGGAAGCCGTGCCTTCATAAACACCGATTTACCAAACTGAAGCAGGAAGAGACGTTTGGGAAAGCAGGCCTGAGGTGCCAGAAGGGGTCTCAGTTGTACTGGGCACTGTGACATGGCACCCCAGATGTCACGGAGTAGCCCTTCCATCATGAGTCCCAACTGGAACCTCTCTGAATTCTTTTGAAAACACCACAAAACAGGAAGGAGAAAGTTTTTTTTTCCTTCAATAATCCTTATAATGACTTTTGCAACATATTTCAAAAGGTGGATTTCATTTGTTTGGCTATAGGTGTGTGCCCCAAAGGAGGGGGGAGTACGCTCAGATGCTCCTTTGATTTTGGTTCTCTTTGTTTTTGTTTTTATCTTGTTTTGTTTTTTAAAGAAAATATAAATGATAGATTCTTCAGCTACTATCAAAAATCATTATAAAAACAAAAAAACATTTAGGTTAGGTGGACTTATAATAGAGGGCATTTTTAGGGGGCAATCTGGTACAGAAAGACAAAAGAGACAATAATAATGATTGTCCCATGATGCTACAAGTCAGAAGTGGCTTCTGTTGCACAGGAGGCAGGATTAACAAGTCAATAATCAAACTGGAAAATCTCATCAGATGTTCCACCTTAATACATGTTTGTAAATGCTAAAGGACTGCTCAGCAGGGAGGATCCAAGGATAAAAGACCTTGGTGGCTGTAAGTAGACGAATTTCAGGCATTTTGTTCCAGGCTCATTCTTTTCCCGTTGGCTCACGAAACATTCCTCATTGCCATCTCACCGTGCTCTAAATCGGCTGCATCTTGAAATTTATTTTATCTTTTATTAGTTCTTTGAGAGTTTTATACAATATGTTTTGAGCATATTTATCCCTCTCCATTAACTCTTTCCCAACCTACCATTTCTTTCCTTCAGGATCTTAGAATATTTCCATTGTAGATGGAGCTATGTCTCTGTCAAGAAGAAGAAAGAGACACTTGAAAGCTCTGAATATCTCAAGATCTCAGGATGTGACCTGATGTAGAGATAAGGACTCTGGGGTAGGAGGGGGTTGCTTCAGGCCTCCCTGAAGGTCTATGGGCAGTTAATGCTTACTGTTGTGTGGGGGGGGGGTTGGTTCTTCAATGTTGTAGCCACCTGTGAATGCCTCTCCATCCATGTTCTTGTAAGGAAACCTAACTGAACTCACTGGCACCAGGAAAAAAAAAAGAGGAAAATGAAACAACCCATGAAAGTGTTCTAGTTGGGAAGAGGGAAGGAATTAAAGTAGGACCTGGGGGGAGGCAAGAGGAGGCATGCGTGGGGGGCTAATGTGACAAAACACATTAACTCTTGTTTATGTTGTTGTGTAGCTAACGATGTATAAAAGTGTATGTTAACACAAACAGTGTGAGGGGGAAGAGGACATCTTTACAGATTTGGGGATAAAGTGGGGGATTAAGGGCCTAAGTCAACCTGAAAGGGAATCTTAGGACACTGGCGTGAACAGGAAACAAGCCTTGGGAAGAAGGCAGGGGCCAGAGTGATGTTTCCATGAGCCAAGGCACTTAAGCCACAAGGAAGACTGCCAGCATAGAGTCAGGATCTACAGAAAGCCATGGAGCAGACTTTTCATCACAGACCAGAAAGAACCAGCCATGCTAACGCCTTGGTATGAGACAACAGCTTCTCAGACTGTGAGAAAACACATTTGCGGTGCTTTGTTGCAGCCACTGCAGGAAACGGACCAGCTCTCTCGTTTGCTGCAGTGCTTCAGAGCAAGCCTTACACATCCTTTCCTAGAAACAGAAAGTCTACTGAGGATGAGTATCTTTGCACAACTGTAAGTCTGAAGGCAGCTTCATGGAGGGAACTGGAAGCCTTTACACTTGACCCAGTTGAAAGAAGGGCCACGGGTGGAGTTGGATAGCCTTCTTGGCAAGCAAAGCAATGACTCAGGGAACTGGGGTTCTTTCCTCACTCTATGTATCTCTATGTACCAAAGGATCTTTTCCCTTCTGCTTATTTCTGGGGGCATGGGGGTGGAGAAGGTGGGTTCTTATAGAACCATGGGCAGAACATCTAGACAAAACCTGTTTATCTTTAAAAAGTCATATCTCCTGTCTTCCATTGACTCATGAAAAGGCCATGGAAGTTCTAGTTGGAAAAGTAATGTTTAGGGTGAAAATATTTACATCAAGAGGATTTTGTTTTTTTTAGCAAGATTGGTGGATGAGTTGGGACATAATGTTTTGTGTGAAGTAGATTATATAATATATATGTGTGTATATATATGTAATAAATACCTGGAGAGTTTGGAAAAAGCTGACCAAACAGGAATAGTATAGTGGCCTTTGTTGTCATGCAGGAGAAAGAAGCCTTCAGGAACAGCCTTCTGGGTGGCACCATTTCACTAGCTAACATGATTTACTCATACAGCAGTAGAGAATATCTCTCGTTTTCCTTGTTGATTTGCTGCCGAAAGCTTTGAAATGGTGCCATTTGGAGACATACGGTATCTCAGAACACAATGGAGTTGGTGGCAGGTGAGGGATAGGTGCTTGTTTTGTGGCAATGAATAACTGACATTTTGTTTGAAGTCATGTTGTTTGAACTTTTCTGTCCCCAGCCAAGGCATCATAAGCCAAGAACATGTAAGGGTTTCTGGATCACTGGAGACTCACTGGTCCTGGATGGCTAGTCAGTCTGTATAAGGTCTCCATACTATCTAAAAGTGAAGGTGCCACAAGTCCTGGGGATTCTGTGGTGGGACCACTTCTGCGAACCAGCGTGCATCTGCAGAAGGCTTTGGTGAGCATATTGCTTAGGCATATGAGTCAGACAGTCTATATTTAGGAAAAGCATTCTCTACGCAGTGGAACATTTACAGGTAAAACTGAAGGAACCAGATCTTGCTAGATCTTTACTGGGATATTAATAGAAGTAGCTGATTAAGTGTGAGGCCAGATAGAGTCACCATTGACAACTGTCCCGGCAACCAAGGATGCCAGCGGTTGCTCTGCTTTAGATCTTAAGTGTTCCTCCCAGTGCCGTCTCCTCAGCTGGTGGAGCTGCGTTGGCATGCTGTGCAACCTTTAGGGGGTGGCACCATATGAGGGTCATTAGAACTAACTTTGAAGGTTCTAGTCTGACCAGGGGATCCAGTCCTATTTTCTGCTCTCCGGCCCACCATATCAGGAGCAGCCTCCATTATTGCCGGGGACTACTCTCTATCACGACTCTACCAGGAGTTGAAATCCCCTGAGAACGAGAGCCAAGGTAACATTCCTCTCACAAGCTGTTTCCATGAGCCGTTGTCACAGTTCAGAACAGAAACTAACAGAGGGGAGTAAGGGCTACAGTTTCAGAAAAGGTAAAGGATGGAGGTAGGTGACGAGGAGATGAAGGGTGACTGCTAAAGGAAGGGTCCACCTCAGGCAAAAGCTGTGCACTAGGAGACGGCAAGCACATTGACTCTTTCTTTTCATGGCAGCCTGTGCTGTTTCTGCTCTCCACTGGCAGAACTTACATTTATCCCACAGAGGAGAAGCCTTCCTTCCAACTTAGAATGTTTATGCTTCCCTGTGCTATAGATGATATACGATGAATGGTCCTGTCTCTCAATGCCTGTTCAAGGCAGCAAGCACAGTTCCCTCCCAGCAACCATCACTCCACAGTGTACCATGCTGCTGAGTTAGCATGTTGAATAGGTCAGGTATATACAGGGCATTTTCCAGTGAGGAAATTTTTATTATCTTTCACTTCTCTGTGGTAGAGTGCTTCCTACAAGTGAAACAGAGGAAATATTTATTTTGGCTCAGTGTGTCCGTCAAAGTTTCACTGGGGAAGAGCATTCTAGCAGCGGGAGCCCGTGGCAGGGGCTCATGACTCGAAAGGTACGGCAACAGGCCGGGGAAAGGTTACCCACTCTGGCCCCCCTGAGCGACCAACTTCTGTTGGATCTCACTTTCTAAAATGTCCTGAAACAGAGGAAATAAAATATGTTTTCATGGAGGACATTTAAAATTCCAGCTGGAACAGATACAGTCAGCTTGTGGTGGGCCTATTGAGATGCAAGTGCATGGCTAATTGAGGGGCCTTGGTACTAACAAGGGGAAAGTTGCTGCCTAGAGCAGTGGCCAGAGAACAAAACGATGGACTGAGATGGTACTAAAGGCCTGATTGTGCCAGGACTCAGAGGACCTCCCAATAGGACAAGCCTAGAGAAGTCTGGTACAGCAGGAAGGCATTCTGGATTTGTATGGTCTGGATAAGGCAGTGGTGTGGTCAGGAAGCCAGTTAAATATGAGTGGGTGTGAGAACACTTTAAATTCCAGAGGAGAGACAGGGTGGCTGGACAATTTTGATTTCCAGTGGGAAGGGTCAGGACTGGGGAGACTTAAGAGAGTGGAGAAGAGAAGCTCAAGGCAAGAAGGGGCTGGACAGCAGAGGCCGGAAGCCTTTGTCACGTGTGCAGACCACACAATGGAGGAACTGATGACAGGCTGGGAGATAGTGCCTGCAACGGAACAGGCTACACTAGCAAGCAGAAACCACAGGACTGGAGTGTGAGACGAACAGGCCCTGGACTTCGGTTCAGTGCAGAAAGGATTCAGGCGACAGCAATGGAGCCTGAGGTGTGTTATGTAGAGAGATGCCAGTTCTGCAGCTGCCCTCCTGTCGCCGGAACCAGACAAGAGCTGGCAGACCTGTTAGGCCACAGCAGAGAGGAGTTTTTGTGAACACCGGTGGAGAGGTAAAATATGGTGTCTGGAAGACTGGCTTGGTTGGAAAAGTGATTTTCATACAGGGGAAAAGAGGTTGTGTTGTAGAACGGGTTAGTTGGTGGATATTTAGGTCTTATGATTCGTAAAATCCAAAGTGGTGTTTGAGCGTAAGTGGTTACTGAGAAAGGTTAATCCAGATCTCTGTGGAGGTGAGCTCTCAAGTACGAGTAACGCAGGGGAATGCCCGGCCAGCCAGGAGGCTTTGCCATTTCCCCTCTTCTTTTACAAGTTCCAAAATGAGAGCGTTGGTTAGGATTATGGCTATGGAAGCTGGAAAGAAGGGATGACCCGACAATTTTCCTGGACACATACATTGAATACTAATGCTCAGAAGAGAAGGGCTTGTGGCTAGAAAGGCTTGAATATGGGAGTGAGAGGTCCAGGAACCCTAGAAGGATGTGAACTGTGGGGGTGGGGTAAGGCAGAAATCACAGTGATGAAGTCAGAGGAAGGGCTGATGGTGGTTATTATGTGTACAGTGGGTTGATTGTGGAGAACCAGGAAGTCCACATCAGAAGCACCGGATCCCTTGCAGCTAGAGTCACAGGTGGTTGTGAGCCTCCTGATATGGGTGCCAGAAACTGCAGTCTCTGCAACAGCAGCTGAAGCTTTTGATGGCTGAGCCGGCTTAACCTCTAGGTCCTTTACTGGCAGAATTTTGGGATTGCTCAGAGGAGTTTTAAAAAATACCTGTGGCTGACTTTCCCTAGGCTCCGATTTTATTGGTATGGGATGGAGCCTAGGCATGCATATAATTTAAAACCTCTGGTCATGATCCTAAGACATAGACAGGCTTGGAAACCACTAGGCTTTCAAATGTTCTAAGGGCAGAATTCGAGGCTTATGTTTAATGTCATTGGTTTTTGAAGCTCTGTCCATTGAACACATCCCAACTGAACATTTGGAATAAACGCTATGACATGCTTGCTCTTTATAGTTAAAAAAGTGTTTTTAGTATTTGTCTAAACAATTTGAATGTTGTAGGAATTTCCAGCTAGAACTTATTTCTTTTTTTTAATCTAGTTTTTTCTTTTTTAATAAAAATGTGGTAGAGCTATTAAATAGAAATTGTTTTGAAATGGTTAGATTTTGGTTCTTTTATGTAGAACACAAATGCTGATAAAACTAAGTTTTAATTTTTCTTTTAAGGTCATATTTTTTTTGTTTCTTTTAAAGTAGAATTTTATAAGCGAAGGGACCTTGAAGTTTATTTTAATAAAACCCTTTAATGTTGTATATGAGAAGCAGAGACTTGAGAATGGCTGATTTATTCAATGTTATCCAAATTTACACAGGTACTTAAAAATAGATAATCTGAGACCAAACCTTGAGGTTCTGATAGCTTTTCTCTGCTCCTCCCATCTTTTCCCTGTGTCTGTCTTCATCCATTTTGTTACACCTTTGCTAACTGCTACACATTTCAAATGTACGCCAGGTAGGCCAGAATTTTTTTTATCAAATAGGAGTAGAAGACGCTCTTGATAAAGAGTGACAAATATTTGTTTACAGAAGAGTGGTTGTGCCCAAGATAAGTTCCAGCCGAGGCTAGCTTTTTCAAACTCAGGTTTCAGTTTGAGCTTCAGAGCTTTTATGTGCAGCATAACTTATTTCCTACTCTGCTTTTCTGTAAAATGACTGTGTTAGTAGTACTGAGGAAGTAGTAACAAAAACTGTAAAGACAGAGCCGGCATGGAGAAGCACACTTGTAATCCCAGTACTTGGGAGGCCGAGGCAGGCGGATCTCTGCGAGTTTGAGGCCAGCCTGGTCTACACAGTGCATTCTAGGACAGCCAGGGCTAGATAGTAAGACCCTGTTGGTGTTTCAAAAAGTAAAGAAGAAGAAAACAGAGAGATGGAGTACATAAAGAGGGAACTTTCCCTTCACTGTAGGATTGGCAGTCTCTTGTCACAGCCTCTTAGAGTTAAACATCACTTTCTCTACATCTTTTAAACTGGGGATATTTTTCAAAGGAAAATACATGTTTTTTTTTTAAATTTATGAAGCTAGCTTATGTTTGTGTGGGACTATAGAAAATGTTAGAGAATAAAAGGGAGTCAGCAGTGTGGATATATATATATATATATATATGTATATATATATATATATCAGATTCCTTTTGTAAAAAATCATTTTTTGAAATGTAACTATGACTCAGTGTCATATCTAATGATTTTCATTAATTGTTTCTCTGTTAACATATTTTGTTGTTGTTTGACGTTTATTTTCAAGGGTTTAGTGGGAGAGGCTGTAACAAGCATCTCTGTTATTTTGGTATGTATATGATTAATTTAGTAAGATCTCAAGTTATCAGTCTTTTATTTACTTCTTGAGCATTTCATAGTGTATACGATGAAATATAATCTTATTCATTCCCAAATTCACCCTTTAGCTCCTCATGGATACCTTTCAACACATCCCCCTCCTAATTTTACATCCTTAAAAATTTTAAATAACCCACAAGTCCAGTTAGTGCTGCCCTTGTGTGCATGGGTGTGGGCCCCGCCGCCCACTGTGGCTGCACTCCTACATGCTTTGTCTTGCTACATCCTGTGGACATGTCCACTGCTATGGTTTGAATGTCTCCTCCAGAATTCTTGCTGAGATTTGTCCTTGTAAAGTCGGAGAGTGTAACAGCATTGGGAGGCAGGGCATACGACATCAGGCATCCTGGGTAGGATGGCGTGAGGGGAAAGGCAGTAGGAACCCCTCTGCCCTGGGAGATACAGGAAGAAGCCTTGCTGTCTTGGATTTCTCTGCCAATATAATTGTAAGGAAGTAAGCGTCTGCTTATTGTAAATTATTCTCTCCGTGCTGTTCTTTCAGACCACCATCTCACTAGTCCTTGTCATATGGAAGTCGAGTTACCCTGGAGTTATGCCTTCTTCTTAGAAATCTAATCATTTAAACACAGGAAGTGGATGGACAGTTCAGTTTTGATCACATGAAGGAAATGCTCACTGACAACCAATATGGTTAAGTGCAAATGAAAATCAATATGAAAATCATCTTTTGCTTATTTAAATACCCCATGCCCATCGCCAAAACCAGCTATATTTATTGTGAATTTACTACACCACAGACTGATTCCTTCCCCTCCGGGGACACAGCCTTCACATGCCACCAGGCGTAGCTAGCCTGAGTGGCACACATGCACTGTGACTCACAGAGCTACTGCTGCCGAGTTTCCCATCATATCTGCTCTCCAAACCGAAAAAACCACTGTTGTGTGGGGACTGTTGGTGCTGGGAGAAGGGTTCATGCCATATTAGCAAGACTCCAGAGGGTCAATAGCTGCTCCAGAGTGTCTACTTTTCCTATTAGATGCAACTATTTGGTGGACTGGATATAGGCAGGCTACTTGTCATGTGCCACTGGCCTGTACCAAGCAGGAAGCATAGAGGAAGGGCCTTCTTGGGGATGTACCTCTGGGGTAAATGAAGCCGAAATGGTCCAGTTTCAGAGTCTGGTAGGCATTAGTGCTAACATCTCTGTGCTTATTTGGAGAATAATTTTATGCTTCACTCTTCGTAGAAGATGCATCTGCATATTTGAATACACTATTTTAGAACAATTTTAGGGTTACAGAAAAAGCAGCAGATAGGAAGAATCCATGGGTAACCCACACCACTTTCCTTATATGTAACCCTCTACAGTAGGATGGCATGCCATGTTTAACGAAAAAATAGTGACATATTATTAGTAACTAAAGATCATTATTCTATTTTTTTTTAAATTTCAACCTGAAGATTCTTTGTTATTCTAGGATCTCAGCCAGAAAGCTGTATCAATGAAGCTCCCTGGGCTGTGACATTTTCCCAGGCTTTCCTTGCTTTGGATGGCCATGATGGTTTCAGTGAGCACCGGGGTGGCATTCAGTAGATTGTGCCCCTTGTTGGACTTGCCTGATAGTTTTCTCAGTAGAGTGGGACTACAAGATTCTTATAGAGAAAGGCTACAGTGGGGAAAATGTGCCATTCTTGTCACACTTTGTCAAGTGCACACACCATCAATGAGCCTATGCTGTTGATCTTAACTGCAGGCTGTGTGGTGCTTGTCAAGTGTGTCCACTGTAAAGCCTCTCACACCAGTCCTTCCACACCGGCCTCTTGGAAGGAAGCCCTTGTGTGCAGTCCTTGCTAAAAGAGAGAAGAGTGGCTTTCCTCCTCTGCGAGAACAGAGTATCTGTGGGAATCACTCAGGATTCTGCCTGGGAGATTTGTCTACTCATCTGCATTCATCTGTTCATCCAATCATTTACACCAGTATAGATTCATGAATATTTACTTTTTACATTTTATAAGACAATACAACACAATATAATACAATACTACTTCATTACTCAAATTTTTCTGGCTTTGGAAACACACACACACTCGTGTGCGCTCTCCAGCGTGCGCAGAGGCACACACATACACTGCTGAAGAGTTAAGTCAGCAGAAGAAAATATGTTCTGTTTTCACAATTTTCTAATCTAGGGCAAATAACATGTGACTCGGGGGTCCAGACTCACCTCCCTGTTCCCCAGCCTGAGCTTCTGTGGTGGCAAAGACAAGTCTCCGTGGTTGCAAGGTGCTGTCACTCTGACCTTCCTAGTCTCACTCCTTGGGTTCTGATTGGTGCCATTCATTTTAATTCTCTTAGGGTATCCTTTCCACCAAACAATTTTTGCATCTATGAGTTCCTCATTTTGAAATATCCTATCCTTGCCCCATCCCCAACTCTACATTTTTGCCTGTATGTGAAAAGACAAAGTGCAAGGTAGTGTACGTACATTGGCTCATGCCACTTTAAAAGATGGAAAGTTTAAGATGTGTGATTGAAAATGCTGGCAACAGAGACTGGGAAACTTCCATTTAATCTGACCGGGAGAGGTCCACCCATGTTCCAGAGGGGAGCCTGAAGTCAACAGCTGTAAATGTTAGCCATATCTACAGGATACCTTCCTAGCAATGCCCAGCCTACCCAAGTGGAAACCTAAGACTGACTAGCATAGTGACCAAGATAAAAAAAAAAAAGTGTTATGATCCAGACTCAGGAATACAGCAGTGAGAAGGAGCCTAGGGTGAAGGGTAGGGTGGACCACAGGCAGAGTGTTCCAAAAAGTTGATGTTTGAGTGGAGACATTTTAATGCTTGAAGACAAAGAGGAGGGATCAGGCATGGCGTCATTTCTACAGTTATCAGATAGTCTTGGTGCATTTGTCCCAGGGAACTAATTGGAGAGCCAATGACTATGTATATACTAGTTTTGTTCCACAACTAATTCTGGGAAGGCCTGTGCAGTGATTTGAATCACCAGGCAGTGGCACTATATGAAAGGATTAGAAGGATTAGGAGGCAGGGCCTTGTTGGAGGAAGCGTGCCACTGGAAGTGAGTTTGAGGTTTCGAAGGTCCCTGCCAAGCCCAGAGTCTCTCTCTGCTTGTGGGACAGGATGTAGATACCAGTCACTACTCCAGTGCCAGGCTCCCTGCCATGATGATAATGGACAGACCCTCTGAAACTGTGAGTAAACTCCAGTTAAAGGCTTCCTTTTGTGAGAGTTGCTGCAGTTTCTTCCTAGCAACAGGACAGTGACTAATACAGCCTGCAGCCTATTAGTGCCGTCACTTCCCCCAAAGGCTCAGGGGGCTGCAGCCTGGTGGGGAAGGCGCGGTCTCAAGAGGAAGGTGGTGAGGAGGTGCTGTGTGTGAAGATGAGGCACAGCTGGGGATGTACACAGACCCCAGCCATATTCATGAGATATGACCCTCACTCAGGTTGTCACTCTGGGAAAGGCACTGAACCCATTAGAGCCTTAGTTTCCCCATTGGTTCAGAGAGGTAGAAATGAATAACTAATTCTAAAATATATTTTGATGATACACTTGAGTGAAGAGATTATTTAGGAGACATGATTTAAGATGTTGCTGTTGAATGACTAATACGTGTTTTGTGTGGAGAGGAAGCTTATGCCTCCATTTGTGTCCCGTCTACCCTCTATAGGTAAGAGCACATCCTACTCTTAAGAGCCTTGCCCTTTGGATGGGAGTTAAGATGGGGTCTGTGAAACCACATGGCCTTCCTTGTCACCTCAGTCCCAGTGGCCTCTGGAGACTTGTCACAAGGTGCTCACGATGCCTCTCACCTTGCTACACTTTTAACATGAGAGTCACAGTACTCTAGGCCACAGCTGCAGCTTTGCAAAGGCTGAGCCCCTCTCTAACTCCCACCCCCCCCGTATGAGATTTCCCTTTCTGGTTCCAAGTTGGCGCTCAGTTGAGCGGCAGAGCTGGGGGCCTTGTTTCCCAAAATGTGATCGACACAGGGGTAGTCTGAGCTTCTCCTAACTGAACACATCCTTTCTGAACCATCCTGCTGTGCTTGGTTTAGAGAGTAGCTGGGAAAGAACACGGTCATTTTCTCCCAGTTTAGTGTTTTTAAACGTCAACAGACGACCAGTTATACACACAAATGCTGCTGCAGGAGACATTTGGGTTCACACAAAATAAATGAACCTCTGGAGTAGTTTAAAAATTTAAAAATTCTGTAGTTTTACACATGAAGGATTATTACCACATTATTTTTCTGGTTGGTATCAAGTCTGCCAGTGAAATAATTGCAGTAGGCAATGTGCTGAAATCCTCTGCTTAGTGAACTTCACTCCGGTTAGTCTAAACTGGTGGCTCTCAACCTTCCTAAAGCTGTGACCCTTTAATACAGTTTCTCATATTATGGTGATCCCTAACCATAAAATTATTGTGCTTTTACTTTATAGCTATAATTTTGCTGCTGCTATATGAAGCATAACATAAATATCTGATATGCAGGATATCTCACATGTGACCCCAAAGGGGTCCCAAACTGCAGGTTGAGAATGATAGTCTAATATATCAACCATGAGGCCTACTTGTTTAGTTTGTTAGAGAGAAAGGTAATTCCCGGAAAGACTGTTAGTGTGCTCCTCTTGCTGGAATCTGGGCGTTGTGAAGCACAAACGTAGAATAGCCCTGTATCGCCTCCACTCTTGTTTCAAGGGGTCATTTCTTTCCATAAAGCTAATGTAAAGCAACTTCAAGAATGCCTGGTCACTTCAAGTGTTAGAGGCCAGCTAGTCACTAATTATTCTAGCCAGCCCACTGTAGATATCAAAGTGTGGGTTTCATTTAATGTCACAACAGGTCACTTTCCAGGACTAAGCCCAAACAAGTTTGCTTATTACCTGCAGTGTGGTTGGGGAAGTTCGTCTCCTCCATCTCGTTTATTTATCTTTGTGCATCTGCCTGTCGGTACTCACGATCCTTGCAGGGTTGGCACGCGTGGGCCAGGAGCAGAGACAGGGACCGGGGAACACTGCCGTGAGCTGGCCTCGTGTTCTCTGAATCTTTAGCACATGTGAGCAGCTGTCCTCTCTTCAAGGGCTGGTTCAGAGATTTTCTGGATATGCTCTCTTGTACGCCAGCCCTGGGTCCTGGCACTGGGCCCCTCCAGCCACGCCCTTTGCCTAGACTCTAGAAGTCAGCTCTGGTAACCACCAGATTAGCTGTTGTCTCCTTCCAGAAGCCTTTTTGGGGTGGATCCAGCAGCGACCCTGATTGTTACTTAACAAACCCGACTGGACTCGGGAGATACGGTCCACCATGGTGGAAGGGGTGTGGCGAGCGATAGCTGGGGGCTGAACCGGGTTATTATCCTCTGACCTTACTCCTACCACTCCACGACTGCCAGCTAGTCCCCATGTCCCAGATGCTCCACAACCTTCCCAAAAGGCACCGCCAGCTGGGGACCAGATGTTCACACACGTGTGCCCGTGGGCGACAGTTCACATCGAAGCCACAACAGCCCCTGGCTGCTATAGGCTCGTGGCCATTGCGCGGTGAAAAATCTGTTCCATCCAAGTTCAGGATTCCCTGAAGCCTTCACAGTTCCAACACTGTTCAAAAGTCCCAAGTCCGAGAGTTTTCGGAGACTCGAGGCAGCCTGCTAGCTGGGAGCCTGCCTGGAAGAGGCATCAGCTGCACCCCCCCCCTCCACACACACACACACTAAGGAGCCCTGCAGCAGCTCGGGGTGCTTGCTCCTTTTCATGCGGTGACACTTTTAGTCCTCTAAACATCCACATTGTGATTTACGATTCTCCTCCATTCTTCATAATAGAGTCGAATTCTGTCTTAGGGTTACCCTCTCTATCTACTTGTCACACAGGGGAAGAGGTAGCTTCTGATTTATCACCTCACCTCTGAATTCTATCAGGTACTCTTCCCCTTTCTAAATTAATCAATTCACTTTACATCCTAATCATAGCCCCTCCCTCCTTCCCTCCGCTGGGTCCCACCCTCCCTCCTTCTTTCTCCAGGTACTCTCCTCTTAAATGCACACCCATTCTGCTTTGCACACCCTCTGTAACAGGTCGCCCTTGGCCTCCACACACTTCCAGAAGTGTCCAGTCCTGGTTTGATCTCTTCTCTCTTGCCCTCAGAATCGGGGCCAGGATTCTTTTGTCCTTAAGATCTGTAAGTGAGTCATGTACCTGATGCCTGTGAGTTCTTCATCTGGGGCTTGAATCAAGTCTCTATTTCTGGGCTTTGGTGAAGCAGGTTTGGTCCACTTCTTCTATTTAAAGTGGAAGAGATTTGTTAGAAGCAATTTCTTTTAAAAAATCCTCTAATTTCCTGGTTTCTGATGCTTCCGTGATGGCTGATATATGAAGCGACATACCACCACTTTTTTTTTTTTTTTAAAGATCCAACAGTGTTCTTCAACTTCACTTAGAATATGCCATCTACTGATGAGAAGTCTAAGTGCAGCAGGAGGAATAAATGGCTCCATTGTTACATATGCATCTAAATATGCATTTGATCTGATACTGGTGGTTCAGCCTTTGTAATAAACAGCGACAATCAAATCACTTAGCACAGTTAAGGAAAGACTAAACTGAAAGCTAGTCTTCCTAATACACAACAGTCTGCGCTGAGCAGATCTGAATGGAATTCTGGCCTTAGTCTCTAGCTTTAAGGAGTTTTGTGATTGCATTTGATGGATTTTTCTAAAACGGAACTTTCAGGACCTGAGAAAAGACTATATAAAAAGTTGGATTTCACATTTTCCCAAGAGCATCAAATCCAAGCATTAAATACAATGAAGGATCTTGAAGAGTTGGTGGCTAAGCAGAATTGAACCTGACCAGGTACAGAGACAGAGAGAACCAGTCATCCTAGGTGTAAGGCCTTAGGGGACCCTAGGTTAGTTCTCTTGATCCATGTCATGGCTTTCTCAGTTGTGTGGTGAGTCCGCTTGTTGGACCACATTGTTATGGAATTCTTTAAGTCATTAAGATGCAATATCAATGCTGTGTGCTGCTCTTATGCTCAAATGTCTCAGAGGAGACTCAGGGCAACCTCCAGAAAGCCTTTGTTAGCTCATAAGTATGGACAGGGCTAGGGGATACATGCTATGACATCTGTTGCTTATTACTTGTCACTTTGCCCTGTAGTTCCTAGCAAGTCCATGTCATTCTATATTGCAGACAGCAGCAAACACTTGAGAACTGCTTTGTGACCCCAAGCAACAGGTACAATATTTTAAAATACCCTATATGAAGCTAAACAGCAAATTTGGTTATTGTATTCACTCATTTGTTTGCTTCCACCATATTTGCTGGCTACTGAATCTGTGCCAGTTGATATAGCACTGGCCACGAGGGACCTCAAAATCTAGTGAGGAATTCAACATGAAACATATGTAATTCAAAAACAAAAGGCTTGTGCATAGCAGGATTTTTCTACTTTTCTGTAGAAAAATTAAATTTACTTGGTTGGTTTTTTAGAACCATATACTTGCAACATGAAAAAGTGTTTAAAAATACTAGATGAGTATGATTTTATTGTTAATAATTTCCTCTTTATTGACTCCTTGAAATCTGGGGTAGAGTGTATCCAACTTGGAGAATAGTCATCATATAAACCCTCCTTCATGTCTTGATATGAATAAAAAAATCCACGAATCCACAATACTTGGGTTTTATCTTGATATGAAAAAAAACTATCAGGGCTCTCTTGAAGAGATAGAAATCAACCACAAATACATGATCTTTCCGCTAAAAAAAGGTCAAAATTGCTGCTTTCTCTTTCTGTTTTCAGTGCATTTCTATATCCTTCAGGTATAGTTATTGATTATATGAATGGAGCGACTAATGGATATTCTTATGAAAAACTGGATGAAGTGTGGATTTCCCTCCTTGATAATTCTGTGCATAAAGGAGGTCTAAGTGTAGCAGATACTTTTGTCATTCGTATTCCAAGAGCCTTAGCTGCACAGAAAAGCGTCTCACTCTAAACTGACAGCTCCTTCACAACGCTCCCTTTCGCTTTGTGCCGTCCACAGTCCTTTTCTCCACATGTCAGCGATGATTTTGTCCACAATCTATCAGATCGTTACGGAGGTTTAAAATCTTGTGATAGGCATTTACTCTTGTTGTAAAATATCCCCGTGGGAACGGTGGGAGGTGGTTTTCAATGGCTCTGGAAACACTGTCTGATAGTAAGAAGTGACCTTACAGCCATCCATTTCTGTAGCCACACAAGAGTAGTGAGCGGGCTTCTGCCTTTCCAGTTGATACAGCCCTTGTGCACAGTGCTCTTTCATCCCCAGGAAATAGTCCTGGTTTGCACTGTATAAGAAGGACATCATGTCAAGTAAACAGTCCTTCTGAAAGTGTCACAAGCAAGTTTTGAACAATAGGTAACTTATTGCATCTAAAACTTAAAAAATATTTAAAGTATTTATCAGAGAACTTCATACAATGCATTTTGATCAAGTTCATCCCTCGACTGGTCCACATCTACTCTCTCCACCCTTACCTCCTTACCCACCCAACTTGGAGCTTTCTTTTCCTTACCTTTCCCCTTTCATGTCCATTTGCGTTATCAAACTACTCTTAGGAGTGAGGCTAACCCTCCAAGGTCACATAGGTGAAGAAAGCGGAGTCTTCTTCTAGCGTCTATCAGCTAGTGATGGGATGTTGTGCTCACCTCCTCCCTCAGCTACATTCTGGGAATTTGGCTAGAGCTTGCCCAGGACTTGTACATGTCACAGTTGCCATGGGCTCATTTGTGCAACTGCCCTTTGTGTCTATGAAACTCTGTTTCCTTGATATTATCCATTTCCTCTGGTTCTTATAATCTTTCCATCCCCCTTTTCTGCTAAGATCCCTGGCCTTTTGGGGAGCACTGTGATATGTAAATCCCATATATGGCTGAGGACTCTGCAGCCTCTTATTCTGTGGGCACTGACTAGTTGGAGGTGTTTGTTAATTGACATATACCACAAAAAGAAGCTTCTCTGGCCGAGTTTGAGAGATGCCCTTACCTTTGGGTATAGCAACAAGTAATTAGGATTCATTTTAACACTATGTCCATTTAACAAAGCAATGGAATTAGGTCCTCCTCTAGGGACTATGACATACCTAGCCACAAGTTTTTGGCTTTGTTAACAATGATAAGAATGTGTTCTCTCTACTCTAGAAAATCAACTCTAGAAAACATGCTTTGTGGTTGTCTTAATTTGGGTTTCTATTGCTGTGAAGAGACACCATGACCACAGCAACTCTTTTAAAATTTTATTTTATCTTATTTTTATTAATTATAGTTTATTCACTTTGCATTCTAGCTGTAGCCTCCTCCCCTATCCCTTCTCAATCCTACCCTCCTTCCCTCCTCTTCTCCTATGCCCCTCTCCCAGTCCAATGATAGGAATGGTCCTCCTCCTCTCCCATCTGACCCTAGTTTATCAGGTTTCATCAGGACTGGCTTCATTGTCTTCCTCTGTGGCCTGGTAAGACTGCTCCCCCCTCAGGTGGAGGTGATTGAAGAGCCAGTCCAAGAGTTCATGTCAGAGACAGTCCCTGTTCCTATTACTGGGGACCATCTTGGACACTGAACTGCCATGGGGTACATCTGTGTAGGGGTTCTAGGTTATCTCCATTCATGGTCCTTGGAGTATCAGTCTCACAAAAGACCCTTGTGCCCAGATTTTTTGGTTCTGTTGCTCTCCTTGTGGAGCTCCTGTTCCCTCCAGGTCTTTCTATCTCCCCCTTCTTTCATAGGATTTCCTGCACTCTGCCCAAAGTATGGCTATGAGTCTCAGCATATGTTTTGATACCTTCCTGGCTAGAGACTTTCAGAGGCCCTCTGTGGCAGGCTCCTGTCCTGTTCCCTGTTTTCTCCTCCTTCTGATGTCCGTCCTCCTTGCCTTTTTGAATGGGGATTGAGCATTTTAGCCAGAGTCCTCCTTCTTTATTAGTTTCCTTAGGTGTACAGATTTTAGTATGTTTATCCTATATTCTATGTCTAATATCCATTTATAAGTGAGTATATACCCTGTGTGTCTTTCTGCTTCTGGGATACCTCACTCAGGATGATCTTTTATAGATCGCAGCATTTGCCTGAAAATTTCATGATTTCCTTGTTTTTAATTGCTGAGTAGTATTCCATTGTGTAAATGTACCCACAGCAACTTCCATAAAGGGAAACATTTATTTGGGCTGGCTCACAGTTCCAGAGGTTTAGTCCATTATCATCGTGGCAGGAAGCATGGCAGTGTGGAGGCAGACATGGTGCTGGAGAAGTTGCTGAGAGTTCTATATCGGGGCTGCAGGCAGCAGGAAGTAAGAGTGAGCCATTAGGCCTGGAAGCACACCTCTCCAGTGATACACTTCCCCCATGAGGCCACACCCCCTAACAGTGACACTTTCTATAGGTCTGTGGGACTATTTATATTCAGACCACCATAGTGGTCAGACATAGCTAAAAGATGAAAAATTCTCCAATGGGATGGTCTTGTTCACACTGCAGTGATTAGCAGGGGAAAGAAATAGCCCTCATCATTACCTGCTCACAGAGAAGTTAATGCAATTTGGTGGCTTAGGCCAGCTTTCTTCCTCCCCACCTCCAGATTGGAATGAAAGCAAAACCTCCCAGCAAGGTCTATAAGGCATGCAGGTAGAAGGCTTGAGGAGGTTTTGGAGCAAGCTCCCCTTCAACAAAATTTTTAAAAAGGATAACAGAACCCAAGTATTTTTGACTACCCAGAAACTGTCTGATGACTAATGGCGGTGATGGGCAGAGTGACAAGTGTTGAACTGAGTGAAGGTGAGTTGCAGCAGGTTGAGAAACACTAGCCGGAATGAATTTCCCCTTTATATACAAGAAACAGCATGTCCAGGCCCACTGAGCAAGGACTGCATTTAGTTTAGTCAGTCCTATATCCATTTTGAGAAAGCTGAATCAAAGATCTCCGGTGTAAGAGAAGCAAATGGAAGTGGCACCATTGGACTTAAACTTGGGGGCATTCTCCACAGTGTTTAAAGAGAACCTTCCTGCTTCTCATGTTTCGGTCTATGTAGCCTCCAGCCAATGAGTACATTTATAGTGATAGGAACATGCTCGCTTTCCATTTTCCTTTGGTCGAATCATTAATCTCTCTAATCTAATGCTGAGTTACTTTCTAGCATGGTCACAGGTGGTGTTCATGCTTGTCCCTAATATGCTATTAATTACTAACAGATGAATAAGGACTATCCCATGAAGGTAAACAGGGCACATCCTTACTGATAAAGAAAGAACAGTTGTCTTGGACAACCCTAGAATGGTTTAACATGGCTTCTGCCTGCTCCTCTTTTTAGAATATCGTTTACTTATAAAAATACAACACATTTTGCTCATATTCACCTCAGTTACTATCTTCCTCTGGACATACTCTAACATGTTACCTCCCTAGAAGCTGTGGTTGTTGGTGGGGTGTGTATATCTGTGTGTGTGGTCTATTTCCTGTGCCTTATCTTCGAGACATGCTATTCTCTCTTTCATTTGATCAATGTCAGTGAGACAGACTTTCCTTTGAGCTTTTTGTTTGATATTCTGAATTTTTCATTTCCAGTTATATTTGTTTTTGGCTTTTTACCCAGAGGTTCTATCTCATTACCAAGTTCTCTTTTCATATCCTTACTTGATTTTATTATTCCCATTCAACTATTTCCAGTTTTTTTGCAAGGGAGGGGTCTTCACTCAGGCGTCTCTTCATATCTTCTTTAAACCCTTTAATTGTATTTATAATTACTATTTCATGGTGCTTTTCTTGCGCATCAGCTAAGTTTCTTTTCTTGGGGGCTATTATAACTCGGGTACCCTCTGAGTCCAATTAGTGCTGCCTGACTGAACGTTGGCTGATCTTGCTGGCTTGGCCTTATAAAGCTGACCATGGCTGTACTGAGTTCATGAGTGCAATGGCCATGTTGTGTTCAGAATACAGCACTTCAAGCCCTCCTCCCAGGAACCTGGCTCTTACAAGTTGTCTGCATACCCAAGCCTTGCTGGAAGGGAGGGGTTAACAGCTTATTCTTATGGTGATATTTTATGTCTTGAGAGAGAATGGTGAGGAATATGTTCTTTACAAAGATTCACCCTCAAGAACTATGCTTTCTATTCAATACTTTGGCAATTCTATAAGTTAGAACTGCCTTCATTTAAAGAGTTTTCTTAATAAGAAAATTCCTGCATGAAATGTGGGCTGAAAGTTGGCTCAGTTGGGAAAGCTGAATGGGGGGCCTTGAGCAAACGGGAGTGATGATGGGATCAAGGGCTGGAAAGTCATACAACTTGGATGTTGCCCCTAGATGGAAAGTAAAGGCCATGAAAGCTCGGTTTAAGGAGGGTACCATCAGCTGAACCTGTGGAAAGGGGGCTACGGAGGGTCGTTGAGGGCTCCAACGTCCACAGAGCACCCCAGCTCACCAGAATCTGGGGCTGATGGGATCTCCCATGATGCCTAGGGTGAACATGGCCTACGTGGAAAGACCTAAGGAAACAGACGGGCTTGGCTACGTGGTAAAAGGGATGACCTGTGGTAGGAATAGGAAACTGAGAAGGACAGAATACAAAAAGAGGGGGAGGGATTGTACAATTTTTACAATGCAGCTATTTAGTAGCATTTGTATAAATATTTGTGGCGATTCTCTTTTTCATTTAGATTTGTGGCCCCCAAAGCTACTGGCAGGTGTCAATAGAATATCTTTGTTTTGTTGTTTACTGGGAGTCCGCCATTGAGTTCTCATGAACCTTTGTGTATCTGTATTCTTTGTAAGCAGCTTTCCCATTCCATTAAGGGGCTAATGATTTTCAGGAATTACAGCTCTTTGTGATCCTAAAGTGGTCTCCTTAATCACTCTGGTAGCAACTCAGACAGGGGCCTGAGCGTCTCAGACTTGATTCCCTTGGAAATGGAAAAACTATCACATCAAGTCAAGTAATTAGATTTGGTTTTGGGGTTTTTTTTTTGGTTAAAGGTGTTACATTTGCAAGTTTGTACAATTTAGCAGCTCAGGAAGGATTTAAATGTGTTCGGTAGCAAGAAAGTTCAATTCAAATTACATGGAGATTAAAAAAAGAGAGAGAGACCCAAATGAACTGTCTTCTGGGAAGTAATGGCTGGAAGGCAGATTACTCATTTCTTCATGTTCTATTAAGGGGAGTCATGTCCCTGTACACAAGTTGCTCTGGTGTTTGTGGAAAACATGGTGTTCTTAAACCCAGTCCTCATCTCTCTACCAGTTATTTGGAAATATGGGAATACAGTCTTCTTGTGTTTTCCAAAGAGATGCAGATTTTTTCCTTTTTAAATTATTATCATTTATTACAATTTATTCAATTTGTATCCTGGCTGTGGCCCCCTCCCTCACCTCCTCCCAATCCCACCCTCCCTCCTTCTCCTCCCCCTATGCTCCTCCCCTAGTCCACTGATAGAGGAGGTCTTCCTTCCCTTCTATTTGACCCTAGCTTATCAGTTCTCATCAGGACGGTTGCATTGTCTTCCTCTGTGGCCTGGCAAGGCTGCACCCCCAAGGGGAGGTGATCAGAGAACCAGTCACTGAATTCATGCCAGAGAAAACCCCTGATCCCCTTACTAGGGAACCCACTTGGACATTGAGTCTCTGGGCCACATCAGAGCTGGGGGTTTAGGTCTTCTCCATGTATTGTCCTTGGTTGGGTTATCAATCTCTGCAGGGCCCTCAGGGCTTAGTATTTTTGGTTCTGTTGCTCTCCTTTGGAGTTTCTGTCCCCTCTAGGTCTTTCTATCTCCCCCTTCTTTCATAAGATTCCCTGCACTCTGCCCAAAGTTTGGCTATGAGACTCAGCCTCGGCTTTGAGCCTACCACAGATGGCCTCTGAAAGACTACTGAGATATTGAAGGAGATGTGGATTTGTAAGCGTCTAAGAAAAGCACACAGAGCCACCAAGATGATGCCTTGATTAAATTTGTGTTGCTCATGGGCCCTACTGAAAGGAGGGTGTGGTACCCGCAAACCTGAGGATGGGCTAGGAAGAAAGACACACCCTGAGCTCAGAGCTTTAGAGAACGTTATTACACCCAGTGCTTTGCCCACGCCTTTATGGTCCTCAGTCCTTTGTAAGCATGTCCAGAAGTTTAGATGTGATCGGCAGACATGCAATCAGTTGTAACAATTTTTGTTTTTGATGGGAAGCATTAGTTGTTCTAAAAAATGTGACTCTGCTTCCAAAATGTCCTGCTAACTCTGGATCTAAGTTTTAATAGCAGTCATCACTCCTTCCAGGTTGAGCCATTAGGGATGCCAGTTAGCAAGGCAAAGGAGTTGGGCCAGCTTTCTATAGATATCATTCATATGGTATTTGTTGGAGGTCAACTCTACATCAGGCAATTACGCACTGAGACTTTGGAAAACACACAATGGCTGGCTCTGCATTCATGAGCTGTGGGAGGGGCAAAGGACAATGAACACAAAATCCACTAGCGTCACCAGGGCTGGGGCAGGAGGGGGGTGAGGAGTATGATGGTTTGAACGCCATCTCCAGAAGTAATGTTGGAATTTATCAGCCACCACAACGACCTTAAGAGGTGCAGAACTTCAAGAGGTGACCAAGGCCGTTCTTGTGGAAACCAGTTCCAGAAAAAGAGCAGGTTAGCTTGGTTCTTCTCTGTTTCACACACACAAACTTCTTCATCATAATCCTATATACATAATCCTACATACAGCCTTTCCATCATGGAGGTCCAGCCTCCAGAATCACAATCAAGTTAATTTTTATTGTTTGTTTATTACGTGGTATATGGTGTTCTCTGAGAGCAGCAGGGACAGACCAGGGAGATATGGACATTTTTGTAAAAGCATCGAAGAGGAAATCAAGGCAGGCTTCCTGATGGCTGTGTTATCTCAAGGAAGACTACCTGGGAGACAGATTGTAAAGCAAGGTGGAAAGACTTTTGCCTATCTTAAGATAGAGCAATTTCCATATGGGAATGCTCATATCAAGAGAAAGTCCAGAGTGTTTGCACAATATGGAAATTATCTGCCTGCAGGAATGTAAGGCCCATGGGCAAGGGTATATGGGAAGTGGCTTCTGAGAATCAAGGTTGGCAATTCAAGTGTCTTTGCTCATGAGGTGGACTGCTCTTTATCCAGTGCAGTTGGGAGTGTGCGGATGCAAGCAAAGAGGCAGAGCTGGCCACCTTGAAGAGAAGATCATGGCCTGGAACTCATAGTGAGTGTGAGAATAGAGGGCGGACTCAGAAAATATTAAGGAGCTAGAAGTAAAATAGATTTGTGATAAATCCAATATGAGTCCAAGGAAAAGAACCAGGCTATAGAGGGCCGAGTTCTTTGGGGTTGTGCAGTGATGGGTATGACGTGCCACCTACCAAGATGGGGCACAGAGATGAAGAGCAGGTCTGAGAAAAAGGTTAAATTAATTATGAAGAAGTTGAACATTAAATGGTGACTATTCAGCAGGTACTCAATAAATGTTTATATACTGAGTACCCATATGGGCAAAAGTGTTCAATTTGGGAAGGGACTTTTCTCTAGAACGGAGATCTTGGGTGACGATTTTCTACTCTGAGGTCTTCAAGGAGCAGATGAAACTTAACTTGTGGGAGTTGCTGTGGTGATCCAAGGGAAGGAGGCTGGAGAGGAGAGGAGGGTTCAGGCACTGACGGCAGAGCCCTGGCGGTGGTGACTAGAGACAGGATGCCTGTATGGTAGCATTAAACTCTTAGCACAAGAAGCAGCCTCAGGAAGGCCTCGGTGCAAAGGGAAATTAAGGTTGGCAAACGTAAGAAAGGCCTTAAGAGATGGCAGAGTCAGTAACGAGCTTTCCATGCATGCTTGAGGTTTGGCTCCTGACACCCAAGTAAAAGTTACGTGCCTCTGGGGAGGCTGATGGGGAGGAGAATCCCGGGGCTTGGTGGCCAGCTAGCCTTGTCTAATTGGAAGTTCTAGTTCAGTAAGAGACCCTGTCTCAAAAAATAAGGTAGAGAGTGATTGAGAAAGATGCGCAACGTCTACCTCTGCTTACATGTACCTCATTCACACTTGGGTATATATACCAAATAACATGTACATATACACAAGAGAAAAAGAAAAAAAATATGCAGAAAAACAAAACTACTGGAAGAAAACGATAGAAAAAAAAACCCAAACTTTTGGAGGGCAGAAGGTTTTGCTTGGTTTGCTTTGGGGTACTCACACTGGCTAAACTGTGCCTCCCCTAAAACTTATATTTTGAATTTGTATCCTCCTCATGGGAGTATCTCTATATAAAAACCTTAAGAGGCAGTTGAAGTTGAGTGAGTGATGCCATATGTCTTATTAACTTATCAAGAGGGAGAGCCATCTCTTCCTTCTCCTTCTGCCTTCACCCTGTGAAGACCCGGCCACACTGAGAAATCAGCTCCCTGCCTGGTAGGTAGAGGATCCTTCAGTTTCTGTAAGCAAAAGAAGGAAACACCTGCTGTTTGAGTTCCCTGCCTATGACATTTTGTGATGGCAGACTGAGCTAAGTTCCTGGGACCTCAGAGTTTCTCTCGGTAAGCACAGTAATCGATATTGTTTCGGTGAGCTGAATGAATGAGTCATTCGTTGGCACGATTGCAGACGCTGGACTCACAGCGTGACTGCCACTCACTCAGAGGGGAGGACATCTGCTGGCCCGAGGGTCCTGGAGGCCCAGGAAGAGTGGAGTGACCAAGTACAAGGAAAAGCTTAGGCAAAGGCTCAAAGCTCAAACACTCTGTTACCCTCTGGCTTTTCTCTTTACCATTTCGTGGGCTCTGAAACTGGAGACAGTTCTTGGCAGAGTATGTGTTGTGTGTGTTCTACGTGTGTGTGTTTGTGTGTGCGTGCATATGTCTGTCCATCCATCTATCCTAACACTAGATGAACCTATCTGGGTGTAAGTGTGTTTAGCCGTTGGCTATTGCACTGCACAATGGAATAGCACCCTTAAGCTGATTGTGTGATTCCTCAAGTGAACCCTAGATAAGGAAGGACAGGGACACTGTTGCAATAGCTGCTCTAGCTGTACCGTGTGTCACTCACGGCCCTTACCATAAAAACCTTTCTCAGTTGTCTTCTACCACATGCGATATAGGTAAATAGTATAAAAACTTATTTGAGAAAATAAGATTTCCAAGAAACGAGAAGATGAAAGTGACTAAATTCTATTAAGCTGAGCATTCCCTTTGAATCATTCATTGATCTGTAACAAAGACCAGCCACTCTACCTGGCAACCAAGCACTGGAATTGTCTTCAAGTCACCATCAGGAACACGGAGAGCAGACCTGAGGTCACAGGGTTTCCAAAGGACTTTGGATGAGTTAGTGGTTTACAAATATTCTTTCTTTGTACTGACAATACGGTGAAATGATAAGGATTCCCATTGCAGACTTCCAAGCTTAACATTTCAACATGTTAAAAGTCTACTATTCTTAAAAGGTCTATGCATGAAAGAACGTTAGTAAAATTCGGGGGCTTCCAGGGGATCTCCCCAGACAGTAGACTCTGAGTAAGGAAGTGACAGCTTTACACCTTGATGCCAGGGAAGCTGACACCTGACCCAAGCCCAGGACCTGGATGAGCATACTGTTATTTGGAAGTAGGTTATGTGTGTTCCACCTTGTGGTACCCTGGGCCGGGAAGAGAAAAATAGAAGGCGGGGGATTGATTAGAAAGGGTATTGAGGACTTTTTTGGGTTGATTGAAATAGTCCAATGGTTTATACTTTGACTGGCAGGATTGTTAATGGTCAAGTCTATCCATGTTTGTCAGGCTCTATACTTAACATATGTGCATTACGTTGCACATGAAGTTTGCTTCCAAAAAGCAAAACTCTAAGGTTCAACTTTAGAATCCAATAAAAAAAATCAATGCCCAAACTATCTTTAAAATGCAGGCCCCTTTAGTGGGGTTATGTTATGTTTCTGCTGTAGAGGAAAATAGTTTAAATCAGGACTCAAGGGCAAGGTCTTAACTAGCGTATTCACTTACTCTCCAGAGGCTGAGACAGGAGGATCACCATGAGCTTGAGCCACCCTGGGATCCACACTGAGTTCCAGAACAGCCTGGGCCTCAGGGTGAGAGTTTATCTTAAAAAGCTAGAAGTAAAGAAGAAAAGAGAGGAAAGAAAGGAAAACAGGGAAGGAGAACACACACACACGCATAGACATATTCATACAAACATGTACACATATGCACACATATACACACAGATACTCACATAGGCACACACATACACACATGTACACACGCATGCATACACACACATTATTTATAATCAGGTAATATTCAAACTGGACAGAGCTAAACTCTCCCCATCTCAGGGCAGGGAGCATGTTAGGAACATAAACTAGCATGTGGCAACATTGCCATTGTTTTCTTTCGTATTTCTGCACAGAGCTAATACGGTCGCAAACATAAAAAGCCTTCAGTGGTGCTGGAGAGGAACCTCTGACTGGTCCTAGTTCTGTCTGGCTAAAAACTAAAGTGGAAGGCTCTCTGGTGAATCATGCTGCCCAGCATTGCCGGCCTCCGCCTTGAGAGCAGACAGATTTGAAGCCTGATTTTATGGCCTCAGTTGCTGTGAAGATAGGAAGATAAGTTTTGAAAGTGCTGGATGGTCATGGTCATGTGGAAAGTTAGTTTTCAGAAAGAGTCATTCAGGCAGATGAGATGTTCTTTTGTCCTTTGAAGAATCTAGACAGGAAATTCGTCCATATTTGGTGACTGAACAATGTCCAGACAAGACCATTCAAGTTCTCAGAGTCGGACCTTATGTTGCTCCTCAGTGGGGTGAGGTGGTAAAAATAGCTCCAGTTCAGGGAGGAAAGTGTCAGATGGCTGAGAACTACAACTGGGGTTCAGAGGAGAGAGAGTGTGGATGATGAACGCAAGGCTGTGCCAGTGAGTGCTTGGGCCGAACCTCGAGAAGGCAAAAGTGTTTTCTGCCAAGGCAGGAAAGTGAATATTCTAAGCAGAAAAAAACAAATAAATAAAAAAGGAAAGGAAAGCATTGGGGTCTCTGCAACAAGTTTTCATTTGCCTGAGGCACAGGGTACCTGTTGGAGCTGACAGACTAGAAAGGACAGGTCAAGGGGAGAGGCAGGCCTCCTCGCTTAGAGAGCTGGGATTTGGGATAAGGATGAAGTGGAGACTGCAGCAATGAAGAGCCAGGAACAGAAACTGGCACCAGGATCTGAGAAGCAGTGGGGGAGGGAAGGGACAGAGGGAGCAGCTGAGAAGGGGTAGGAGAATGCAATGGGAAGGGAAGAGGTTGCAAAACCACAGTTTCAGAAATTGCTCCTTGGCTAGCTGGAAAGCAATGGAAAGCAAAGATGTCAGGCCCCAGAGAAAACGGTGACATTTAAGTGTGGGCGACCAGAGGGACAGTGGTGGTGTGTCCAGAGAGACAGGAGCACCGTGTTGAGGTGGGGAGGGAATAAGGATGGTGCCGGTGCCAGCCAGCTCCGAGCAGGAAACCGCTGCTGTGTGTTCTCAGGCCACCCTGGGCAGGGAGACCAGGGGAGCTCACGTTCCCTTCTTCACCTCGGCATGCCACAGAGTCACACGGCAGCCCAGTATGCTCAGTGTGCAGTCAAGAGAGAAGAGTTAGAGGAGAGGGCCCAACAGAAAATCGGTGTCTAGGGCAGCAGACGAAAACCAGCGCGGTGTGCCATGCTTCCCTCCACAAACCCGGCCCTCAGGAGACAAGTTTGCCAAGAGGAGCCTCAAAGCCACTCCTGGAAATGTCCTTCTTGAGACATCTCAAGCTAACTGGGATTGTAAGCTTCACTCCAGCCAAAGTCCCTGACATAGCCCACCTTTTACCCTTCCCACACAGATTTTCAGTTCCTCTTTTTACTGTTTAACTCAACTGTGTTGACTGTCTTCTTCTTCTTCCTCTCTCTCTCTCTCTCTCTCTCTCTCTCTCTCTCTCTCTCTCTCTCTCTCTCTCTTTCTCTCTCTCTCTCAATTTTGTTGCACTGGCTTGTGGAATGGGTTGTCATGGTTGAGCTACAGGAAGCACTACTGCAGTCAGCATGCAAGGCTATCACCAACAGAAGGTTAACAGTCTCTCTTCAGTCCTTGTTTGTCTGTGCTATGCTAGCACTCAAGCCCATGAGTTTCCAATAGCTAGGCGGATGCTTCATTAATCGGACTACAACGCTCAATATTTATTTAAATGTCATATTTACTGTCATTGCAGATTGTTGAGGGAACTTGTCTACATTCTGATATTATGACCTTGAGTCTTTCTAAGCACAAAAACATATAGTTGCAGCATGATATCATTAGTATTTTCTATTCTTTTTTCTTTGTGCTGGCTCAAGTGCCACTCATAAATCTCTTGGTAACTGCCTGGGGTCCTAGGGCTAGAGACTGGCCACTCCTGGCATTGTAGCTAGAGTCACTTAATACCTAAGGTGGTGACTAACGTCTGGCAACGAAGCGTTAGGCCTCCCGTGTCCTGGGACCCGGGATGGGGCACAGTCAGGGTACCTTGTCGCTTTCCGTTGTACTGTGGGGGAGAGCAGAGCGGAGAACCAGGTGCTCCATGTGAGCACCGTGGAAGGAGGAACACTGTCTACAACCAGCACCAGCAGAGCCATGAACTGGTGATCAGTTCAAAACAAAGCCGATTTATGCTAACTCTAAGATTAAAAGAGTATTTGTGTGTGTGTGTGTGTGTGTGTGTGTGTGTGTGAATATAGACAGCAGTGAGCTATTGGTGGAGAGGCTTGTTAATGTGGTAGGGAGTATTGCATTTCAGGTGGAAACATAGCCCTGGAATGCCAAACTATTTATTACGAGGTCTGACTTCCTTATGCCACTGGTAGAATGGCCTTCAAGCGCCTCGTTCAGAGGGGAAGTGGGGCAAGGGCGTTTGACCCAGGAGGCTTTTCTTGTTAAATTACATTGTTTGGGAAGAACCTTCTTCTGGCATAGTTTGTAAACTCCATCTCCACCTTTCTAGCTTAGCTGTGAACCTGTGATTCACAGTTGTCCCCACTTCCCTCTCCATCGCAGAAAGCACAGGACACTGTGGCTCCACAGGTAGGGAGCAAAGGGACCGGAGTTTCTTCTAGGAATGCCCTGCTACTGCCGGCTGTCCCTCGGCAGACAGCAAGCTTCCCAGCTCCTACTGCCGTTCATCCAGCATTGTGCAGAAACCCAGCCGCCGCGTCTGCCGGGAGGGGCTGCCAAGTGCCCTGCCTACTGGCTGCCACTCCACATACAAACACATCCACACACGCTCTGCCTTGATCACACACGGAGGGCGACACTCGATCATCTGAGCACATTCCTTCCTTCCTTCCTTCTTACTGCCTCGGCCCTTGACTTCTACAAGCCCATGGAACGTTTCTGGAAAGACACTCTTGAACCTGCAGGGTAGGATCGTGTTTTTTTTTTTTTTTTTTTTTGGATTTCTCTCTCTCTCTCTAGCTTGAGCATTTTGAGAAAGCAACTTACCTTTCTGCCTAGTGTCTGTATCCTAGCTGGAGAAGAGGCTGTGCTATTTTTCTGTGGGGGGAATCTGTGCAGCTCCTCTTTTTTTTTTTTTCCCTCTCTGGACTTGTAGGATTCTTTGTGCTGTTTATATATAATTTGGTAGGCTCAGATATTTAAAGAGCCTCATGAAGCGCTTGCTTTTGCATGTGTTTTAAAAAAGGCATTTGAAAATTGAAAGTGTGATTTGTGGGAACTAAATCATCTGTGAAAAGATTGCTCTGGAAAGTAATGGTTGCTGGCCATAAAGAGAAATATCTGCGATTCACCTAATGTGTTTTTAACCCTTTCTGTGCTGTCCTCTATACTTGTGGATGCTAAACTCAACTTTGTCTTTAGATTTAAGCAAGCATGGCTATGCTTTAACCAACATGGTCTGTTTTTCCAAGAATTAAATAAACAGTGTACTCAGTAAAAATATTTTTGAAGTGTTAGTGTTTGTAACAAGCTTGACATTTGCATGTGTCAGGTACTCTGGGGTAGGAGAGCAATTATAGTCAAATGTTAATGGTTATTTTAGGGGATATCAGTTGGGAGCAAAATCAGTTTATTAAAAAAGTAGAAATGATCCAAGCTTATATCTTTTGTTATAGTAACAGGTGTATGTCTCTGTGCGTGCAATCAGAATTTAATTCAATACTGAACTAAAATAAACTTTTTAAAACCTCCTTTTCATTTGCATAGTAGATTCTGTATCTTCCCCAAGTGAATGCAGAGGGTCCGTTTGTAGAATTCAAGAGCTGCAAGGCAGAAGAACCTTTCAAAAGTTTCTGGTTAGACAGCCAAGGTTCCCTGATTGCTAGAGCTTTAGTTAGGGACTCCAGGTGAAATGTGGTGAGAAAACGTCTCATTTCATTCTCAGTTTTCTCAAGTTTTTGGTTGCATAACCTGTGGAAGGCAGGGACATCCAAGCGTGCCTAGCCGAAGGTTTTTCTGAATCATATCCGCATGAGAATGTCTAAAAGAAGCAAATTTGGTACTGGGGTTCAACAAAAACAGAAAAGCCAGGCTGGGCGAGTCTGCCAAAGGCTGTGCTGGAAGGGACCCCTTGCGGAGCGGTAGTTTCTTTCTTTTTTGTTTTTGTTTTTGTTTTTTTTCTTTTTCTTTTTTCAGATGAGGAAGCTGAAGGCCAGCAGTTTTCTCTTGACTCCAAGTGCAGCTCTTCCTATACATGCTCCATCTCTGCTCTCCTGGCCCTAGATGCCTCCTGTCTGTGTCCGCCGATGCTAAACATAGCCGTCTGTGGCTGGCTGCACATGCAACCGCACACCCCATCCTATTTGCCATATCTCAGTTACAGATACAGTTACGGTCCTCCCAGGGTCATTCTAGGCACGCACTACGTACTTCCAGCCAACAAGAAGACTGAATCAAACAGCAAGAGAGACAAACAGAGACAGATTGGAGCCTGGCACGGGCGCACAGGCAACACATCAGGGGAAAAAAAGCCTGTAGCTCGGTCTGCATTTGTTGAAAACCTGGATTTCTTGGGAGTGGGGGTGGGGGCGCGCTGCTGGAGATCCTTCTGCTGCCCCTCACCCCCTGCAGCGAAATCCAGTAGACCAGGAAAGTTAAGTTCAGGGAGGCAAGCGGTTCTTTGGGTGCGCGCAGCGTGAGATTTCCAGCAGTGCTTGGCAGCTGCAGCCCCGGTCAGCGGCTTCCAGCAGGTTTGCGGCGTCTAGGAGCAGGGGAGACCGGCGTGAAGTTGGAGGACCCGGGAGTAGCTGGGTGCGTTCGCTGGAGTTGGGCCACCTGGGCGCTCAAGGTTCGCTCTGCCCCCGGAGAGGGGCAGGGCCAGGGCCAGCACTCGCGCCGAGGGGACGCTCCGCGCCGCCCCTAACCGCGGGCTCTGCTCTCTTTCCAGGTGGCCCGTCTGCTGCTGAGCTCTCTGCGTTCGCGGGGAAGCAGCCAGCACCCCGCAGGTCGCCGCCGACCATGACCATGACCCTCCACACCAAAGCCTCGGGGATGGCCTTGCTGCACCAGATCCAAGGAAACGAGCTGGAGCCGCTCAACCGCCCGCAGCTCAAGATGCCCATGGAAAGGGCGCTGGGTGAGGTGTACGTGGACAGCAGCAAGCCCGCGGTGTTCAACTACCCCGAGGGCGCCGCCTACGAGTTCAACGCCGCTGCCGCGTCGGCGCCGGTCTACGGCCAGCCCAGCATCGCCTACGGCCCCGGGTCCGAGGCGGCCGCCTTCGGCGCCAACAGCCTGGGGGCTTTCCCCCAGCTCAACAGCGTGTCGCCCAGCCCGCTGATGCTGCTGCACCCGCCGCCGCAGCTGTCGCCCTTCCTGCACCCGCACGGCCAGCAGGTGCCCTACTACCTGGAGAACGAGCCGGGCGCCTACGCGGTGCGCGACACCGGCCCTCCCGCCTTCTACAGGTACCTGCGCCTGTCGGGGTGGCCGCTGCGCCAGGCCTGGCCCGGGGAGGGAGCGCGCGAGGGGGGACGTCGCGGCGGCGGTTCGCCCCCTCCCACCCCTGGGGAGGCAGGAGGGATTCTCTGCGCCGCCCGCCGCCTCTCGATCTGCAGGTTATAAACAACAACAGCAACAGCAGCGGAGATCTCTACGGGCAGCTGCCTGTGGGAGGGGCAGATCCAAAGTGCCCCATGTTTCCCAACTCCAGCAAGCACTGGAAACTGGCCCAAAGAAGTTATAGATGGGGAGAAATCTCCAAAGGGACTGAACCCCCAGGTGGTCCAGGCGGTTTGTGCCACTAGCAAGGAATTCCCCCTTTATAATTTAAAGCTGGGGGTGTTCAGGCCCTGGAGCTCAGGGGAGATTTGTTAGTCATTATTTTAAAAAAAGTTTCGGTGTGTGCGGCTCCATGTTCTTTCACCTAGACTTTTGGACTAAAAACACACGAGGCACTCTGGAGATGGTGAGATTTTGGTGAGAGGTGCCTATGGGTTTCTTTCCCTTTCCCATTCCAGGTTTCTAGATTGCGTTCAGGTCGCGCCGAAGAGCTCGTATGGGAGTTGAATGGGTCTGAACAAGTTTTGATTTCTGGCTGAGTTTGAGTTCGAGCAGATCGCTGGCATATGACTTCTGACATCTGGGAATTTATAGGTGTCCCGTGCGTTTAGAACGCACCACATCCAAACTCCAGAGCAGTAATTCCCCTGCAGCAAAATTTCATGCCCGGCCCAGCAGGCAGAGAATGCTCTGGAAGGGCACACGGGTGAGCTACGTCCTGTCCCGCGGGCACTGTGCAAGAAGCCAGGGCAGTCCAGGGCACAGGGGAATCCAGGACACAGAGACTCTTCATGACCAAAGTGACAATCGTTTTGTGTCTTCAGTTTTAGTTTCTCCTAAGAGACTCTTTTTTAGATGTCTCTTTCCTCCCATTTCCGCTTGTTTCCCCCAGGCCTGCAGAAGGCTGAGCCGGGTGGTCAGCGTTGCCCAGGGGATGGTAGTACACATGCCAGGTACAGTCTCAAGTGCCCGCAGGCCACAGAATCAGAGCTAGCACACTGGATGCTGGCTCTGGCTATTGATTCCTGCCGCTGTTCAGACCTTTTGTGTTACACGCCCTGGTCTCTCTGTCTCTCGTGTGTGTATGTGCTCAGTGTTCCATTTCCAGATGCATTTCTAGCAGAGGAAACAGGACTAAGGTGTAGACTGGTCCTAGGAGATTCTGAAAGGTGAACTCCTGGTGGATGCCAGCTCACCTTTAGCCTACTGGGAAACTGAAGTGTCAGGCAAATGAGTGGGTCCAGGCCCAGTTTTCACATTCAGGAGAAGCACTGAACAAAACTTTTTTAAAATTATTGGGTTCAAATCAATCTCATTTGCTTTAATTTAGGGTTAAGATGGACGAGGAGAATAATTTATTCTCTGGACTTTTTTTTCCCCAAGCTGGAAGTACAAAATATGGCGATTAAATCTAATTCATCTTTAAAATTCTTTGCTGTTAAGGACAGTATTAGTAGATTGTGAATTCCGTAACCTTATGATAGACTTCCAAAAGTATTTTCTTTTCAATTTAATTTTCAGTTCTTTTATTGCAAATTAATGCCACTGAATTTCAATGGCGGCTAATGAGGCTGCTCCTTGGCGGGTTATTTACTGCCTTGCTAATAATTACAAAGTGAGCATGGCAAAATAAAGCGGGCTCCTGTTCTATTCAACACTGTTCATCATCTCTGTGGCAAAGAATCTCACCATAATATATCCCATCTTAAACTTTTACACTAATGACACTTAAGATACTTACAAAAATATAAAACGTCAAGGGAGTCTTAAAAGAAAAGTAAAAATAAAAAATATTGCACAGGTGGAATTCTGGGTGGAAATTTAGTTTTAGAGTGATTTTTAATTTTTGGCTTATTTTTTATAATACCTTTGCTGTTTTGCTTGAATTCTGCGTCTTGTTGGTTAGGGAGAAAGAGAAGTATCTATGCAAGTGTTCCAAATGAATATGATAAGTTTCACCCCTCTTTCTGTTTCTTTTTTCTCTTTGAATAACTCTGGATTAAAAAACAAAAACAATTGAATAGGCTTTTTTTTTAAAGCCACTTTATATTTCCTAAGTACTCCTCAATAGTTTGGGGTCTGAAAGTCGTGTTTTAAAAATTTGCTTCTTATGCTACAGTAGATGATGAAGTCACTTGTCCAGGTCTAAGTTTTAAAAATGGAACAAACATAAAAGAATATGTCTTATAACACAGTCAGGGGCGGGTTCAACTTTCTGAGTCTGTGGATGCTAGGCTGGTAAAAACTACTGGGTCAAAGTCAAGGAAGTTCGGAAGACGCAGACCTAAAATATATTTAGGAGAAAACGAAGCTGCTTATACAGGTGGCTGAGGTTTTATTTGTACAAACCCCAAAGCTAATTTGTCCATCTTCATTTTTTGCCTTGGTGTCTGTGGCCCA